>OX637532.1:78114794-78484794 GCA_951800035.1 Linnaemya tessellans
CTACATACTCTTAAAGCAGCTAGCCTATACACAGGGCATACCAGCCCCACATATGTGGAATATCTAAGTGAGTCTGACCATACCGGCTGTGCATATAGGATAATGCTCCTTACTACTCCAGCGAGCAGTTTCCTCTGAAAATACTTTGGCCCTCTCGTGTTTGGCATGATCCGAGATAGCGCCAAACAGGTCCCTGATGCTTTGGATGCTATATAACGCAAGTGCTCGCGAAAAGATAGCCGTGTGTCAATCATCACACCCAGATATTTCAGAAATGCCTTTGATTCTATGGAACAGGTGCCAACATTGAGGGTAATAGTTTCCCTAGCCTTACGACTACTAATCAAAACCGCTTCGGTTTTATGATCAGCTAGAGTCAATCCCATTGCAGTGATCCAGGACTTTACTAATTGTACAATGGCATTTGCAATGGTTTCTGCCTCCAGCAATTCCTTAGCTTCACACACCAGCGCTATATCGTCTGCGAATCCCACAATCTGCACTCTCTCAGGTAACCTCAACCTTAGTACTCCATCATACATTACGTTCCACAACAATGGTCCAAGTATCGATCCTTGGGGAACACCACCACTAATCCTACGTTTCCTTATACCCGCATCTGTACTATAGATCAATTCCCTATACCGGAAATAATCCTGCACTATCCCTATCAGATATTCTGGGATGTCCAAGCGAGTTAGAGCATCAACAATATGCACCCAGCTCGCTGTGTTGAACGCGTTCTTCACATCCAGCGTCACAACTACACAGTACTCCTTTGTGCCATTCCTCCAACTCCTGCCATAGATAGTCCGTGCAGCAGTTTCTACTACCACGTTTATAGCATCCACTGTTGACCTCGCCCTCCTGAAGCCAAATTGGTTGTCTGATAGACCATTTCTGTCATCAACGCAATTCCCAAGTCTACGGCAGATCACACCCTCTAGCAACTTCCCACATGTATCTATCATACACAGTGGCCGATAAGATGAGGGATCATCTAGGGGTTTATTGGCTTTTGGTATTAATACCAACTTCTGCCTCTTCCATCTTGTTGGAAAAATTCCCCTACCTAAGCATGTATTCACCATTCTTAAGAACTGCTCGGGACAAAGCCTGACGGCCTCCTTTAATACTATATTTGGAATGCAGTCGAGTCCAGGTGCCTTCTTGTCTCTAAACCTAGAGACAACGTCCTCAATCTCAGCTATTGTAACCGGGGGAAAATTTAATGTTCCAATTGGAGGGTTGTGCTCCCAAGGTGGTGCGTCCTGCTGGGGAAAGAGATGGTCTACAATTTCCTCCAGGATTGGCCCCTCACTCGGTTGCAACGGGGTCAGGCATTTAAGTTTTTTGGTGACCAGCTTATATGCGAGACCCCAAGGATTATCATCCACCTCATCACAGATATTAAGAAAACACTGCCGCTTGCTCCTACGAATTGCATCCTTTAGGGCCTTCCTCCTATTCCTGTAATTCTCCTGGTATACGCTATTCTCTAACCTACCTCGAGTTCTTGTATACTGCCTTCTGGCACGTATACACTCCGCCCTCAAGCCGGCAATATCATCATTCCACCAATAAACCGGTGACCCCTTTACGGATCCTTTCCGCCTCACCATAGATGCATCGCACGACCGCGTGATATGGTTTACCAATTGTTCTGCCATATCCTCAGCTGAACCATTTAATTCCATACCTTCCATACAGATGGCAAAAATATCCTTATCAAAGGTATTCACTTTCCATCCCGACAAACTTTGTATATCCATAATTATGGCACTGTGATCGCTGTGAGTATAAACATCAGATACTCTCCAGTTTACACGGTTTATAATGGTATCGCTGGCAAACGTAATATCAATAATTGAACCACCATTTCCTCCTCTAAATGTTTCCTCATCTCCAGAATTCAAGAGCACAACATTAAGCGCAGAAAGGGCCTCTAATAGCATCCTTCCCCTTGCATTTGTCAAGGGGCAGCCCCATTCAACAGCCCACGCGTTGAAATCCCCTGCTATTATAACAGGACTCCTGGCTGCAGCGTCCATCACTATGTTGTCTATAATAACACGAAAGTCATCAATAGAATACCTAGGAGGAACATAACAGCTGTACAAACATATGCCGGAAACAGTGGCCCGCGTGTACCCACATTGCGGTGATAACCTCTCCCTCAATATCAAAGAACCGGTAGTCCATATAGCTGCTGTATCTGTATCATCAGTAACCCAATTTGCAGATACAATCTTCTTATATGGCTCGCTGAGTACAGCAACGTCTACCTTTAAGTCTCGTATGGTTTGCCTAAGCAACTCCTGTGCTGCTTGGCAATGATTGAGATATATATATATATATATATATATATATATATATATATATATATATACATATATATACAATAAATATGTATATATATATATATATATATGTATATATACATATATATATATATATATATATATATATATATACATATATATACAATAAATATGTATATATATATATATATATATATATATATGTATATATATACATATATATATATATATAAATATATATATATATATATACATATATACATATATATATATATATATATATGTATATATACATATATATATATATATACATATATATATATATATATATATATATATATATATGTACATATATATATATGTACATATATATATATGTACATATATATATATATATATATATATATAAATATATATATATATATTATATATATATATATATAAATATATATATATATATATATATATATATACATATTTATTGTATATATATGTATATATATATATATATATATATATACATATATATATATATATATATATATATATATATATATATTTTGTATATATATGTATATATATATATATATATATATATATATATATATATAAATATATATATATATATATATATATATATATATATATATGTATATATATATATATATATATATATATATATATATATATATATATATATATATATATAGAATATATATATATATATATATATATATATATATATATATACATATATATACAAAATATATATATATATATATATATATATATATATATGTATATATATATATATATATATATATATATATATATACATATATATACAATAAATATGTATATATATATATATATATATATATATTATATATATATATATATATATATATATATATATGTACATATATATATATATATATATATATATGTACATATATATATATATATATATATATATATATATATATGTATATATATATATATATATATATATATATATATATATATATGTATATATACATATATATATATATATATATATTTATATATATATATATATATATATATATATATATATATGTATATATATATGTATATATGTATATATATATATATATATATATATATATATGTATATATATACATATATATATATATATATATATACATATTTATTGTATATATATGTATATATATATATATCTCAATCATTGCCAAGCAGCACAGGAGTTGCTTAGGCAAACCATACGAGACTTAAAGGTAGACGTTGCTGTACTCAGCGAGCCATATAAGAAGATTGTATCTGCAAATGGGGTTACTGATGATACAGATACAGCAGCTATATGGACTACCGGTTCTTTGATATTGAGGGAGAGGTTATCACCGCAATGTGGGTACACGCGGGCCACTGTTTCCGGCATATGTTTGTACAGCTGTTATGTTCCTCCTAGGTATTTTATTGATGACTTTCGTGTTATTATAGACAACATAGTGATGGACGCTGCAGCCAGGAGTCCTGTTATAATAGCAGGGGATTTCAACGCTTGGGCTGTTGAATGGGGCTGCCCCTTGACAAATGCAAGGGGAAGGATGCTATTAGAGGCCCTTTCTGCGCTTAATGTTGTGCTCTTGAATTCTGGAGATGAGGAAACATTTAGAGGAGGAAATGGTGGTTCAATTATTGATATTACGTTTGCCAGCGATACCATTATAAACCGTGTAAACTGGAGAGTATCTGATGTTTATACTCACAGCGATCACAGTGCCATAATTATGGATATACAAGGTTTGTCGGGATGGAAAGTGAATACCTTTGATAAGGATATTTTTGCCATCTGTATGGAAGGTATGGAATTAAATGGTTCAGCTGAGGATATGGCAGAACAATTGGTAAACCATATCACGCGGTCGTGCGATGCATCTATGGTGAGGCGGAAAGGATCCGTAAAGGGGTCACCGGTTTATTGGTGGAATGATGATATTGCCGGCTTGAGGGCGGAGTGTATACGTGCCAGAAGGCAGTATACAAGAACTCGAGGTAGGTTAGAGAATAGCGTATACCAGGAGAATTACAGGAATAGGAGGAAGGCCCTAAAGGATGCAATTCGTAGGAGCAAGCGGCAGTGTTTTCTTAATATCTGTGATGAGGTGGATGATAATCCTTGGGGTCTCGCATATAAGCTGGTCACCAAAAAACTTAAATGCCTGACCCCGTTGCAACCGAGTGAGGGGCCAATCCTGGAGGAAATTGTAGACCATCTCTTTCCCCAGCAGGACGCACCACCTTGGGAGCACAACCCTCCAATTGGAACATTAAATTTTCCCCCGGTTACAATAGCTGAGATTGAGGACGTTGTCTCTAGGTTTAGAGACAAGAAGGCACCTGGACTCGACTGCATTCCAAATATAGTATTAAAGGAGGCCGTCAGGCTTTGTCCCGAGCAGTTCTTAAGAATGGTGAATACATGCTTAGGTAGGGGAATTTTTCCAACAAGATGGAAGAGGCAGAAGTTGGTATTAATACCAAAAGCCAATAAACCCCTAGATGATCCCTCATCTTATCGGCCACTGTGTATGATAGATACATGTGGGAAGTTGCTAGAGGGTGTGATCTGCCGTAGACTTGGGAATTGCGTTGATGACAGAAATGGTCTATCAGACAACCAATTTGGCTTCAGGAGGGCGAGGTCAACAGTGGATGCTATAAACGTGGTAGTAGAAACTGCTGCACGGACTATCTATGGCAGGAGTTGGAGGAATGGCACAAAGGAGTACTGTGTAGTTGTGACGCTGGATGTGAAGAACGCGTTCAACACAGCGAGCTGGGTGCATATTGTTGATGCTCTAACTCGCTTGGACATCCCAGAATATCTGATAGGTATAGTGCAGGATTATTTCCGGTATAGGGAATTGATCTATAGTACAGATGCGGGTATAAGGAAACGTAGGATTAGTGGTGGTGTTCCCCAAGGATCGATACTTGGACCATTGTTGTGGAACGTAATGTATGATGGAGTACTAAGGTTGAGGTTACCTGAGAGAGTGCAGATTGTGGGATTCGCAGACGATATAGCGCTGGTGTGTGAAGCTAAGGAATTGCTGGAGGCAGAAACCATTGCAAATGCCATTGTACAATTAGTAAAGTCCTGGATCACTGCAATGGGATTGACTCTAGCTGATCATAAAACCGAAGCGGTTTTGATTAGTAGTCGTAAGGCTAGGGAAACTATTACCCTCAATGTGGGCACCTGTTCCATAGAATCAAAGGCATTTCTGAAATATCTGGGTGTGATGATTGACACACGGCTATCTTTTCGCGAGCACTTGCGTTATATAGCATCCAAAGCATCAGGGACCTGTTTGTATATATATATATATATATATATATATACATATATATATATATATATATATATATATATATATATATATATATATATATATATTTTGTATATATATGTATATATATATATATATATATATATATATTCTATATATATATATATATACATATATATATATATATATATATATATATATATATATATATATATATTTATATATATATATATATATATATATATATATATATTAATTAATTGCCGTAGGTTGGCAATTCTAAGATGGTTTTCAGAAGTACTTATATGCATAATATAAGAGGTTTTTAACTTTTCAAACAAAGCACAAATGAAATGCATATAGACATTGCTTAACCACCAACAAATAAATTTCTTTTATATATAGTAGTATTGTGACAACAATGTGTCAAATAGAAAATTTCATAATACATATATGTATATATATATGTTTATATACATATATATATATATATATATATATATATATGTATATATATATATATATATATATATATATATGTATATATATATATATATATATATATATATACATATATATATATATATATAAACGTATATAAATAGATATATATATATATATATATATATATATATATATATATACATATATATATATATATATATATATATATATATATGTATGTATATAAACATATATAAATATATATATATATATATATATATATATATATATCTATTTATATAAGCATATATAAATAGATATATATATATATATATATATATATATATATATATATATACATATATATATATATGTATATAAATGTATATGTATATAAACATATATAAATATGTAGATATATATATATATATATATATATATATATATATATATACATATATATATATATAGATATATATATATATATATATATATATATGTATATGTATATATGTAAACATATATAAATATGTAGATATATACATATATATATATATATATATATATATATATATATATATATATATATACATATATATATGTATATAAACATATATAAATAGATATATATATATATATATATATATATATATATATATATATGTATATATATATATATATTTGTATATATATATATATATATATATATATATATATATATATATATATATATATACTAGCAAACCCGGCGAACTCCGTTTCGCCACCAGATGTCTCCGTTTTATATAACATTTCGTTTGGTGATTAAAAGATGAAGAAAAATTTTTTGTTTGTTTTATATTTGAAAAGGAAAAATTTTATTTCATTGCACAACAGTAATGAATTCATTTCGATTACAAAAATGAAGTGTTATTTAGTTGAACTTCTCTAAGCAAATGAAAGTGAATCCAAAGTAAATACTGAATCGAAGCGTTATACGTGTCCGCAAACTATCCGTTTCATTGAAGTGCTCTTTGGTAAACCACATTTTTTGTTTTTTGATCTGACGTTAACACAAACAAAGCGGATGGTTTCCCAACTCGTGAACACGCAACGTATAACTGCCCATGTGAAAAACAATGATTTTCTAAATTTATTCCGCAAACACTAAGCGATTGCCCTTGGGACTTGTTAATTGTCATTGCGAACGCAAGGCGAACTGGAAATTGCAATCGTTTGAAGTCAAACGGAAGATCAGTCGGAATCATTGGTATTCGAGGAATACATACATTTTCACCTGCGTACTTTCCGTTAATAATGGTTGCCTCAATCAAATTCGGCATAAGTCTTTTTACCAAAAGTCGAGTACCGTTGCAAAGTCGCGGTGGATTCAAATTACGCAGTATCATAATAACTGTACCAACTTTGAGTTGCAAGTTATGTGGTGAAAATCCCGGTAACTCCAGAGAGTTCAAAAACTCCGTTGGATAAGTGACTACATCATCGGGATTTGTTATGGAATCAACGGATTTGTATGTCACCAAATCACCAGCAATTTTTGATTGAATGGTGAAATTCAGTGCCTGTATATCATTATTCTTTGCGGCGAGAATTGCTCGTTGACTTAACCAAGCATAATACTGATAATTCTCACTAACGGGCTCGAACTTAAGCCCGTTAAAAAAATTAACAATTTACATAAAGAAAAAGTTCGACTAATAAAAATTCATACATAATTTAAAACATTGCGGGGGCACGCGCACTTGTTCAAAGTAAATTGACAACTAAATTCAATTACTTGAACATAAATAACAAAGAAGCTTTACCTATCCGCAGCCGATGGCTCTGGAAAAAGCAAAAGAGATATTGGAATATTTGGAATATTAATCGTCAGGGTTGGGGAATTTCGTACTAACCAAAATGTAATAACTTAATAATATGAATGTGATAACTTCTCATATTCAATTTTCGTTAAAATATTGGTTAAATAGTTGATATTCCTACTAACTAGCACCACTTGCAAAAGTGGAAAAATTGAACAAAGAACGCTGATGAGATGGCGTAGCGGCCTCGAAATCAGTACTGATCCGTTCTGCTGGTTTGATGATTATTAAAAAAAAAAAAAAAAAAAAAAAAAAATATATTCTTAATATTCCAATCTTAATATAAAAATAATAAATAGAATTTAAACAAATTCATTTATTAATAAAATAACAAAAAATAATTTGCAGTCATGCAAGATTCGAACTTAAGCCCGTTAAAAAAATTAACAATTTACATAAAGAAAAAGTTCGACTAATAAAAATTCATACATAATTTAAAACATTGCGGGGGCACGCGCACTTGTTCAAAGTAAATTGACAACTAAATTCAATTACTTGAACATAAATAACAAAGAAGCTTTACCTATCAGCAGCCGATGGCTCTGGAAAAAGCAAAAGAGATATTGGAATATTTGGAATATTAATCGTCAGGGTTGGGGAATTTCGTACTAACCAAAATGTAATAACTTAGTAATATGAATGTGATAACTTCTCATATTCAATTTTCGTTAAAATATTGGTTAAATAGTTGATATTCCTACTAACTAGCACCACTTGCAAAAGTGGAAAAATTGAACAAAGAACGCTGATGAGATGGCGTAGCGGCCTCGAAATCAGTACTGATCCGTTCTGCTGGTTTGATGATTATTAAAAAAAAAAAAAAAAAAAAAAAAAAAAAAAATATTCTTAATATTCCAATCTTAATATAAAAATAATAAATAGAATTTAAACAAATTCATTTATTAATAAAATAACAAAAAATAATTTGCAGTCATGCAAGATTCGAACTTAAGCCCGTTAAAAAAATTAACAATTTACATAAAGAAAAAGTTCGACTAATAAAAATTCATACATAATTCTCACTAATGTTTGGGAAAACATTTTCAATAAGAGCTAATTGAGAGTCTACAAATCGGCAAAAGTCGTTGGTAAGAGTAATTAATCCTGATGTCGCATCAACTGGGACTTTTCCATTTCCAACAGCTAACAATTGTTTGAAAAATTGTGCAGCACTTTGATCATTTTGAAGTTGAACTCTCATATTAGTGGTTAGCGATAATGTTTTTACGTTATTCCATAAAGGTGATGCCTTCAGGCAAGCATTCAATTCATCTGCAGGGGTTCCACGGGGAATTACTGGCAACGTCTGCCTGAAATCGCCTGCCAACAATATCATTAAGCCGCCAAAGATGTTGTTATTTCGCCGAAGATCCTTCAGTGTGAAGTTAAGTGCTTCAAGTGATTTCTTATGTGCCATTGTGCACTCATCCCAAACAATGAGCTTGCATTGCATCAACAATTTTCCCATTGCACTGGATCGGGAAATATTGCATGTTGGAGTATCAATTGTGTTTAAATTGAGTGGCAACTTAAGCGCAGAATGTGCAGTACGACCGCCATCTAGAAGAGTCGCCGCAATTCCAGATGATGCTAACGCCAAAGCTATGTCACATCTTGATCGAATAGTGGCCAAAATCAATGAAATTACAAATGTTTTCCCTGTTCCTCCAGGTGCGTCCAGGAAGAATAGACCACCAGTATTATTGTCCACCGCTTGCATTAATGTTTCGTATACTTGTTTTTGCTGTTCATTCAGCAACGGCACATTATTTCGAACGAATTCCTGCAATGTATCAACATTGTATTGCAGCTCTCGATTTAATTCTTGGTTGAATGCATCGTGCATCGATCGATTTGGCGCAATCATTCCTACTTCAATCAGTAGCTTGTTTGCAATAGTCAAGCATTGATCCTCAATCAGAATCAATCCTTCATTGTAGATTTCATCGGTTATTTGGATGTCAGGATTATTCGTTTGAATACGCAAGCGATGCAAGATATCTTCACATATGTCGTCTTTGTATTTGTTCCATAACTGAATTGGCTGTGAAGGAAAACATGTGGTGATGATAATTGCGAACAGGGTTCGTATTTGGTACGCGTTTGATGAAACAACTGAATCCGCAAGTGTTAAATCCCAATGAGAATCGTTCTCCAGCAAACCCAATAGTTGACATGCTTCTCGATATGTTTGGCATTGGTGGGCATTCACAGTTTTCAAATGCGCGAATGATTTTGGTTCACGTACATTTACCAACAGCAGTCGCAAATAAAAACATTCATCATTTCTAGGATGAACAGTATACATGCGACCTAATGCATCAGTGGAAAACACTTGTGGCCAATCTGGAACTGGGGTTCCTTGTTTGCGACGTTGGAATTTCTTTGTTGATTGATTCCAAGTGTAATACTTGGGCATTTCAACGTACATCAGCGTCGCTGCGAATGGATCTGCTTCACACATTGCAAAGAAGCTAGTCAATGTTGTCGATAGTGGTCTCTCAGCTCGTTGTGCCGCATTAGCCTCAGTGAAGTAAACTCTTTGGCCATTTTCCAAATGCACTGCTAAATGTATAACTGTAGGATATCTTTCATGAATTTGAAATGACAATAATCGCCACAGTGCTTCATTAGTACTGACGTATCTGCCCATTTGGAAGTTGCTGATTTCGTCATTCGCATTTTCCAACGCAATACCAAACACAGCCATGTCGCTACATTTTGTGACGTACTTGCACAAATATTTGATTGATTTGGCCGAATGACAACTCTCAACGTTTGTATGTGTTTTGAAAATTCGTGATAGCAGCGGGCAATATGGTACAATGAATTCATTTCCGATCTCAATCTCTTGATTTTGAACTTTTACTTTGATAGTTCGACCATTATCTTCTTTTTGAACGCCGACTGGATATCCATCGTTCCCTGTGACTGTTTCAGCAACTAACGGTCGTGGATATCGTTTTGTGCACTTTCCATCAGCCATGCAAGGCGATAATGGATTTAATGCACCGCACGGTCTATGCACCATCTGTGTCGTCACAATGTCGTGTAGATGGGGATCAGTGACTGGATCAGGAATTTCAGCTGATATGATGTCATCCACTTCATTTGAATGTAATTTGATCAGCAACCAAATTAGGATATGAGCATGCGGAAGTCCACGCTTCTGCCATTCCACCGAGTACATATAACAACGTGTGTCACCAAAAACTCGATACTTAGTAAGCACATCCATCATAACCTTGAGTTTTTGCTGAAATACTCTGGCGATTATGTCATGGCGATCTTGCGGTTTTTGGCCCGGTTGCAACTCACGTTCAATTTCCGTCCACTTCGGATTGCATGTGAACGTAATAAATAAATCCGGAGTTCCATAATTTCGCACGTACGTCATAGCGTCTTGAGCGTATTCGTGCATGTGGCGTGGGCTTCCGATATAAGATGATGGGAGAATCGTCAGACGTCCAATATTCTGAAAATCACCATCTGAATGAATAGCATCACGCAAGTGTATATAGTCCTCAGATCGTAGCTTTGCCTGATTGAATCGGATGAACGCTAAACGTTCGGTCTCGACTTTGACATACATGTCGACAGCGAATTGCTGGAATAGCCGACGGCACTTCAGAATGACATTCTCCTCATGTGTACGAATCATCATACGATACGCATAGTAATTCATGGCGCTTAGATTTTTATTCGTTGATACGCCTGAAAATGCAAAATTAAATGAATTGTTAGTGGAAACCAATAATAGCAATAATGAGTGTGTGAATATTGTACCTGTAATTGGATCGACCATCTTCAACGTGATGTCGTATCCGTCTTGCCCTTGCCAATAAATGATTGGATATTGTAACGCATCGTACAAACGATGTGTCTCGTTTACACGATGCATGATATTGCTTCTTCGCTGAACGACAATGTCTCGCGATTTAGTTGGATCGCCAACAATAATTGCAGCAACATCATTAACGGTGGGTGCATTGAATCTTCGCACATGTTCACCTGTTGGGGTACAATCCGCTCTTATGACAAATTTGTGCGTATCCGATGGCATTCGTTCCAATGCTGTTTTGAACATATTAACCACAGCATTATTAGCGTGAAAAAATGCTTGCAACTGTTCAATAATTCGTCTCTTTAACTGTTGTGTTCCCTGTATATTGCACCGCACATTCAGCTGATCCACCATCGACGAAATGAAATATATTTGCAAAAATTGATGCGGTTCATCTGGTGGTGGCACCATTGAACCATGCAAATGATATATTTGTCCTTGTATCTGTAATTGCAAACAATTATTTGTTGAAGAATACGGTGTAACTTCTGATCGTGTGATGGGTGTAGTGTGTGGTGTATATGTAGTTGTTATGTGTTGCAATTCATTGTGTTGGTGTGAGTGATTGGTTATGTGTGTTGTATCTTTTACCTTGCAAGTCGGCATGAACCCGCCTTCTCGAATGATATTAGCTCCAAAGGAAGTCATGCGAAAGCAGTTATTGTATTCAAGGATGTGTTGAAGAAAATGGCTGGAATCGGGATCACTTCCATCGAACAATGGTTTCAGTGGCTGTGGTGGTGTAAGTAATGGATCCAGTTTGACTTTTCCACTTGCGCAGCACAATCCAGCCGTTTCTCTTTTGAACTTTAACGCATTGCAATATCGGCATATAGTCGTCATTGGTCCAATATCTAAATTTTCATCATCACTGTAGTTCGCAGTGGGATCATATTGGAATGCCAAGCGATTGTATGATGCCAATGATCTTCGTGTGCTCACGCGTTGTCTCAATCGGGCATTTTCTCTTATTATGTTTTGCCTTTCTTCGCTTAAGTTCTGTGAATACACTTGTTGCTGGCTTGCATGTCTTGCGCGGCGGCCGATGTTCGCACGTCGTCCTCTAGGCATTTTGGATTATGGACAGAGTGAATAATTTATACGAATAACTTATTTTTTTTTCACAGTGAACACAATACTGGTTTGTCACATGAAATTAACTGAGCAGAGAACAATGAGTAGCTGTCAAACAATGTATCACGTACCGGCGCCATCTACTTAAAATATTGGTTTGTTGTACATGCTATGTATCAGAGATGGCGCTGTATGTGAAAAAAGATTTTCCCGCTTTTCTGTTGAAATTTTTCCTGAATTTTCTTTGCTATTAACCTCACGGAGCCCGAGACCTTTCCAACGAATGCAAAACCGTGGAAATCGGTTCGTGCGTTCTGGAGTTATAGCGTCAGGAAGGAAAACCCAACTTATTTTTATATAGTTGCAATTCATTGTGTTGGTGTGAGCGATTGGTTATGTGTGTTGTATCTTTTCCCTTGCAAGTCGGCATGAACCCGCCTTCTCGAATGATATTAGCTCCAAAGGAAGTCATGCGAAAGCAGTTATTGTATTCAAGGATGTGTTGAAGAAAATGGCTGGAATCGGGATCACTTCCATCGAACAATGGTTTCAGTGGCTGTGGTGGTGTAAGTAATGGATCCAGTTTGACTTTTCCACTTGCGCAGCACAATCCAGCCGTTTCTCTTTTGAACTTTAACGCATTGCAATATCGGCATAAAGTCGTCATTGGTCCAATATCTAAATTTTCATCATCACTGTAGTTCGCAGTGGGATCATATTGGAATGCCAAGCGATTGTATGATGCCAATGATCTTCGTGTGCTCACGCGTTGTCTCAATCGGGCATTTTCTCTTATTATGTTTTGTCTTTCTTCGCTTAAGTTCTGTGAATACACTTGTAGCTGGCTTGCATGTCTTGTGCGGCGGCCGATGTTCGCACGTCGTCCTCTAGGCATTTTGGATTATGGACTGAGTGGTGAATTTAAAGACAAATGCCTACTGTTGAAATTGAATAAAAATTTGCACAATACACGTGATTGATTTGATGGTTTCCAATTGAAATGTTAGGAAACGAATAACTTATTTTTTTTTTCACAGTGAACACAATACTGGTTTGTCACATGAAATTAACTGAGCAGAGAACAATGAGTAGCTGTAAAACAATGTATCACGTACCGGCGCCATCTACTTAAAATATTGGTTTGTTGTACATGCTATGTATCAGAGATGGCGCTGTATGTGAAAAAAGATAATCCCGCTTTTCTGTTGAAATTTTTCCTGAATTTTCTTTGCTATAAACCTCACGGAGCCCGAGACCTTTCCAACGAATGCAAAACCGTGGAAATCGGTTCGTGCGTTCTGCAGTTATAGCGTCAGGAAGGAAAACCCAACTTACTTTAATATAATAGATATATATATATGTATATATATATATATATATATATATGTAGATATATACATATATATATATATATATATATATATATATATAGATATATATATATATATATATATATATATATGTATATATATATATATATATATATATATATATGTACATATATATATATATATATATATATATATATACATATTTATTGTATATATATGTATATATATATATATATATATATATATTTTTTTTTTGTATAGATATGTATATATACATATATATATATATATATATATATATATATATATATATTAATTAATTGCCGTAGGTTGGCAATTCTCAGATGGTTTTCAGAAGTACTTATATGCATAATATAAGAGGATTTTAACTTTTCAAACAAAGCACAAATGAAATGCATATAGACATTGCTTAACCACCAACAAATAAATTTCTTTTATATATAGTAGTATTGTGACAACAATGTGTCAAATAGAAAATTTCATAATACATATATGTATATATATATGTTTATATACATATATATATATATATATATATATATATATATATATATATGTATATATATATATATATATATATATATATATATATATGTATATATATATATATATATACATATATATATATATATATATATATATATATATATACATATATATATATATATATATATATATATATATATAAACGTATATAAATAGATATATATATATATATATATATATATATATATATATATATATATATATATATATTTTTTTTTTTTTTTATGGACGTAATGATAGCAACTATCAATAGTGGCCCCACGACAACTTCACTAGCACCACCCTGGGACAGCTTTGGCATTTCATCAGGGTGGGTAGTATTATCAGTATTATTCCTACGTCCTCCTTAGTTCCTAGGTAAGGAGGTTCGGAACTGATGCGCATATTTAATCGTCAGTAGCTAACGAATCCTAAGACGTACTAACTCTCCTACGAATCTGTGCTAATCTGCGAAGTTCCATCAGAACAAGCTGTACAAAACTACACACTCTGGTCCAATTCAAT
The DNA here is from genome assembly GCA_951800035.1 of Linnaemya tessellans. Classification (NCBI taxonomy): domain Eukaryota; kingdom Metazoa; phylum Arthropoda; class Insecta; order Diptera; family Tachinidae; genus Linnaemya; species Linnaemya tessellans. The sequence continues at coordinate 78,130,099 of OX637532.1, forward strand.
AAGGATTCCAGCATGGTCGGAATAATATTCTCCGGGCTGATCGTACGCCCCAAGCCTTCCTCTAAATACGACCTCCAGTTGCTGAATCGTGAGCAGACAAAGACGACATGCTCAGCATCCTCAACCACATTCCCACCACAGTGTGGACAGAACGGAGAGTCGTCGTGCTTAAAACGAAATAGATATGACCTAAAGCAACCATGTCCAGACAAGAACTGTGTTAGGTAATAGTTCAGATCACCATGTTTCCTAGTCAGCCATAATCTGATGTCGGGTATTAATGAATAAGTCCATCTTCCCTTTTCAGTGGTTGACCACCGTTCTTGCCATTTTTGCATACATAAATCAGAGTTATCCCTATTCATGATTTCTAAGTCGATAGGGATCATACCCGCAATGATAAAAGCCGCCTCGTCCGACACTGTCCGAAATGCACTACATACTCTTAAAGCAGCTAGCCTATACACAGGGCATACCAGCCCCACATATGTGGAATATCTAAGTGAGTCTGACCATACCGGGTGTGCATATAGGATAATGCTCCTTACTACTCCAGCGAGCAGTTTCCTCTGAAGATACTTTGGCCCTCTCGTGTTTGGCATGATCCGAGATAGCGCCAAACAGGTCCCTGATGCTTTGGATGCTATATATCGCAAGTGCTCGCGAAAAGATAGCCGTGTGTCAATCATCACACCCAGATATTTCAGAAATGCCTTTGATTCTATGGAACAGGTGCCAACATTGAGGGTAATAGTTTCCCTAGCCTTACGACTACTAATCAAAACCGCTTCGGTTTTATGATCAGCTAGAGTCAATCCCATTGCAGTGATCCAGGACTTTACTAATTGTACGCTGGCATTTGCAATGGTTTCTGCCTCCAGCAATTCCTTAGCTTCACACACTAGCGCTATATCGTCTGCGAATCCCACAATCTGCACTCTCTCAGGTAACCTCAACCTTAGTACTCCATCGTACATTACGTTCCACAACAATGGTCCAAGTATCGATCCTTGGGGAACACCACCACTAATCCTACGTTTCCTTATACCCGCATCTGTACTATAGATCAATTCCCTATACCGGAAATAATCCTGCACTATCCCTATCAGATATTCTGGGATGTCCAATCGAGTTAGAGCATCAACAATATGCACCCAGCTCGCTGTGTTGAACGCGTTCTTCACATCCAGCGTCACAACTACACAGTACTCCTTTGTGCCATTCCTCCAACTCCTGCCATAGATAGTCCGTGCAGCAGTTTCTACTACCACGTTTATAGCATCCACTGTTGACCTCGCCCTCCTGAAGCCAAATTGGTTGTCTGATAGACCATTTCTGTCATCAACGCAATTCCCAAGTCTTCGGCAGATCACACCCTCTAGCAACTTCCCACATGTATCTATCATACACAGTGGCCGATAAGATGAGGGATCATCTAGGGGTTTATTGGCTTTTGGTATTAATACCAACTTCTGCCTCTTCCATCTTGTTGGAAAAATTCCCCTACCTAAGCATGTATTCACCATTCTTAAGAACTGCTCGGGACAAAGCCTGACGGCCTCCTTTAATACTATATTTGGAATGCAGTCGAGTCCCGGTGCCTTCTTGTCTCTAAACCTAGAGACAACGTCCTCAATCTCAGCTATTGTAACCGGGGGAAAATTTAATGTCCCAATTGGAGGGTTGTGCTCCCAAGGTGGTGCGTCCTGCTGGGGAAAGAGATGGTCTACAATTTCCTCCAGGATTGGCCCCTCACTCGGTTGCAACGGGGTCAGGCATTTAAGTTTTTTGGTGACCAGCTTATATGCGAGACCCCAAGGATTATCATCCACCTCATCACAGATATTAAGAAAACACTGCCGCTTGCTCCTACGAATTGCATCCTTTAGGGCCTTCCTCCTATTCCTGTAATTCTCCTGGTATACGCTATTCTCTAACCTACCTCGAGTTCTTGTATACTGCCTTCTGGCACGTATACACTCCGCCCTCAAGCCGGCAATATCATCATTCCACCAATAAACCGGTGACCCCTTTACGGATCCTTTCCGCCTCACCATAGATGCATCGCACGACCGCGTGATATGGTTTACCAATTGTTCTGCCATATCCTCAGCTGAACCATTTAATTCCATACCTTCCATACAGATGGCAAAAATATCCTTATCAAAGGTATCCACTTTCCATCCCGACAAACCTTGTGCACGGGGAGTCACATGCCGTATATCATCCTGTATATCCATAATTATGGCACTGTGATCGCTGTGAGTATAAACATCAGATACTCTCCAGTTTACACGGTTTATAATGGTATCGCTGGCAAACGTAATATCAATAATTGAACCACCATTTCCTCCTCTAAATGTTTCCTCATCTCCAGAATTCAAGAGCACAACATTTAGCGCAGAAAGGGCCTCTAATAGCATCCTTCCCCTTGCATTTGTCAAGGGGCAGCCCCATTCAACAGCCCACGCGTTGAAATCCCCTGCTATTATAACAGGACTCCTGGCTGCAGCGTCCATCACTATGTTGTCTATAATAACACGAAAGTCATCAATAGAATACCTAGGAGGAACATAACAGCTGTACAAACATATGCCGGAAACAGTGGCCCGCGTGTACCCACATTGCGGTGATAACCTCTCCCTCAATATCAAAGAACCGGTAGTCCATATAGCTGCTGTATCTGTATCATCAGTAACCCAATTTGCAGATACAATCTTCTTATATGGCTCGCTGAGTACAGCAACGTCTACCTTTAAGTCTCGTACGGTTTGCCTAAGCAACTCCTGTGCTGCTTGGCAATGATTGAGATTTAGCTGTAATATGCGCATCCTGATTTTTAAGTAGTGTTTAACCTCTAAGCTTTTGTAGCGCCCTCTTGTAGTACGGGCAAACTACGCATCCGGTGACATGGTCACCATTAGTACTTCCACCCTTTCTACAGAGCATGCACGAAGGTCTGTTGGAACATGTTGCAATCTTGTGGCCAGCTTCTCCACAACGCAAGCAATTTCCGGATAGATCCTGGCCGCTACAATTCGTCGCCCTATGTCCAAAATCGAGACAGTTGTAGCACCTCTTCGGTGCTATCTTTTCCCGTATTCGACACACGACCCAGCCGATGCGTATCTTGGACATCTCTAGAAGGCGTCTAGCTAGAGGAGCACTCAGGCCAATCGTGGCAGTTTGTGTTCCCCCATACGCTCTCCTCAGTGATTTAATTGCAGTCAACTGCAGTACCTTAAAATCGTTGGATTTACTAACTATGGCGTCATAGATGTCCTCCTTGGAAGTCACCTCATCTATGTCCCTAATTTCAATCCTAACCTCTTGGGATAGTGCCCGTACTTCGGCAGTCCCACCCAGTACCGCTTCCACCTCCGACCTGAACACACCTATATTCTGGTGAGCGGGTTTAGTGAGCTCCAGTAGCAGCTCACCCTTCCCAGTCTTCCGAATGCCCTTCACATTCTCCCCCAGATTACTAAGTTTAGGGTCCTTCTTCACTTGCTTGAGAATCTCAGCATAGGAAGCGTTCCCACATGTTTTAATAACTAGGGCATCCGAACGTGACCCCTGCTTACTCCTAATCCTATTTCTATTCGCTTCCCTGGGACGGACCTTTATCCACCCAGGTTCCTTAGTGCCTGGGTTCGGCAAAGCAGCACCATTCGCTGCCGCCGATCCCACACAGCTACCTTCACTACTCCTGATTGCATCTACTGCATCCTTCCTCTTCTTCTTAGCCCTATTCCCCTTTGGCCCAAGAGTACTTTCATCTCTCCTACGCTTCGGGGTCGCACCTGCAGGGACAGGGGGAGATGGTCTTACCATAACCCCTGTCTGCGTCTGCTTATTGCAGGGCACCTTGAGCTGACCAGTTCCACTGCTCAGCTCATCTGCCACCTGCATATACAATGCCTGTATTTCTCGAGACATCGATACTATATCCTTGTGGACATTCGATCTTGTCTTGAGAAAGTCTAATAGCTTTGCTATCCTCTCTCCTAGTTTTTCAACCTTGCCTTTCGGTTCCTGACCACCGTCTGTGGTGCCAAAACCTACCCTATGCGGCGTGTTCACCGCCGTAGGGGGCGATCTCGCGATCACCGGCCTCTTCAGGAATGGATTCTCAATTTCGCCATTTCCAGAGCCTTCCGCTTTCGCTTCTAAATTATTTTTATTGATCTTCATTCAATTGGGTCCAAACTCGCAGCCGCTGTCTCCGTTCGTTGTGCAGTCACGTTTAGATCCCATGGGTGTCTTTGCAAGCAGTGAGGTCCATGCGAGGGTTGACGAAGAGATCTTATGGATCAATCCGCCAGAGCCAGATCCGTGCTAACCGGGAATCAACATCCGGACCTACACCACCAACTTAATGATGACGAACTTCAAACGTACTTTGAGACTTGCCAAGTTTTAATAGGACGGAGGCAGTTGTGGCATTAGCCTGAGAGCCATTTCTGTACAAATTCACTCATACATACTTAAGTCCCAGAATACCACATCTACCAGCCCAGGGTTCTACCATTTCAAATCGTTTTCCCAGGAATGCCATAATTAAGACCGTACTGGACTTGGTCTTAATGCCAGGGACATCAAAGCCCCATCTCAGTGTGCCAAATAAAGGGCCACACTGAATAACAGGTCTTCTTGGGGCATCTTTGTTCAAGCCCTCCAACCCGTTATAATAACTCAGGGCCGCGGGGTCGTTACTCCCCGTTATCCGTACAAAATATCCTTATGGATTTTATATACGAATATCCTTGCGGATATATATATATATATATATATATATATATATATATATATATGTATGTATATAAACATATATAAATATATATATATATATATATATATATATATATATATATATATATATATATATAAGCATATATATAAGCATATATAAATAGATATATATATATATATATATATATATATATATACATATATATATGTATATAAATGTATATGTATATAAACATATATAAATATGTAGAGATATATATATATATATATATATATATATATAGATATATATATATATATATATATATGTATATATGTAAACATATATAAATATGTAGATATATACATATATATATATATATATATATATATATATATGTATATAAACATATATAAATAGATATATATATATATATATATATATATATATATATATATATATATATATATATATGTATATATATATATATATATATATATATATGTATATAAATATATATATATATATATATATATATATATATATATAGATATATATATATATATATATATATATATATATATATATATATATACGTATATATATATATATATATATATATATATATGTACATATATACATATATACATATATAAATAGATACATATATATATATATATATATATATATACATATGTGTACATATATACATATATAAATATATATATGTATATAAACATATAAATAGATATATATATATATATATATATATATATATATATATATATATATATATATATATAAATATATATGGGTATATAAACATATATAAAATTTTAACAAGATTTTTTGTTTTTTTAACAAAAAGGTGGTGTACGTGTGAGCACATTTTTCTTTTTTGTTGAGAGTGTATGTGTTAGCATTTGTTTTGATAGTATATGAGTGCAATTCGCTACCTATGTATATACTTGTGGTATTTTTAAATAATTTCAAGTAACTCTAAAACTAAGCTGGGTATACATATGGCGCTACCGTTATTAGAAAGGTAGCTAAATTACGCGTCGAGATCAATAATGACCATATTCGGAAGTGCTTTGTGAAAAAAGTTATAAATGCAGCAAGATTTGCATTAGTTTTAAAAGCGCCACTTATGTTAACATAAAATGTAATAATACAGTGTTTTTAGAAACTTTTCAGTGTTTGGTGAGATATACCGTTTCATTTCAGTTGTTCCTAATGAATGACTGTTATCTTAAACTATTTAGTATGGCAGCACTAGCTTTTATTCCATGATGGCTGCCTCTCTAGTGGCTCTCGTGACTCCTCTAACAGCAGTGAACCAAAATTCCAAATCAGAGGTACAATCACAAATTAGAAATCCATTGGATAACAAGAAAAGTATTTATAAGGCAAAATGAAAAATAAAATCTAAATGGATTTCTGATTGTATAAAGGTGTAGAAAAATAAAATAGATTCATATCAAATATACTTTGTTGGTTTAGTTTTGTATGAGTTTCAAAGCCTACTATTCTTGTTCTGTTGTTATTTTTGAAAATAATTTGTAATTTACAAGTTGTGAATTCTCAGATGGTTTTCGAAAGTATATGCATAAGATAAGAGGTTTTTAACTTTTCAAAACTGTGGTTAAAGTCTACTGACGATTTGGTAAAGCACCAATGAAATGCATGTAGACATTGCTTAACCACCAACAAATAAATTTCATTTATATATAATAGTATTGTGACAACAATGTGTCAAATAAAAAAAAAAAAAAAATTTGGAACAAATCTAGATCACGTAACATTCGCAGAATTTAATGGTCACGGGTAGTACTAATTAATCTAAGAATTATGGTAAAAAAAAAATTGGTGCGGACTCCCTTAGTTTGGGAGATATAGCCCTCTAAAGTTCAAACATAAATATGGCTATAACATCCTTCATATTAACACCACATGATTGATATTGATATCGTTGGAAAGGTCTTAAAAATACCTTTCAAACGATATATAACAACCTGAGATTATATTGGTTAAAAATTCATTTTTTTATACTGGCTTTTTTTACAAAAGTTGTATTGCCGGCCTTTGGCCGGGCTTAGGGATTTTCTCCTCTATGTAAGTCGAACAGTGGCTTCGCTGAGTAATGATTTTTTGCATTGCCGGCCTTTGGCCGGGCTTAGGGATTTTCTCCTCTATGTATGTCGAACAGTGGCTTCGCTGAGTAATGATTTTTTGTATTGCCGGCCTTCGGCCGGGCTTAGGGATTTTCTCCTCTATGTATGTCCAAAAGTGGCTTCGCTGAGTAATGATTTTTTGTATTGCCGGCCTTCGGCCGGGCTTAGGGATTTTCTCCTCAATGTATGTCCAAAAGTGGCTTCGCTGAGTAATGATTTTTTGTATTGCCGGCCTTCGGCCGGGCTTAGGGATTTTCTCCTCTATGTATGTCCAAAAGTGGCTTCGCTGAGTAATGATTTTTTGTTTTGCCGGGCTTAGGGATTTTCTCCTCTATGTATGTCCAAAAGTGGCTTCGCTGAGTAATGATTTGTTGTATTGCCGGCCTTCGGCCGGGCTTAGGGATTTTCTCCTCTATGTATGTCGAACAGTGGCTTCGCTGAGTAATGATTTTTTGCATTGCCGGCCTTCGGCCGGGCTTATGGATTTTCTCCTCTATGTATGTCGAACAGTGGCTTCGCTGAGTAATGATTTTTTGTATTGCTGGCCTTCGGCCGGGCTTAGGGATTTTCTCCTCTATGTATATCCAAAAGTGGCTTCGCTGAGTAATGATTTTTTGTATTGCCGGCCTTTGGCCGGGCTTAGAGATTTTCTCCTCAATGTATGTCCAAAAGTGGCTTCGCTGAGTAATGATTTTTTGTATTGCCGGCCTTCGGCCGGGCTTAGGGATTTTCTCCTCTATGTATGTCGAACAGTGGCTTCGCTGAGTAATGATTTTTTGCATTGCCGGCCTTCGGCCGGGCTTATGGATTTTCTCCTCTATGTATGTCGAACAGTGGCTTCGCTGAGTAATGATTTTTTGCATTGCCGGCCTTTGGCCGGGCTTAGGGATTTTCTCCACTGTACATACATATAAGCATGTTAATATTTTGCAAAAACTAATTTACAAACATACTTACATATAAGCATGTTAATATTTTGCAAAAACTAATTTACAAACATACTTACATATGTACGAGTATGTGCATACTCCTAGGTATATTAGTTGTGTTTTTTTACTCTACTTTGGGATCCCTCGGGATCCCAATTTGCACGAAAAGCGTTTCCGTACTTTTAATTTGTGTAAATGAGAGTGGTTTTGAGAGAATAAGATTCTTCTTCTTCTTCTCGCACGAAACAGCCCGTACTTTTTCTTCGGGCTAGTTTGGGCAAGTAAATAAACAAACAGCTGTTTGAAAAATAAACAACATCAAAGAAAAATTAAATTGACAAAAAAACATAAAAAAATTGGAAAGTTGTTGCAAAAAAGATTTAAAAACCATTTACCATTTTTTAGTAACCTGTATGTTCCTGGAGAGACACATATAGTAAGTGTAGGATCCATTTTTTATTATTATTTTTAAAATGCCGCGAAAATTTTAAATTTTGTGTGGCTGACTAAACAATTTGACGTTCTTTTTTGTATTGACAATTTGGCTTTTTGTGTTCGCGTACTTTTGTGCAATTTTGTTTCTTTGTGAGAGAAATTTATTCTTACTCTCATTTACACGAACTTTACCCAAAAAGTAAAAAAACACACCTATTGCAAGAACAGATATACAAGTAGGAAAATAAAATTTTAAAACATACCTGCACTTATTTTACGTTTTAATTTCCTTGTAGCGTCTTTATTTCTTATCAGATATTTTTGATATAGGTGTCAAATGAAAGGTGTGAATGGCTTCTATTTATTTTATATTATAATAAAGTACCGTTATATAGACCCCGTTTCGATTTAAAGGTACTTTTGTAAAAAAAACGAGTATAAAAAAAATTAACCCCTAGCGCTTTTAAACCAATACAATCCAATAAACCAATATAATCTCATATAATATAATCTCATATAATCAGGTTGTTATATATCGTTTGAAAGGTATTTTCCAACGATATTAATATCAATCATGTAATGTTAATATGAAGGATGTTATAGCCATATTTATGTTTGAACTTTAGACGGCTATAACTCCCAAACTAAGAAAGTCCGCTCCCATTTTTTTTTTACCATAATTCTTAGATTAATTAGTACTACCTGTGACCAAAGTTTCATTAAATTCTGCGAACGTTACGTGATCTAGATTTAAGCCAAAAATTTTATATTGTGAAATGTTTTGTTTTAGGGTGTTGGTAAATTGAACTCTTTTTTTTAATATATTGTAGCCCTTAGAAGGGCTTTTTTTATTTCGATTGTCGAAAAATAGTTTAAATTAAAGCGAAATCAATTTGCGTGCTTCATGGGGTCTTTTTCGCTGATGGTCTTTTTGTAGGGGTCAGCTTTTTCGGTTTCACTTTTAGCTTTGGGTGCTTTTGTTTTGGTTGCTGGTTTCTTTTTGGTGGATTTTGCTTTCATGGTGCCAGTCCTTCTGATGGGTTTTGTTTTGCTGCTTTTCGAAGGTGAACACCAATAGTAATTGGATATTCGCCTTCTTAAACACCAGCCCAAATCCTGATAAAACGAATGATGATGATAGCGAGAAAAAGAAAACACAAACAGTCCTTTTCAGGGTTACAAAATGAATTTCAAAAAGAGGTAGCCGGTTTTGTGTCGACAAATAAATATAAAATTCTTTTATTAAAAAATGTTATATTGTGAAAGGTCTTGTTTCAGGGTGTTTTTAAATTGAGTTCTTTTTTTATATATATTGTAGCCCTTAAAAGGGCTTTTGTTTATTTTGATTATTTGTACATTAATTTAGAACCTTTTGCGGTGTTTGGGACAGCTTCTACGTTCACTCTTGTGGCTGCTGAAGATATTGCGGCTGCGGAAAATATTGTGCCTGCTGAATATATTCTACCTGCATAATATATGAAGGCTGCTGAATATATTGGTTCTGGTAAGTATATAGCGGCTGTTGTCGGAGATATTGTTGTAGTGTAGTTTTTAAAGGCAATAGTTATATCTTTTTACCTGGAGGGTCCCGTGGGATTCGCAGGTTCTTTATTAGAGCTTGGTTTACTACAACTGTCACTTAACTAACATTGAACTAGCTATTTATACTTTCTTAAAATTAACTATAAAATAATATATTGCAATTAAGCTATTTTCTATTGACCTAAATAATACAACAGTATTGCACCATTCGTTAACGCAAGCAGTATTTAAGTTGAATGTACATTACTGCTGCGCTAACAAATTAGTGCAATGTATATAAAGGAGGGATGTTCAATAATGCTTCACAACATCCCACCCCCTTAATGGTAGAAAACATCTATACAATGATGTTTTTCCTAATGGAAATTTCTTATTCTATGTACAATTTTTAAAGCTATTTTTTATGATATATATGTATTTATGTGTATTTTTTTTTCTATTGACTAACTCTTAAATTTGTTGCGCTGGAGTGCTCGGTGCTGGTGGGGGAGTTTTCTGTTCTTGGAGATGGCTTTCCACAATCTCGTTCAAGTTCTCGCTGCGATTTGGGAACTCGTTATTTATCTTGACCTTTAGTTGACGCCGGTTTCTGCATAACACTAATATCGCTACTATTGTCACTACCGCGACAATTGCTGTCAAGGAGTATCCGATGCTACTTGTAACGTTTAGATGGAATTGAATTTCCTTAATGGTTTCGATATTGTTTATCTGGGCTACTTGTATTTTCTCCAGAGTGGGTTTAATTTTTGTCGTGATATTTCTGTTGTTCCCCACTAAAAGGAATTTCTGGGTTGCATCCACTATTTTGCTGACGTAAACCTGCCCACCTATTGTTATACTGCAGTTGCAGAATGAGAAAAGGTAGTTGCCTGTGAGATTGGCACGTCTGTCATCACAGTTGGTGGACATTGAGGTTCTGTTAGCATTTATTACCACGATTGTACCCTCTTCTACCAATTCCACGGTTTCTTCTTCGTGCGAAATCAAACTACACTTACCACGGAAAATGCAGCTTTTTGGTGGCTTTAATCTCTTGAAATCTTTCTCTCCGGTGTAGCTGAAAACTGTTTTATCGAGTTTTACAACGTACTCTCTGGGGGAATCAATTTGATGGTGACTGTCGTTTGGAACGGGTATTATCAATGACCTCTTTATACTGACTGTTTCGATGGGTAACTTGATTACGAACATTAGCGTGTTGTGCTTGTGTAATGCCACCACATCTGCGTTTGTTGTATGGTCTTAATTTTTATTTTATTCTCTTCAATTTCCTCAATTGTCAGTAGGGCAGGGTTGAATATTTTCATCCTTGCCAAAGCCACAGATTCTTGTATGATCTTCACTTGACTTTTCATATCAACTAATTTGAAAAGTTGGAAAATCGCGACGTCTCGGTAATGTTGACTTTCTGAGTGCAACTTGATCTGTGTCAAGTCGTTCAGCGTCCTTCTGTTGTCATTTATGGCCTCAACGATTCTGTTGATGGAGGATATAGATATCTGATGGTTCGACTGTTCGATGATTTGGTGACCGTTTGCATCAACTACCTTGAAATGCTGATTTATCTGCTCTCGGTCCTCATCATCCAATGTTCCATACAGCCACTTCATCACCTTCCCTCCAAAATTCAGCAATCCCCGTTTTACGCGGCCCGGCAAAAGTGTGTGTAGACCGTCTTCAATCTCTTATTTCCTTCAAAATTAGTTCCCGATAGAGAGTGGGCAGAATTGTCGGCAAGTTACGATGAACCTCGTTTACAGAGTCTGCTATTTGTTGGATGTTGATCTCGTGCAGAATATACTGAAACTTCGACGCCATTTCGACCCATCCCATATGTATCTCCATCAGGGGACACCAGTTTTTCCATCCCCATCTCCTCATTAGTGATGCCTATTCTTACTCCGTCTTATCTTATCCTTCGTCTGTAACCTCCTTTGCTAATACTTGTTTTTCAATTTATCAAAAAAAAAAATTGTTTTTAACTTTTACTTTTGGGGTCTTTGTTTTCTTGAGATAATAATTTTTTTTTGTATCATTAAAGTGCATCAAATCTTTGAGTTTCGTTTCTATTTATAAAGAAGGAGCTCTACTCCTTGTACATTTTCTTCGTTTTAATTAATTTTAGTTTTTTTTTTTCTTATTTGCTTTTTTTCTATTTTGTATATTTTTTTATTTTAATATTGGTTTTCTAAAGTTTATGCTGTGTAGGTTTTATTTAACATTTAAGCAATATTTTTATTTTTTGTTTCTTTTTTATTCAAATTTCAAAAATATTCATGTTTTGTTTGAAGATATTTTTTATGTTATTCAATCAATTTTTTTAAATTTAATTTCTACAAATACATTTAAGTATATAGTGTGGTTTTGCATAGTAATAATGAAATAGTAACGTTTTGTTTTAAGATATATATATTAATAGATGTTTTTTTTTATATTTTGAATTTACGCATAAAATGTATGCAAATTTTTATTTTAAATGTTTTTTATTGCAACTTTAATATAAAAAAATACTTGACATGGTTTTTGTCTCTTGTGAATAACTTACAACCGCTTAATTGCATTTGTTGCTTAATTTGCTTTTTATTAACTGACATTCCACAAGAAAGACATTGACGGAATCATATTGCGACAAAAATATTATGTGTACATGTATTAATTGTTATTATATTTTTTTTTCTTGTTTACTCTGCCTGTAAACATTTTTTTTTTCAATAGCTATATTCATTGGAGTATTCGTAAATAAATTCGCTGTAGTTGCAAAATAGTGTCCCATATTCGAACACTTTATGGAAAATTAGGTAAACATTAAAGGTTATTGCACTCCGATATATGGAGTAAACGTATTTATTATATTTTTGGTTTACCCTCTACAAAACGTCTTATTAAACTGACTGTTCCCTATTTCTCGGTCTCTGTGTGGCCTTACTAAATTTTTATGATATGTCTTTGCTTTATTTCTTATTTTCAGTTTTATGTTTACTGGTGTTGGTACATCTATAATCTCATGTGGTCCTAACCATAGAGATGAAAATTTATTTTTACGGGCTTGGTTCTTTAACCAAACCCTTTGTCCTATTTCATACTCTCTGTATTTTGCACTCTTGTCATAATATTGTTTTGCCCTTAACTTTGCCTTCTCTTGATTTACTTTTACAATTTCGTGTGAACGTTGTATCTGGTATTTTAGAATCTAGGACTACAGGGGGCGTTTTCAAACTCATCGGTATCTCAAACTCAAACCCGAATAGAACTCTTGTCGGCGTTTGCGTTGTCGTTGTATGTTTGCTGTTGTTGTATACATGCATTGCGTGATTGAGCCATTCGTCCCAATTGGTACCATCTAGATTGACAAAATGTCTCAAGAATTCGGCTAAAGGTCGGTGAGCTCTTTCCAAGGCACCATTTGCCTGTGGGTGGTAAGGAGTGGTTAGCAGTTTCTTTATTCCCAGGAGCTTACATGTTTCTTTGAACAATTTCGATGGGAAGTTAGACCCGTTATCCGTTACTAACACCTTGGGAATAAAGTATCTCGAAATTATTTCATTAAAAAAAACTCGAGCTATTGTTGAGGCCTCTGCATCAGCTACTGCGGCGCACGCAAAAAATTTTGAAAAATCATCCTTGAAGGTGACAATATACTTGTTTCCTCTGGCGGATTCTGGCAACGGTCCTACAAGGTCCAAAAAATTTTTTTCAAAGGGTCTATTTGACGTGCTTGTTATAACTAATGGCATCTTTTCGACTTTTGAGCATTTGTTCTTCTGGCATAGAGTGCACGTTGCTACATAGGTTTTGATTTGCTGGTACATACCGGCCCACTTGTATTTATTCCTGATGCGGGAGTAAGTTCTGTATGTCCCTTGGTGTCCACCCAAAGGTGTATCATGAAACGTTTTTAATACTTTGTTAATATCTTCCACATTTGTCAAATAGACTGCCGTATCCTCTTGTTCCACGTCTTCACTCCTATTCACTTCATCCACAATCTCTTCATTATTTCCCTTTTTATATGCGTTTGCCTCTCGTGCCTTTGCCCTAGTAATTGCTCCTACACTCATTTTTTCCACTGGGAGACGACTAAGTGCGTCAGCGTTTTGGTTGATTTTCCCCGGCTTATACCGTATCTCGAAGTCATATTCTAAAAGTTTGAGTCTCAGTCGACCCAATCTGCCTTCTTGATCCTTCAAATTGGCTATTCCTTTCAGAGGCTTATGATCTGTAAAAATGGTAAAACGTCTACCAAGCCATCACTTAGCACTCTGCTTGCGAAGTATATGGGTAAATCACAACCTGGCTCTCCTTGAGAAAGTATGTCTCCTAATGCCTCATTGCTAGCATCCGTAGTCAGAATAAATGGTTTTGTGAAATCAGGATACCGCAACAGTGGAGGACTTGTTACTGCAGCTTTTAATTTCTCCATTGCTTATTGACACTCCTTTGTCCATTAAAATTTTGCATTCTTCCTTAATAGTTTGTTCAATGGCAATGCAATTTCAGATGACCTTGGTATAAACTTTCTATAATAGTTGATAAACCCCAAAAATGATTGTAGCTCCTTGACATTTCTGGGAGGTGGTATATCTTTTACTGCTTTTGTCTTATGGGAGTCTGGAATACTCCGTTTTCCGAACATTGATGTCCTAGATAAACTACCACTCTTTGCAGGAAATTACATTTTTCAGGGTACAGCTTAAGGATGTGTTTCCTTAAAACGTCCAGTACTCTTTTAAGTCTTAACTGATTATCCTCTAGATTTCTCCCGTAGATTACTATATCGTCCAGATATACGAAACAGTCGATTCCCTGTAGACCCGTTAATATTGAATTCATTATCCTCTAAAATGTGGCTGGTGCCCCTGTCAATCCGAAAGGCATACTATTCAACTCGAAATGTCCCATGTTGGTGCTGAACGCGGTTTTTTGCTTATCATTAGGGCTCATCAGAACTTGGTGGTACCCGCTTGCCAGGTCTAGGGTAGAGAAGTATCGGCTGTAGCCAAGTTGGTCTAGGATCTCATCAATTCTTGGTATGGGGAAAACCTGTTTTATTGTAGCCTCATTCAATTTCCGGAAATCCACTACCAAACGCCATTTTTTCTCTCCGTCCTTACCTGCCTTTTTGGGTACTAGGAGTATTGGAGAGTTCCAAAGGGAAATACTAGGGGAGATAATTCCATCTTCGATCATTTGGCGTACTTGTCTATTAATTTCATTTCGGTGGGCCTCAGGTAACCTATACTGTTTAGTATTGATTATGCGCTGAGTAGGGTCAGTTGGTATTTTATGCTTAAGTACATTAGTGAATGTAAGATTGTCCCCGGGTAGGTGAAATACATCGTCGTATGATCTTAAAATGGTTTCGATTGACACTCTCTTCCGAGTTCAGATCTGGCTTCAGACGAACCGTGTCTAATAACAATCGGGTTCTATCTCTGTTGTGCGCGGAATCTACTGTATTTATCGCTGCTGTCGGCGCTATTCGGAAGTTTAAAGGGTTGTCCCAACTCAAAATTAATTTTTCCTTTATATTCACTGCAAAGTCATTGGTGTTCAGAATTGGAACGAATGCTGTTCCCTCTCTGATCGACGTTAGAGTTTCACCCACAAATACGCCTGGTGAAATTTCTACTTTGTTTACTATTATGTCTCCGCTAGCATTTTTAACTGCTACTGCCACAATTCCCTGAGATCGTCCTTTCACAAAAACATTATCTGCTATATATAACTGGGGATTTTCCGAAACTATTGGTAAGGAAGCTATTTCTTTCTGGTTCTCAAAAAATTTAATGTTCTTGGTAATTGTATCGGTAATCGACTTATTCCACATCATATCCCTGCCCAATAAACCATCTGCGGGCAATATGGTACCCTTCGGTACTACGTGCATTTTCAAACGTAATCTGTCTTCGTATTTATGGTTCACCATTACAGTTCCTTTGGTATTTATGCTTCCCCCAAATGCTCCTGACAACGTCTTCCGCTCATTTTTGTTGATTTCTGTTGTTGCTGCCAAAGCTTAATTTTTTACTAGTGTGGTGTCTCCTCCTGAGTCCACCAATAATAATAGTTTCTCCTCTTTTGCTTCTTTGCAGGGGAAACTTATGTATGCATCGTTTATATCGTATTTTTCATTACTAGCATTATCCCTTTTCAGACTCAGTTCCCTTCGGGACTCTGAGTGATATGTGTGGCGGTTTGCCACGTTTTGTTTCTTGCTCACTTTCTCTTTTATACTTGTCCACGTCATCATTATAAATTGTAACATTATTGCCATATAATATACTGATTTTCTTAAAATTTTTCTACTGGTGTTACAAGCCTTGTATGCTGCATTTATGTACCCTGCACCACTTATCATTTTTGTATGAGCCTTTTTCTTCCGACGCGATCTTTTGGGTGTACTTACTGCTTTTTCCTTGATATTCATTTTAATCTCCGGATGCTGATTATCTTCCTCCTCTGTCACATTTATGCTGTTTATGTCTAAATTTATGATGCTGAAATTCTCATGTTTTTCAGCTTTATCGCCTACCGGTTGTGTTTTCCTACATGTTTTTTCATCAGTATGTTTTTCATATATTCTTTTTCTGCGGGTTTTGGCATTCCAGTCAATTAGTTGTGACTGGGCCAATACCCGTTTCCCGAATCCTGTCTGCCGTTTGTGTACCTGTTTCTATTGCCAGTAGTATTATCATTTCTATTTCTATTCTTGTTGCTACCATTGTTGTCTCTGTTTTCGGGGCAATTGTAGGAAATGTGCCCCTGTCGACCGCATCTATAACAACGTTGCTGCTCGTTTTTGTTAATTTGATTTTGACTTATATTTTGAGTTTCTTGCCTTGCATAATTTTGAGTATTGATTCTGGGATTATGTGGTTGTGGGTTTCTTCTAAAGTTGTATTCTGCACGTTCTTGTCGTCTGGCTTGAGTATAACATTCATTCAACATATGTCCAGGTTTATTGCAGAAACTGCAGTACCTTGAAGAACTCATAGAGGTAAGATGTACATTATTAATGGGCATTGGCTGGTTATATGTTTGTTGGTTCAAAGACAGTTGTCGTACTTCTTTCAACAATTGTTGCACCGTCTCAAATAAGGGTTCCTCGGCTTGCACTGTCATAACATTTGGATATCTCGTATTAGTGCCTAAGAGATTTTGAGCATTCTTTTTAATTTTTAGTAGATCAGCCAACTTGTCATTTTCATGCCCGATGAACTTTGCCACTAACTTGGGATCTCGTAAACCCCTTATGGACCTTCTTACCGCTGATTGGTCAGTCATAGATTTTTGATGAGAAACATCTTTCCATTGTGTCGCAATAAGCTCTATTGCATTTCTAAGTAGTCCTTCCAATCTTTCTCCAAATTCATATGCACTCTCTGTTGAACTTTGCTTATTGTTAAAGAGCAATTCTTGTATTTCCGTTAGCGTCTTAGTTTTTATAAATTTCTCTTTTATAGCCATGCACAGTGATTCTATTGTAGTGAATTCCTTATTGTGGAAATACGAGCAAGCATTTCCAAAGAGCCTAGTTTTTACGCATTTGATTATGTCAACAACATTACCCTAGTTTATCCTTTGCTATCATACATCCTTCAATAAATTTATTTGTCTCAGTTGTAAATTCGGGCCCCTCCGTTCCATAGAATATCGGCACGACATGAGATATATTTTTCAAAAGTTTCGTAAAAGTCGTCATATTGGTTGTATTTGAAGAATTGTTGACTAAAAGTGTTTTCGTAGTTCCCCCCTGCAACTCTTGTATTTTTAATTTTAGCGTCTGCAGCTGTTCTGGAGTCAACCTCGTGTTAACGTGTTGCGCGAGCTCTTTAAACGCTTGGTTTTCTTGCTCGCTGTCTTGAATTTGTTGTTCGGCTTCTTCTATGGTTTTCTTCAAGCTTTCGTTCTGCTGCTTCAAGATCCTGTTCACTTGTACGTATTCTTCTATTTCTTTAGATATAACTGAATTTTTCTGATGTTCCTGTAACACTTGCAACTCTTCTAATAAAATATCAATCTTTTCGAACTCACTTATATTTCCCTGGCTTCGCACCTTATGTTTTACTAACTCTATATACTCCTTTGTATTATTAATATACTTAATTAAATTCCACAGTCGCTTCGAAATTTCTCTAGTTTCTACCTGCGTTTTTTTCAATTCTAATTCATATATAAATTTCTTCCAAACCAATAAAAAAAACGATGCCATTTATATATATATATATATATATATATATATATATATATATTCCTATCACTCTAATTTAAATACGCATACTGAAAAAAACTTCATTTTGCTGTATAATGACTCTAGCAAGGAAGGTCATTCGTAGCTTTTACACATTTTTTTTACACCAATACTTACCATGTATCCTGGTTCCATTTGTATCCCAAGAGCAGTTTGTTCGTCGTAAAGTTTGCCTATAAAATTTATACAACTGAAGGCAGCTACAATAGCTAATTAAAATCTTGAGGAGTTAATAATACTGACACACGAAACAACGAATTCCTTCAACAAATACCAAGCACCTATTGAATTGAATTGACCTAAAACAGCTTTCCAATATCAGAATATGTACTTATTCTCTGTTGGAAGATATTAAACAAACAATACTCTGCGAATACCGACTGCGCCAAATGTTGTAGTGTAGTTTTTAAAGGCAATAGTTATATCTTTTTACCTGGAGGGTCCCGTGGGATTCGCAGGTTCTTTATTAGAGCTTGGTTTACTACAACTGTCACCTAACTAACTTAGAACTAGCTATTTATACTTTCTTAAAATTAACTATAAAATATTATATTGCAATTAAGCTATTTTCTATTGACCTAAATAATACAACAGTATTGCACCATTCGTTAACGCAAGCAGTATTTAAGTTGAATGTACATTACTGCTGCGCTAACAAATTAGTGCAATGTATATGTAGGAGGGATGTTCAATAATGCTTCACAACAATATTGAGGCAGCTGAATATGCGCTGGTTGCTGCATATATCGTGGATATTAAACATATTGAGACTGAAGATATTGCACCAGCTGTGGTTGCATTTGCTGTGGCTGCAGTAGCTGTGGTTACATAAGCTGTGGTTGCTCTAGCTGTGATTGCATTTGCTGTGGTTGTACTGGATATGGTTGCATTTGCTGTGGTTGCACTAGCTTTGGTTGCACTTGCTGTGGTTGCTGTAGCTGTGGTTGCACTTGCTGTGGTTGCTGTAGCTGTAGTTGCTCCAGCTGTGGCTGTTGTAGCTGTGGTTGCACTTTCTGTGGTTGCTGTAGCTGTGGTTGTGCTTGCTGTAGCTGCAAACAATGGTTTAGGCCTATTAGGGAAGCCATCCATTAAAAAAAATGGCAACGCGCTAAGTGTAGTACCTCTATGGAAGTGTGGAAACCCACGCATTGTAAAGATTTAACTTGTTTTAAAACAAGAACTGCGTGTTGCTCGTTTTAAAATATAAAAAAAAATTTTTTTGATTGAGCATGTAGCAACAGTTCCCAAAAGTTAAATTTATCCTCTTTTGGATCCGTCTTAACTGAATCCTCGGGAAAGGAAAGCCTGTCCACCTGTTCCCTGTCAACGACAATGGAACGGAAAAGTCTACCAAAGAAAGGTCTTGGTACACAGTAGTCAATGTTGGCATGGATTTCCGATTGCTCTCTTAAAATCCTAGCATGCCCATAGTCAGTTCTAGTCCATGGACATACTGTATTCAACCTGACCGCAGAGAAAAGAGCCAGTTGTCTGGCCAGAATGTCAACCGGTAGCCAATTTAGCATTGCAAAAATTGCTTCCGTTGGTGTAGATCGTAGTGCGCCTGTCATCAGTCTCGCTACGACCCGAAAGACTTTTTCAAAGGTCCTGCGATGAGCCTGCTTGTCCATCGCATTCCACCAAACCAATACCCCGTAAAAGAGTACTGGTTTAATAACAGCCTCAAGGATCCAATTGATCCCCTTAGGGTTGATACCCCATTTGAGGCCTACTGCCCTTTTGCATGTATAAATAGCCACTAAGGCCCTTTCCGCTCTCGCCTGTATGTTCTGATTCCATGATAGCGTTTTAGATAGTTTCAAGGAGGTGCCGTTAAACTTTGGGTGTGTAAAACTATCGGTCTTGTACCTCCTAGTGAAGAGCACCAACTCAGTCTTGGCTGGGTTGATGCCGAGTCCACAGCTGACACTCCACCTACTCAGCAGAGCCAGCGCAGACTCCATACACTGAGATATGGTATCCAAGTGCTTACCCGATATCGCCACCGCTACGTCATCCGCGTACGCGACAGTCATAATCTGTCTGCGTTCTAGACTTAGCAAAAGCGAATTAATGGTCAGGTTCCACAACAGAGGTGACAGAACACCTCCCTGTGGAGTGCCCCGATAGACTGCCCTATACTCAGTGACATCCCCAAGCGAGGCCCTGACTACCCTGAAAGTTAGTAAGTTTCTAACAAACCGGCATAAATTGTTATCAATCCCTACTGCTACCATCCCATTGATGATTGAATCAGGGTTGACATAGTTGAAAGCACTTTCTATGTCCAGAAAAGCCCCCATAGTAAATTCCTTATACTCAAGAGATTTTTCTATGTGGCCCACTAGAGAATGTAGTGCCGTTTCCACAGATTTGCCTTTAGTGTAGGAGTGCTGTGATTTGGAGAGAAGCTCATTCGGAATGGTCATTCTCAGATGAATATCAATTACCCTTTCTAAAGTTTTGAGTAAAAAAGAAGTAAGACTTATCGGTCTGAAGTCTTTAGGCTTGGTGTGTGACGTCTTACCCCCCTTCGGGATAAAGACAACCTTGCACGTACGCCAAAATATAGGTATATATGCCCTCCTAAGGCATTCACTGTAAATTACCATGAGCCAAGGTAGGACAATGTCCGCATTTCTCTGTAGATCCGCTGGAATTATTCCATCTGGTCCCGGGGATTTGAACGGATCGAAGCTGTGTACAGCCCAGCGGAGCCTACCCATATCCAATGGAGTTGTGACTGCGCCTGTCGTCAAGCTGCCATCGGCAGTGCCTGTTAAAGGTGCCGCCTGGCTACCAGGAAATTGAGTGTCGAGTAGTACGCTCAGCGTCTCTTGACTACTCATGGTCCAGCTACCACAGGGTTTCTGTATGTAGCTGGGTACAACCGGTGCGGTTGATAGCATCTTACGCAGCCTGTTGGTTTCAGATGAACCCTCTACATTACTGCAGAAAGCCCTCCAAGACCTCCTTTTGCGTTTCTGACAAGATTCTTGAAGCGACTCAACGCGCTTTTGTATGTCGACCAGTCGCCTGATCGTTTAGCCTCGTTGAATAGCCTACAACATTATTTTCGTGAATGTGCAATTTCCGGGATCCACCATGGTGGTTTGGCCCTTCCCCTGCAAACCATTGGTTTGCAAGCCACATTAGTGGCACAGCGAAACGATTCACTTAGAATCTCCACAGCAAAGTCAATGTCCCCAATATTTCTAATAGTTGGAGACGTCGATAAGGAGTTGCAGAGTACATTGTTCTGTAGCTCCCAGTCAGTCTTCTTTCTGTTAACTATAGGATTAAATCTACTTACACCTAACCCTATGTTAAAGTCAATATAGCAATGATCGGATACGGAAGCAGTCATCCGCAACCCTCCAACCGCTAACCAGATTGGTGTGCTCTGCACTAACCAATGTTACATCTAAAACCTCTCTACGGTTATACACAATAAAAGTGGGTTCTGAACCCCTGTTGACAATTTCAAAATTATTATTTAAAATGAAATCGAAGAGACACTCACCCCGCTCGTTAGTATCGCTACTACCCCAGGAGGTGTGGTGTGAATTGGCGTCAGCACTTATTATTATAGGCGTCCTCGTGCTTATCGCCCTGGACACAATGCCACGCACCTTGCTATTTGGTGGACTGCCCTCATCGTCATGCGCCATATAGCTCGAGACCAGCCAAACCGTACCGCACGGGGTCTCCAGAGCAGCTGCTACAGTATCCCCATCACTGAAATCAGATAGGATAAAGATACGCAAAGAGTTTTTAGCCAAGATACAAGATCTAATATTACCTGTGCCTTTGGCAAACAATAGCTTGTAGCCCTTTAGTGTCAGTCCATGAACCCGTCCTTGGTGGACCCAGGGTTCCTGGACCATAACCAGCTCCTCCTTCCTCTCTACCACCCAAAGGAGCATCACAGCGGATGCTGCTTTAGAGTGGTGAAGGTTTATTATTATTATTATTTTTTAATCTTGGACCAGCACTCAGGGGATGACCCCTATATATGCAATGCATTGTGCCGGAACTGAAAACGAGGGGATAGTATGGAGGGGACAGATTAGGAAAGATGATAAGATAGACAGTTTTATGTAGCTATTTCAACCTTTTACTTCGCCGGCTAATTTTTGCTACAGGGCCGACGAAGGTGGGTGCTGTTACTCTGCTTTTAGTACATGATAGTGTCAGTCGCTGCCAATTATGTTCAGTGATCAGTGACTATGCCTTCATCATTGAAACAGGCTGGTAACAACTATTTAAACGGGTTAGACAGGGTTAGGTATATACTTATGTTTGAGAACTTCCAGGAATTTTAAAAGGAATGCATATGTTTTTTCAGAAACGTTATAAATGTATTTATGTATTTATTGACCCTTTAATTTGGAATATATAAATTGTGCATACTAATATGTATATTTTTCTATTAATATTTACATATATTTAATTCACATTTCATATATAAGGGTAACCTGCCGAGGATTGAATTTCACTATTCCTTGGTTTCCTTTTAAATTTAGTTTATGATAATTTTTATAAATCTAGGGTAGTGATTTAATAACTTAAGTTAATATAGGGTTTATGTTTTTAGTTTAACTAATTTGATCACCTTTATATTGTTTTAAGTTAATATAGGGTTAATGTTTTTAGTTTAATTAATTTGAACACCTTTATATGATTTTTCTCTGTTTTTACTTCACTTTAATGTTATTGTCTTTTACACAATTTGGTAATTCCTTTTTAATTTAATTGTAGATTTGGGTTGATCTTGTATATTTGTATGTTTGGTATATTTGTATATTTTGTATATTTGTATAGTTTGTATTTTCGATAAAGATGAATTTAATTGTAGATTTGGTTTAATTTTGTATATTTTCGCAGTTTTCCTCACACTCTTGTGTTTATAGACCTTTTTGTCGACTTATAAAGACTATGGTATCGCGAAAAGTATTTTATTCTGTTTTCTGTTGATCGACGTTGGCTGCAGCTATTTGTGTTGGGGTTATTGTTGACTTAGTTGTCAGGGTTGGAAATAGCTGCACCATATTGTTCACTGAGGTGAACATCCTCCCCGCCTCGACATCTGAAAGAAAAGAGTGGACTTTAGTTGATATCCAAATTAAAGTAAAGCGGGTAAGTGTAATGGGTTAATGGGTAAGTAATATACTTAGGATTTTGTTGGGTAAAGGTTTAACCGGAATATGAGCCCATAATGAGCCAGCCTAAGGAGGAATCCTGGGCTAGTAGTGATCCACCATCCATACGGATAATGTTGGATTTAAGTATTTTACTGTACAAATCTCCACCTAGTTCAACTTCCACCACATCGTTGCAGTAGAAAGAGGGGTCTGCTAGCGTCAGATTTTCTACTTTTTCCTTGATGGACTCTTTAAAAGGTCCGGAATACGGGGTTTTTGGGAACTCTCTGCTGACCAAAAGGTACATCTCGTACTTAATTGTGGATGACATGTTAGGGGTGATGATGGATTTTGTGTATTTTCGCCCTTCAACTTTAAAAGTGGGTAGGTGTGTCCGCTCAACCAATTCATGAGATATGCGGGATGACGTAACACTCGCATTTACGATAGCCCTAAGGGACACGCAGCCGTCGTCGGTCATTATACACACTTGTGCAGTCGGTACCAGTACCCTTTGCAGCGACGTGGGTAGACCAAAGGCCGTGGTTATTTGCTTGGTACTTATAGACCGTCGAGGTGCAGGGACGGGGGGTTGGTTCTTTCGCTGTGAAGAAGTACTTGGACCATCAAGAATATTTTTCAGTATGCGCTCTGGTCCATGTAAACTGGAATGATGCTTTCCACCACATTTGTTGCATCGGGCCTTGCTCGTGCAGTTCCCAATTAGATGGTTTCGGGCCAAACAATTAATGCAATAGTGCAAACGGAGTGCGGTTTGGTATTTTTCTGATATATTCAGAGAAATGAACCTTTTGCATGTGGGCAACTTGTGGTCTGCTTGACACAATCCACAACCAAAATGACGTCGCGCCTGTTGACGTTGCCCTTGACGGTGTTTCCCATGGGTTTTTGGGGCGTTGTTTCGTTTTGAATGTCTATCTTTGTTGTTGTTAGGTGCCATTATCTGTATAGTGTGATATGAAATATATGGAGATGAATTAGGAAGCAAATGAGATATGAATAGTGTTATTTATAATTATGACGAGTGAATATATATATATATATATATATATATATATATATATATATATATATATATATTTATTGGGTGGGTAAAACTACAACTTTGGTTATTGGACGTTTTAAGACTCCAGTCGACGTGCGTAGGTCAACAACTCTACTTAGTCCATCTGAACCAGGGTAAGTGTTAATAACTCGTCCGAGTAGCCATTCGTTAGGAGGTAGGTTGTCCTGTCGAATAACAACAACGTCATCAACCTCAACTTGTCGTTTAGGGTGTTTCCACTTGTATCTTTTATGCAGCTCTTTAAGATATTCATCTTTCCACCGCCTGCAAAAGTTGTGATACTGAATTTTCAGTCTTTGCCATCTATTTGCCAAGGTGAGATTTGCATGGCTGCAGTCGGGCTCTGCAGGGGTGAGTATGGGTGATCCTATCAAAAAATGACCTGGGGTTAAAGGACTAGGATCTTGTGGGTTTTCACTGGATGGGCTTAAAGGTCTTGAGTTGAGGTATCCTTCGATTCTGGCTAAGAGTGTGGCCAATTCTTCAAACGTGTACTTCAAAGTATTGAGCTTCTTCAAGTGGGATTTGAAGCTTTTTACTCCAGCTTCCCATAGACCTCCCATGTGTGGAGCTCCTGGTGGTATAAAGTGCCACGTCAAATTTTGGAAACTACTAGAAGATACCACAGACCCCTTCAATTGTTTCAAGAACTCCTGTCGTTCTTTCTTAAACAATTGTTTTGCTCCAACAAAGTTTGTCCCATTGTCAGAGTAAATGGCGACAGGGCATCCCCGCCTCGAAAAAAATCGAGCGAACGCTGCCATAAAGGCTTGGGTTGATAGGTCTGATGTAGGCTCCAAATGTATTGCCTTTGTTGCAAAACAGACAAACACACATACATAACCTTTGTGTATTTTACAGTTTCTGCCATTATATACTTTAATATCAAATGGCCCGGCAAAGTCAACTCCAACATTATAAAATGGTCTTGCAATTTGGGTGCGTTCTGGCGGCAAAGCTGCCATAAATTGGGTAGCTTGTCTATTCTTATACCTTGTGCATGGTATACAGTTGTGTATTACAGAGCTAATAAGATTCTGAAGCTTCGGAATCCAATAGCCAGATCTTAATACTCTTAACATGAGTTTGTTTCCTCCATGCAAAGTCACCATATGCACATGTTGGGTTAATAATCTTGCAAGCTGACTTCTATAGGGTAATAATATTGGGTGTCTTTCAGAATATGTTAAACTATTGGAGCTAGCTAGTCGGCCGTTTGCCCGCATAATATTGGCAGAATCTAGAAAAGGGGTTAGAGTGAGTAAACTGCTCTTTTTTGTGAGTGGGTGTTGTTTTCTAAGGCAATTATAGTCTTCTTCAAAGTATTTAGATTGACATAGAATAATGAGTCTATTCTGAGTTAATTTTATTTCCCTCGTATCAAGATCAATACTAGAGTGGGTTAACAATCTTTCAATTATTTCTTTGCTGGACTGAGCATTATTTCTATTCACGCTAATTCTATCACTTTTGGTTGTCTGGGTTCGGGTCAATGATGTTCGATCAATAAATCGATAGACATACGACATTACTCTTAAAACTTTCGATAACTTAGAAAATCTTAGCAATATGTCTGAGTGAGTATCATTTTTGTTTTCTAAAGGGTTATTAGTATCAGCCGAAGTGTGGAATGAGTGGACAACTTTAGCGTCCGCTTGTGTTTCAAATGGTTTTTGTATTTTCGGCCACATTGAAGGGTCTTCTTTTAGCCAGACAGGTCCATTCCACCATAATTCGTCCTCCTTCAACTCTTCAGCATTACATCCTCGACTAGCAACATCAGCAGGGTTTTCGTGTGAAGCAACATGGTTCCAGTTATCCACTCCTACCGTTTCAAGAATGGTAGAAACTCTGTTTGCCACAAACGTTTTCCATGAGTTGGGTGTTTTACTCAGCCAAGCTAAAACTATAGATGAATCTGTCCAAAAATATGTTTGAAGTTGTGGGAGGTTCAGTTGTATTATTAAATTATGGGTAATATTAGCTAATAATACCGCACCACAAAGCTCCAATTTTGGTAGAGAGACAACCTTAATTGGCGCCACTCTCGTTTTAGCTAGTAGTAGGGTTACGATACAAGATTCATCTGGGAGTGTAATTCGGGCATATACCACAGCTGAATATGCCTTTTCAGACGCATCTGAAAAGCCATGAAGCTCAACTTTTGCTGACGGCGTAAAATGAATCCATCTCGGAATACGAATTTGATCAATATCATCATAGAACTGTAAAAATTTATTCCATCTGATTAGGGTGTGTGGGGTTAGACATTCATCCCAAGCTGTACCATCTTGCCATATTTGCTGCATAATAATTTTAGCAGAAATCACAATTGGTGCTAACCAGCCAGCTGGGTCAAATAGACGTGCTATATGCGATAGAACAGTCCGCTTTGTGTATGAAGATTTCCTCTCAATAATTGGAACACTAAAGAAAAACGTATCCTCCCTAGCATTCCATCTTATGCCTAATGTCTTTGCATTATTTGAGTCGGGTAGCGTGAGCAAATCAACATCAAGTAAATGTGTTTCGGGTAAACTACTTAATAACTCCTTTGTGTTAGACGTCCATTTACGTAGAGGAAATCCCGCAGAATAAAGAGCTGAGATTAATTGGGCTTGCGCAATCTTAGCTTCTTCAATCGTGTGATCTCCAGCTAAAACATCGTCTACATACATATTACTCTTCAGAATTTTTGAAGCAATCGGGTGGGTGTGTTGAATGTCTTTGGCTAATTCATGTAGGGTTCTTATAGCCAAATATGGAGCGCAGTTAACTCCAAATGTTACTGTTTGCAGTTCATAATCTTGAATGGGTTCATTGACGCTCGCACGAAATAGTATACGTTGAAAGGGTGTTTGGTTAGGGTTTAACATAATTTGCCTGTACATTTTTGTAATGTCGGCGTTAAAAACAAACTGATAAAAGCGCCATTTCAAGATAAGTACAACTAAATCTTGTTGTAGGGTGGGACCAGTGTATAGTGCATCATTTAAGCTATTGCCATTAGATGTTTTGCTAGACGCATTAAAAACAACTCTAACTTTTGTTGTAACGCGATCTAGTTTAACTACCGCATGATGGGGTAGATAGTATTGGGTGTTTGAAGACGTATTCGGGTTGTAATGAACGGGTTTCATATGACCTAAGTCAATATACTCTTGTAATGCACTATCATACTCGATTTTCAATTCAGGTTTCTTTAATAAATTCCTCTCATTTCGTAAAAACTGTGCCATTGCTATATGGCGAGAGTTTCCTAATGTGACGGGTGGGTAGCGAAATGGTAGATTAACCTGATAACGGCCACTAGATAATTTGCAAGTGGTTGTTGCGTAATTTTCCTCACAATTTATGTCTTCCTCAGCATTACTGGGTGTCTTGGGTATGTCTTCAATTTCCCAAAACTTTGTTAAAACCTTATCTAGCGCTACAGAACTAAAGTATGAAACTATGGGTTGTGTGCTATGTGATTTTTGAATGGGTCCAGTCAAAATCCATCCAAACTCAGTTTCTTGAGCGACTAATGTGTTAAGAAAATCTTTCCTAACACCAGATTTTAAAATCTGTGGGTAAACATCACTGCCAATTAGAAAATCTATTGGCCTGCTTTCATAAAATTGTGGATCTGCTAATTGAATGTTATGCAATTCGTTTGCGGGTATTGGGTTTAAATTTTGAGTTGGTAAGTTCTTAGTAAGCGTTCTAACAACAATTGCTTGAATATTCAACTTGAAATTGCTTTGGGTGTTTGATCTTAACAAAACATTACATAGTTTGTTTGATCGCGCTGAGACAACCTCATTTATTCCTGAAATTTCAGCAACAATTGGGGTAGTGGGTAATTGCAACTTGCGTCTAAGTTTATCTGAAATAAATGAGAAGTCTGAAGCTGGGTCAATTAGCGCCCTAGCTGAAAAATTTTCGCCATGTACCTCAACATTCAAAATAGCTGTTCCTAATAGCTTCGCTCTGTCATCTAATAAGGGTTTGCTTGATTGGGTGTGTGTTGAGAAAGATTGTGCTGCATTTCGAGAAGTTGATGGTTGATTATCATCGAGCTGTGTGTTTGTGTTTGAGTTGGGTTTGTGCAGCAGGGTATTATGTCTTCCACCGCAATATCTGCAACTGAATGTGCTACGACAATCCTTTATAATGTGTGCGATGGCCAAACAATTGTAACATATTCCATTCTTTTTAACAAATTCAATCCTCTCGTTTACGCCCATAGACGTAAACTCTGAACATTCTCTTATGGTGTGATTACTTTTGCACAGCTTACAAATTGACCCATCGGGTTTATTGGGTTGAATTGGGTTATTTTGTAAACTTGTACTACTTTGGGTTTTAGGGTGGGTAGTTTGTGAGAATCTTTGTTCATTTTGAGGTTTGATTTTTGGGTGGTTATCTTTGTTTGGGTAGGTTACATTGTAAAATGTTTTCCCCCTTCTATCGAAAGGGATCTTATTTTCTTGAAAATTTTTGGGTTTAGAGTTGCTGTTGTGGTATGTGCCTTGATCTAGAATATCATTCACCGATGTCAATTCCTTATATGTGTTGGTTAAAAATAAATCTAGATCCGTCCACGACGGCATTTCTGCACAATTAGTTAGAGTCTTTTCAAATTCTCTTCTTACTTCTCTGGGTAACTTTGTTGAACACAGATAAACGAGAATTGGATCCCAATTATCTGTGTCAACATCCAGGGTATTTAAGTTTGAAATGCAACAGTTTATCTTTCTTTGCAGCTTTCTTATTGATGCACTACACATGGTACTTACTGCGGGTAAATTTAAAAGTGTTTTCAATTGCACATTAATTTGCATTCTTTTGTTCTCATATTGAGAAACCAATTGGTTCCATGCAATAAGAAAACCTTCATTTGTCAAGGGTGCGTTATTTACTATTTCTTTAGCCTCTCCAGTAGTTTTTTGCTTCAAGTGGAATAGTTTTTCAACGCCACTTAAACGGGTATTATTGCCATACATGGCCTTAAAAAGGTCCCGGAATGATGCCCAATTTTTAAAATCTCCACTGAATATTGGCATGTCACAAGGGGGAACATTAAATGATACTGAATCCTTGGGTTGTGTAAGTATGTGTTCTTTAGAGGAGTTAAGAGTTTCATCCGCCTTATTGAGTCTATCAATGGACTCATCAATCTCTATCATTGAGCTTCTATAAAATTTCTTAGCCGCTCTAATATTTCGGGTAATTTGAGTGAATTGTATAGCCTCCGCCTGTTTTGGGTCATTTAATTCAGCGGACTCCCTAATCTGCTTAAACTTTTTGTCAATCTCGGACCATAAAGTTTCTAACTCGTTTTTTTTGAAGTTTAGAGCGGGTAAAGATTGGGAGTATTCTTGGGTATTCTTATAATCCTCCTCAAAGTCTCTTAAATCGGATTCAATATAATTATCTAAATCCCGTGCCAAAGATTTTAATGTAGACATGATTATTATTATTTTTTATATAAATTTGGGTATTCAAGGGTTAAGTATTTTAAATGTACAAACACTTTGGGTTTTAAGTTCACTAAGTTTACAGTGAAGGGAAAATTTTACCAGGAGACCACTTTTATCTTATGTATATTGAATAATTATCTTCACTATACAACGTGTTGGTGACTACTTATTCTTCACAGCAATAAATGTAAATGCCCCCAATTAATTATTTATTGGGTGGATTGGTTGTCTTTGTGTTAACAAATTTACGTTATTGCTTCTTGAATGAAGATAACTTTGATTTCAATTTGGGTAATATTCTTAGTAAGTTGCGAAAATACAAACTTACCTTGCTAGGTTTAGTGCACAAACCTTCACAAGTTTAAACAAACTGTATACTTATTTCCTGGGTTATCCTCCCGGTTCGATCCCTGTTGAAGATTTGTGTTATTGTAAATGTCTTGTATGTCGAGGTAATTAAGTTGTTTTTCTTTTTTCTATTAATTTTATTAAATGTATGTGCGTATATAACAATTGGGTATTTAGTTATTTTTGATTTAAAATAAATTTTCTTTTCTTTAATATATTTTAATGAAGTCACTATATAAATGTAAATTGGCACAATTGCTATATGTTTGTTTATTTTTGTGTGTCACTGTAGCTTTTGTTTGCTATCGTTCATATCGTTTGTTTTCGTTCATATATAAAGTAAGTAATTATGTATATATGTATGGATTTTTGTACTTTAGTTTATTTATTTTTTTTTTTTTTTGTATGTTTTTTATTAGTTTGTATTTAATATTTGGTTATTATTCTTATGTTTTTTATTTGTCTTTTTGAATTATTATATACAGTATTTAATCAACTTTATGTATGTAAATTTATTCTATTTCTATATGTTCTTTTGTGGACTGTATATTATATTGTTTGTTCACTTTTCACTCTCAAGGACCATATTTAAACGGGTTAGACAGGGTTAGGTATATACTTATGTTTGAGAACTTCCAGGAATTTTAAAAGGAATGCATATGTTTTTTCAGAAACGTTATAAATGTATTTATGTATTTATTGACCCTTTAATTTGGAATATATAAATTGTGCATACTAATATGTATATTTTTCTATTAATATTTACATATATTTAATTCACATTTCATATATAAGGGTAACCTGCCGAGGATTGAATTTCACTATTCCTTGGTTTCCTTTTATATTTAGTTTATGATAATTTTTATAAATCTAGGGTAGTGATTTAATAACTTAAGTTAATATAGGGTTTATGTTTTTAGTTTAACTAATTTGATCACCTTTATATTGTTTTAAGTTAATATAGGGTTAATGTTTTTAGTTTAATTAATTTGAACACCTTTATATGATTTTTCTCTGTTTTTACTTCACTTTAATGTTATTGTCTTTTACACAATTTGGTAATTCCTTTTTAATTTAATTGTAGATTTGGGTTGATCTTGTATATTTGTATGTTTGGCATATTTGTATATTTTGTATATTTGTATAGTTTGTATTTTCGATAAAGATGAATTTAATTGTAGATTTGGTTTAATTTTGTATATTTTCGCAGTTTTCCTCACACTCTTGTGTTTATAGACCTTTTTGTCGACTTATAAAGACTATGGTATCGCGAAAAGTATTTTATTCTGTTTTCTGTTGATCGACGTTGGCTGCAGCTATTTGTGTTGGGGTTATTGTTGACTTAGTTGTCAGGGTTGGAAATAGCTGCACCATATTGTTCACTGAGGTGAACATCCTCCCCGCCTCGACATCTGAAAGAAAAGAGTGGACTTTAGTTGATATCCAAATTAAAGTAAAGCGGGTAAGTGTAATGGGTTAATGGGTAAGTAATATACTTAGGATTTTGTTGGGTAAAGGTTTAACCGGAATATGAGCCCATAATGAGCCAGCCTAAGGAGGAATCCTGGGCTAGTAGTGATCCACCATCCATACGGATAATGTTGGATTTAAGTATTTTACTGTACAAATCTCCACCTAGTTCAACTTCCACCACATCGTTGCAGTAGAAAGAGGGGTCTGCTAGCGTCAGATTTTCTACTTTTTCCTTGATGGACTCTTTAAAAGGTCCGGAATACGGGGTTTTTGGGAACTCTCTGCTGACCAAAAGGTACATCTCGTACTTAATTGTGGATGACATGTTAGGGGTGATGATGGATTTTGTGTATTTTCGCCCTTCAACTTTAAAAGTGGGTAGGTGTGTCCGCTCAACCAATTCATGAGATATGCGGGATGACGTAACACTCGCATTTACGATAGCCCTAAGGGACACGCAGCCGTCGTCGGTCATTATACACACTTGTGCAGTCGGTACCAGTACCCTTTGCAGCGACGTGGGTAGACCAAAGGCCGTGGTTATTTGCTTGGTACTTATAGACCGTCGAGGTGCAGGGACGGGGGGTTGGTTCTTTCGCTGTGAAGAAGTACTTGGACCATCAAGAATATTTTTCAGTATGCGCTCTGGTCCATGTAAACTGGAATGATGCTTTCCACCACATTTGTTGCATCGGGCCTTGCTCGTGCAGTTCCCAATTAGATGGTTTCGGGCCAAACAATTAATGCAATAGTGCAAACGGAGTGCGGTTTGGTATTTTTCTGATATATTCAGAGAAATGAACCTTTTGCATGTGGGCAACTTGTGGTCTGCTTGACACAATCCACAACCAAAATGACGTCGCGCCTGTTGACGTTGCCCTTGACGGTGTTTCCCATGGGTTTTTGGGGCGTTGTTTCGTTTTGAATGTCTATCTTTGTTGTTGTTAGGTGCCATTATCTGTATAGTGTGATATGAAATATATGGAGATGAATTAGGAAGCAAATGAGATATGAATAGTGTTATTTATAATTATGACGAGTGAATATATATATATATATATATATATATATATATATATATATATATATATATATATATATATATTTATTGGGTGGGTAAAACTACAACTTTGGTTATTGGACGTTTTAAGACTCCAGTCGACGTGCGTAGGTCAACAACTCTACTTAGTCCATCTGAACCAGGGTAAGTGTTAATAACTCGTCCGAGTAGCCATTCGTTAGGAGGTAGGTTGTCCTGTCGAATAACAACAACGTCATCAACCTCAACTTGTCGTTTAGGGTGTTTCCACTTGTATCTTTTATGCAGCTCTTTAAGATATTCATCTTTCCACCGCCTGCAAAAGTTGTGATACTGAATTTTCAGTCTTTGCCATCTATTTGCCAAGGTGAGATTTGCATGGCTGCAGTCGGGCTCTGCAGGGGTGAGTATGGGTGATCCTATCAAAAAATGACCTGGGGTTAAAGGACTAGGATCTTGTGGGTTTTCACTGGATGGGCTTAAAGGTCTTGAGTTGAGGTATCCTTCGATTCTGGCTAAGAGTGTGGCCAATTCTTCAAACGTGTACTTCAAAGTATTCAGCTTCTTCAAGTGGGATTTGAAGCTTTTTACTCCAGCTTCCCATAGACCTCCCATGTGTGGAGCTCCTGGTGGTATAAAGTGCCACGTCAAATTTTGGAAACTACTAGAAGATACCACAGACCCCTTCAATTGTTTCAAGAACTCCTGTCGTTCTTTCTTAAACAATTGTTTTGCTCCAACAAAGTTTGTCCCATTGTCAGAGTAAATGGCGACAGGGCATCCCCGCCTCGAAAAAAAATCGAGCGAACGCTGCCATAAAGGCTTGGGTTGATAGGTCTGATGTAGGCTCCAAATGTATTGCCTTTGTTGCAAAACAGACAAACACACATACATAACCTTTGTGTATTTTACAGTTTCTGCCATTATATACTTTAATATCAAATGGCCCGGCAAAGTCAACTCCAACATTATAAAATGGTCTTGCAATTTGGGTGCGTTCTGGCGGCAAAGCTGCCATAAATTGGGTAGCTTGTCTATTCTTATACCTTGTGCATGGTATACAGTTGTGTATTACAGAGCTAATAAGATTCTGAAGCTTCGGAATCCAATAGCCAGATCTTAATACTCTTAACATGAGTTTGTTTCCTCCATGCAAAGTCACCATATGCACATGTTGGGTTAATAATCTTGCAAGCTGACTTCTATAGGGTAATAATATTGGGTGTCTTTCAGAATATGTTAAACTATTGGAGCTAGCTAGTCGGCCGTTTGCCCGCATAATATTGGCAGAATCTAGAAAAGGGGTTAGAGTGAGTAAACTGCTCTTTTTTGTGAGTGGGTGTTGTTTTCTAAGGCAATTATAGTCTTCTTCAAAGTATTTAGATTGACATAGAATAATGAGTCTATTCTGAGTTAATTTTATTTCCCTCGTATCAAGATCAATACTAGAGTGGGTTAACAATCTTTCAATTATTTCTTTGCTGGACTGAGCATTATTTCTATTCACGCTAATTCTATCACTTTTGGTTGTCTGGGTTCGGGTCAATGATGTTCGATCAATAAATCGATAGACATACGACATTACTCTTAAAACTTTCGATAACTTAGAAAATCTTAGCAATATGTCTGAGTGAGTATCATTTTTGTTTTCTAAAGGGTTATTAGTATCAGCCGAAGTGTGGAATGAGTGGACAACTTTAGCGTCCGCTTGTGTTTCAAATGGTTTTTGTATTTTCGGCCACATTGAAGGGTCTTCTTTTAGCCAGACAGGTCCATTCCACCATAATTCGTCCTCCTTCAACTCTTCAGCATTACATCCTCGACTAGCAACATCAGCAGGGTTTTCGTGTGAAGCAACATGGTTCCAGTTATCCACTCCTACCGTTTCAAGAATGGTAGAAACTCTGTTTGCCACAAACGTTTTCCATGAGTTGGGTGTTTTACTCAGCCAAGCTAAAACTATAGATGAATCTGTCCAAAAATATGTTTGAAGTTGTGGGAGGTTCAGTTGTATTATTAAATTATGGGTAATATTAGCTAATAATACCGCACCACAAAGCTCCAATTTTGGTAGAGAGACAACCTTAATTGGCGCCACTCTCGTTTTAGCTAGTAGTAGGGTTACGATACAAGATTCATCTGGGAGTGTAATTCGGGCATATACCACAGCTGAATATGCCTTTTCAGACGCATCTGAAAAGCCATGAAGCTCAACTTTTGCTGACGGCGTAAAATGAATCCATCTCGGAATACGAATTTGATCAATATCATCATAGAACTGTAAAAATTTATTCCATCTGATTAGGGTGTGTGGGGTTAGACATTCATCCCAAGCTGTACCATCTTGCCATATTTGCTGCATAATAATTTTAGCAGAAATCACAATTGGTGCTAACCAGCCAGCTGGGTCAAATAGACGTGCTATATGCGATAGAACAGTCCGCTTTGTGTATGAAGATTTCCTCTCAATAATTGGAACACTAAAGAAAAACGTATCCTCCCTAGCATTCCATCTTATGCCTAATGTCTTTGCATTATTTGAGTCGGGTAGCGTGAGCAAATCAACATCAAGTAAATGTGTTTCGGGTAAACTACTTAATAACTCCTTTGTGTTAGACGTCCATTTACGTAGAGGAAATCCCGCAGAATAAAGAGCTGAGATTAATTGGGCTTGCGCAATCTTAGCTTCTTCAATCGTGTGATCTCCAGCTAAAACATCGTCTACATACATATTACTCTTCAGAATTTTTGAAGCAATCGGGTGGGTGTGTTGAATGTCTTTGGCTAATTCATGTAGGGTTCTTATAGCCAAATATGGAGCGCAGTTAACTCCAAATGTTACTGTTTGCAGTTCATAATCTTGAATGGGTTCATTGACGCTCGCACGAAATAGTATACGTTGAAAGGGTGTTTGGTTAGGGTTTAACATAATTTGCCTGTACATTTTTGTAATGTCGGCGTTAAAAACAAACTGATAAAAGCGCCATTTCAAGATAAGTACAACTAAATCTTGTTGTAGGGTGGGACCAGTGTATAGTGCATCATTTAAGCTATTGCCATTAGATGTTTTGCTAGACGCATTAAAAACAACTCTAACTTTTGTTGTAACGCGATCTAGTTTAACTACCGCATGATGGGGTAGATAGTATTGGGTGTTTGAAGACGTATTCGGGTTGTAATGAACGGGTTTCATATGACCTAAGTCAATATACTCTTGTAATGCACTATCATACTCGATTTTCAATTCAGGTTTCTTTAATAAATTCCTCTCATTTCGTAAAAACTGTGCCATTGCTATATGGCGAGAGTTTCCTAATGTGACGGGTGGGTAGCGAAATGGTAGATTAACCTGATAACGGCCACTAGATAATTTGCAAGTGGTTGTTGCGTAATTTTCCTCACAATTTATGTCTTCCTCAGCATTACTGGGTGTCTTGGGTATGTCTTCAATTTCCCAAAACTTTGTTAAAACCTTATCTAGCGCTACAGAACTAAAGTATGAAACTATGGGTTGTGTGCTATGTGATTTTTGAATGGGTCCAGTCAAAATCCATCCAAACTCAGTTTCTTGAGCGACTAATGTGTTAAGAAAATCTTTCCTAACACCAGATTTTAAAATCTGTGGGTAAACATCACTGCCAATTAGAAAATCTATTGGCCTGCTTTCATAAAATTGTGGATCTGCTAATTGAATGTTATGCAATTCGTTTGCGGGTATTGGGTTTAAATTTTGAGTTGGTAAGTTCTTAGTAAGCGTTCTAACAACAATTGCTTGAATATTCAACTTGAAATTGCTTTGGGTGTTTGATCTTAACAAAACATTACATAGTTTGTTTGATCGCGCTGAGACAACCTCATTTATTCCTGAAATTTCAGCAACAATTGGGGTAGTGGGTAATTGCAACTTGCGTCTAAGTTTATCTGAAATAAATGAGAAGTCTGAAGCTGGGTCAATTAGCGCCCTAGCTGAAAAATTTTCGCC
Organism: Linnaemya tessellans; assembly: GCA_951800035.1. Classification (NCBI taxonomy): domain Eukaryota; kingdom Metazoa; phylum Arthropoda; class Insecta; order Diptera; family Tachinidae; genus Linnaemya; species Linnaemya tessellans. The sequence goes on from OX637532.1 coordinate 78,166,703, forward strand.
ATGTACCTCAACATTCAAAATAGCTGTTCCTAATAGCTTCGCTCTGTCATCTAATAAGGGTTTGCTTGATTGGGTGTGTGTTGAGAAAGATTGTGCTGCATTTCGAGAAGTTGATGGTTGATTATCATCGAGCTGTGTGTTTGTGTTTGAGTTGGGTTTGTGCAGCAGGGTATTATGTCTTCCACCGCAATATCTGCAACTGAATGTGCTACGACAATCCTTTATAATGTGTGCGATGGCCAAACAATTGTAACATATTCCATTCTTTTTAACAAATTCAATCCTCTCGTTTACGCCCATAGACGTAAACTCTGAACATTCTCTTATGGTGTGATTACTTTTGCACAGCTTACAAATTGACCCATCGGGTTTATTGGGTTGAATTGGGTTATTTTGTAAACTTGTACTACTTTGGGTTTTAGGGTGGGTAGTTTGTGAGAATCTTTGTTCATTTTGAGGTTTGATTTTTGGGTGGTTATCTTTGTTTGGGTAGGTTACATTGTAAAATGTTTTCCCCCTTCTATCGAAAGGGATCTTATTTTCTTGAAAATTTTTGGGTTTAGAGTTGCTGTTGTGGTATGTGCCTTGATCTAGAATATCATTCACCGATGTCAATTCCTTATATGTGTTGGTTAAAAATAAATCTAGATCCGTCCACGACGGCATTTCTGCACAATTAGTTAGAGTCTTTTCAAATTCTCTTCTTACTTCTCTGGGTAACTTTGTTGAACACAGATAAACGAGAATTGGATCCCAATTATCTGTGTCAACATCCAGGGTATTTAAGTTTGAAATGCAACAGTTTATCTTTCTTTGCAGCTTTCTTATTGATGCACTACACATGGTACTTACTGCGGGTAAATTTAAAAGTGTTTTCAATTGCACATTAATTTGCATTCTTTTGTTCTCATATTGAGAAACCAATTGGTTCCATGCAATAAGAAAACCTTCATTTGTCAAGGGTGCGTTATTTACTATTTCTTTAGCCTCTCCAGTAGTTTTTTGCTTCAAGTGGAATAGTTTTTCAACGCCACTTAAACGGGTATTATTGCCATACATGGCCTTAAAAAGGTCCCGGAATGATGCCCAATTTTTAAAATCTCCACTGAATATTGGCATGTCACAAGGGGGAACATTAAATGATACTGAATCCTTGGGTTGTGTAAGTATGTGTTCTTTAGAGGAGTTAAGAGTTTCATCCGCCTTATTGAGTCTATCAATGGACTCATCAATCTCTATCATTGAGCTTCTATAAAATTTCTTAGCCGCTCTAATATTTCGGGTAATTTGAGTGAATTGTATAGCCTCCGCCTGTTTTGGGTCATTTAATTCAGCGGACTCCCTAATCTGCTTAAACTTTTTGTCAATCTCGGACCATAAAGTTTCTAACTCGTTTTTTTTGAAGTTTAGAGCGGGTAAAGATTGGGAGTATTCTTGGGTATTCTTATAATCCTCCTCAAAGTCTCTTAAATCGGATTCAATATAATTATCTAAATCCCGTGCCAAAGATTTTAATGTAGACATGATTATTATTATTTTTTATATAAATTTGGGTATTCAAGGGTTAAGTATTTTAAATGTACAAACACTTTGGGTTTTAAGTTCACTAAGTTTACAGTGAAGGGAAAATTTTACCAGGAGACCACTTTTATCTTATGTATATTGAATAATTATCTTCACTATACAACGTGTTGGTGACTACTTATTCTTCACAGCAATAAATGTAAATGCCCCCAATTAATTATTTATTGGGTGGATTGGTTGTCTTTGTGTTAACAAATTTACGTTATTGCTTCTTGAATGAAGATAACTTTGATTTCAATTTGGGTAATATTCTTAGTAAGTTGCGAAAATACAAACTTACCTTGCTAGGTTTAGTGCACAAACCTTCACAAGTTTAAACAAACTGTATACTTATTTCCTGGGTTATCCTCCCGGTTCGATCCCTGTTGAAGATTTGTGTTATTGTAAATGTCTTGTATGTCGAGGTAATTAAGTTGTTTTTCTTTTTTCTATTAATTTTATTAAATGTATGTGCGTATATAACAATTGGGTATTTAGTTATTTTTGATTTAAAATAAATTTTCTTTTCTTTAATATATTTTAATGAAGTCACTATATAAATGTAAATTGGCACAATTGCTATATGTTTGTTTATTTTTGTGTGTCACTGTAGCTTTTGTTTGCTATCGTTCATATCGTTTGTTTTCGTTCATATATAAAGTAAGTAATTATGTATATATGTATGGATTTTTGTACTTTAGTTTATTTATTTTTTTTTTTTTTTGTATGTTTTTTATTAGTTTGTATTTAATATTTGGTTATTATTCTTATGTTTTTTATTTGTCTTTTTGAATTATTATATACAGTATTTAATCAACTTTATGTATGTAAATTTATTCTATTTCTATATGTTCTTTTGTGGACTGTATATTATATTGTTTGTTCACTTTTCACTCTCAAGGACCATATTTAAACGGGTTAGACAGGGTTAGGTATATACTTATGTTTGAGAACTTCCAGGAATTTTAAAAGGAATGCATATGTTTTTTCAGAAACGTTATAAATGTATTTATGTATTTATTGACCCTTTAATTTGGAATATATAAATTGTGCATACTAATATGTATATTTTTCTATTAATATTTACATATATTTAATTCACATTTCATATATAAGGGTAACCTGCCGAGGATTGAATTTCACTATTCCTTGGTTTCCTTTTAAATTTAGTTTATGATAATTTTTATAAATCTAGGGTAGTGATTTAATAACTTAAGTTAATATAGGGTTTATGTTTTTAGTTTAACTAATTTGATCACCTTTATATTGTTTTAAGTTAATATAGGGTTAATGTTTTTAGTTTAATTAATTTGAACACCTTTATATGATTTTTCTCTGTTTTTACTTCACTTTAATGTTATTGTCTTTTACACAATTTGGTAATTCCTTTTTAATTTAATTGTAGATTTGGGTTGATCTTGTATATTTGTATGTTTGGCATATTTGTATATTTTGTATATTTGTATAGTTTGTATTTTCGATAAAGATGAATTTAATTGTAGATTTGGTTTAATTTTGTATATTTTCGCAGTTTTCCTCACACTCTTGTGTTTATAGACCTTTTTGTCGACTTATAAAGACTATGGTATCGCGAAAAGTATTTTATTCTGTTTTCTGTTGATCGACGTTGGCTGCAGCTATTTGTGTTGGGGTTATTGTTGACTTAGTTGTCAGGGTTGGAAATAGCTGCACCATATTGTTCACTGAGGTGAACACAACTAACACAACCACGCACTAATGCTGTTTAGAAGAATTCAACACAATATTTCATGACTCAGCGCGGGCTCGAACTCACGACCTTCCGCTTCATAGTCTCGTGTTCTACTACTTCAGCCAACAGCACCCACAATCATGGAGCACAATTACGGTGGTGTTGGCGTCCTCTTGGCTGGATTCCAAGAGGGCGTCAGTGTCCTCATCCGCGACTGCCATCCGTTCAAAGAAGCCACCCACCATGTCTAAGACTGAGTGGGTGTCCTCTTGCCCGTGTGGTGTACACTTATTTTTCATTTCCACAAAAGCATCACACAATATTTTTGTAAGAAAAATAACAGAAAATATTAATTGTAATTATGACACATGTGGTAAACAAATGCTTGCACTTCATACGTATACCAAAATACCTACAGCGAAGTGAAACATGAGTATTTTCACTTGCTCCACTTATAGTTTATTGCTTTAGGTACTTGACCGTACTTAAGGGGTAACAATGGAAAATCAAATTTCTTTTTATTTCTTTTTATTTTATTTTAAATACCTTAAATAGGAGAAATGTAATTTGTTTAAAAATAATGACTGTGCTGATTGGTCAGTCGATCAGTAAATGCATTTTGTAACATGAACAAAAAGTTGAACACCATGTTACATTGGGCATTTTGGATGTATGAATGAAATGCAAGATGTGTCAGATAATTTTTAGATAATTTGTAAATTAGTATATAAGTTAGAAAATTTGTAAATAAAAGTTAGTCTCAGTTTGGACACAAGAATTCATTCTTCTTTTCACTGAACTCAAATAAAGGGCATCATTTGCTCGTCTGCCGAGTTTTAAAGCCTCGCTCTACAAACCAAGGCTTTCTATTGCATTAGTCGCGATTCTATGCTAATGCAATAGTAATAGATTTGCAATTGTTTTGAATATTTAAAAACCACACATACCAAACTTACTATATGGCGATCCTTGGCCAACATATCTGGAATTTTTCTTTTTAAATGGACGAAGATTTTCATAAACTTTTCGAAGATTTGGTTAACAGATTGGCAGTGGAGGAGTACAATCCCACTGAAGGCGTGGAAATTCAGGCACCACCTTACATACCTACCCTTAAGCATTGTGAACCACAGCCAATTACAATTGAACAATATCTTGAGAGAAATAAGTTGAAAAAACAGCGTCCAGTACCACCTGTAACTCTAACTAAAAAGAAGACGAAGGGCGGCAAAAAGAAGCGGCTCAATAGAGAAAAAGCGGAATTAAGGCGGTTAATAAGCCTTAGCAGCGGACCGCAAAACAAACTCTTCTACAACCAATTAAAAGAGTTAGAAAAATAAAAAGCAGCAAAAATTATATTTTATAATGATAATTTACATAAATAATTAAATTATTTCATTATTATGACTTAAAGTAGGCACAAAAATTGTTTTTTTTTTAAATTTATATATATTTATACAAAAATAAAGCATGCACATACATAAATAAAAACATCAAAATGGGTTGGTGGAGTAAAATTAGTAACGCAATTTTAGTAGCAATTGCTGGCTATGAAATAGGCAACAATACTGAAAAACCCAAACACACTAATGATGAAAAACATTGGATTGTAGTATTAGCTATAATTTTTATATTGATTTTGAGCATATGTATTTCAAAACTAAATAGTTATTATAAAAAATATGTCAATAAGAAAGTAAACAACAACATTGTTTAAATAAAATTAAATATCAAAAAAAAAAGCAATAAGTAAAAAATTCTAAAATGTATTGTAAATGGACCAATTAATAGATAGATTGACTAGAATTATCATTAATTTGAGAAAATCGGGTAGCAGAGGATATACTGAAAAAACATTAATTTTAAAATTAGAAGAGGTAGAGTTAATTGAAAAACAATTTGTAGAATTTAGCATTGGTAAAGAAATAAAAGAAAAACTTATAGAGAAATTTTACAAACTTTATGAAAAAGCAAAGACACTGTTAAAGCAAAAATTAGAAAGATTAGATACAGAATCAACTCAAAGTATGTCAGATTCAGAAAGAGAGGCTGAAAATTCAAACATATCTACTGAAAACTCAAACTTAACTCCTGAAAATTCAAGTTCAAATTCCACAGTTAAAATGGCATCATTCAATTTAGAACTATCATTGAAAAGTATACCAGAATTTTCTGGAAATTTCAAAGAATTAATATCATTTTTGAAAATAGTTGAAATAATTTACAATTCTTTAACAACTGACGCGAAAATACAACTCATAGATTTTGTTATTAATGTGAAATTAACACCAAGCGTTAGAACTGCTATAAGTGCTACAGAAATTAGTGATTTCAATAACCTTAAAAATTCACTTCAATCAAGATATAAGTCTACAAAAACTATAGCTCAAATACAACTAACTTTGAGTAGATTCATGCAAAAGAACATGAAAATACAAACATATAACGAGAAGCTTTTAGAAATGATTGCTGAACTGAATGAACTGCAAATACACGAAATACCGCAATGCAATGTTATACAGAAAAACACAATTATTTCTCTTAATAATACTTATGCATTGAATATATTCAAAAATGGTCTTAATGCAGATATTAAGCCAACAATTTTTGCTTCTAAGCCAAAGGACTTGAATGAAGCTGTACAACTTGCAATAGAACTAGAAAAAGACTTTTCTAGTAATGAAAATCAAGTATTATATTTTTATAATGGAAACAATTCAAATAAGCGGAATAATAAAAACAATAATAAAAATAATAACTTTAGAAATAATAATTATAACAGAAACAATATTTCGAATCAGAATAATAGAAATTCGAATTATAACAATAACAGAAATAATAATATTCATAGAAATAATAATAATAATCATAGAAATAATAATAATAGAAATTATAATAATAATACCGGGAATGATAATAACACTTACAACTATAGACAAAACAAAATAATAATGGTAGACGAAACCGAAATAACAATGGAAATAGCGTACATGTAGTTCAGGAAAACACCGAAGGCCCGGAGATGAACAATCAAAATTTAATCATTCATCCTCCGGAGCAGAATTAAATAAAATTTTTTCTATTTCTAAAAACACTACTAATTATATAGAATTAGACATAGGAACAAAAACTAGCTTAACATTTTTAATAGATACAGGGGCTGATATTTCATTATGTAAATTAGGAAAATTAAATGAAGACCTTTTTATTGATAAAACACAATCATGTTCATTTTCTGGTATAACAAACGAAAAGATAAGATCTATTGGAATCACAGAATTAAATTTTAAATTATATGATAACCAATCAAAAACAATTTCCACATAGTCGACGATAATTTTCCAATACCAACGGACGGAATCTTAGGAAGAGACTTTTTCACAACATTTTTATGCAAAATTGATTATGAAACATTCACGATTTCATTAACTCTACAAGAAACAGAAATTACAATTCCCATGAAATCTACAATAAATAGAGATTACTACATTAAAATAGAGAAACGATCTGAATTAATATGTCCAGTACAATTAAATCTAACGGAAGATAGTATTATTTTAAGTAAAGAATTAGAGTCAGGAATTTTTATAGGGAATACAATAGTTCCAGGAACAGGCATTACTCATGTTAAATTTCTAAATACAACAGATGAAGATGTAATATTAAAAAATGTTAATTTTGAAATTGAACCATTAAATAAATACGTTTTTCTCACTAAATCCCAAAACAATAAAAACAGATTTAGCAAACTATTACAAACGATAAAAATTGACAATACTGACAGTAAAGCAACGGATGAATTGATAAACATTTTTAAAGACTATCAAGACATATTTCACTTAGAAGGCGACGTTTTAACAGCAAATAACTTTTATACACAACATCTTAATTTAACCGATAAAACACCAGTTTACATCAAAAACTATAGACTTCCACAAACTCAAATAGAAGAAATCGATCAACAAGTTCAAAAATAATTTGATGACGATATTATTGAACATTCAACCAGTCCTTACAACTCACCATTACTTGTTGTACCAAAGAAAAGCAATGGAGACAAAGAGAAATGGCGACTTGTAGTAGATTTTAGACAATTAAATAAGAAAATAGTTAATGATAAATTTCCACTTACAAGAATTGAAGATGTATTAGATAAATTGGGAAGAGCAAAATATTTTTCAACTCTGGATATGACAAGCTCGTTTCATCAGATTAACTTAGATAAAGAATCAAGAAAACCAACTGCATTTTCCACATCAAACGGTCACTATCAGTTTAAACGACTACCTTTTGGTCTTAAAATTTCATCAAATAGTTTCCAACGTATGCTAACTATAGCACTTTCAGGTCTCGATAGTAAAGCATTTTTATATGTGGACGACATCATAATTTTTGGATGTAGTTTGAAACATCACAATGACAATCTGAGACAGGTATTTGAACGTTTATTAAAATACAATTTAAAATTGAACGCAAAAAAATGTGTATTTTTAAAGTCGGAAGTTGTTTATTTAGGTCATCTAATAACAAAAGAAGGTATCAAAACAGACCCAGCAAAACACAAGGCAATACAAAATTATCCAATACCGAAAGATGCTAACGAGGTAAAACGATTTGTAGCTTTCTGTAATTACTATAGACGTTTTATAAAAAATTTCGCTACATTAACAAAATGTCTGAATGATCAAACAAAGAAAGGAAAAACATTTGAATGGACAGATGAATGTCAACAAACTTTTAACATATTAAGACAAAAATTAATTAGTTCACCAATATTACAATATCCGGATTTTGAAAAACCTTTCATTCTAACAACAGATGCTTCAAATTATGCTTTAGGTGCAATCTTATCACAGGGAGAAATAGGAACAGATTTGCCAATAACCTATGCTAGCAGAACTTTGAATAAACACGAAATTAATAAACCTGTGATAGAAAAAGAATTACTTGCTATACATTGGGGCATTGAATACTTTAGACCATATTTATATGGTAGAAGATTTATAGTAGTAACTGACCACAGACCTCTTGTTTCACTTTTTACTCATAAAAACCCCTCTTCTAAATTAACTAGAGTACGGATTGATTTATCAGATTATGACTTTGAAATTATATACAAAAAAGGAAAAATAAATACAAATGCTGATGCATTATCTAGAATTAAGATAGATTCTGATATGCTAAAAAACATGATTCCAATAGAAGACGATTATTCCAAACCAACAAAAATTTTAGCAATTACGCGTGGAATGAACGCAAAGGGCAAAACAACTGAAAACAACACAGATGAGAAAAACATATCCCAACAACAAAAATATACAAACATATGGGAATGTACTTCACTACAGGATATTAAAAATGTGCACAAATTGAAATTTAAAATTATCAATGATGATATATTAAATGGTACCATTGATTGTATAAATAATAGCTATCATATGAATATTAGTGATGATCTTGCAAAATACGTTTTGTTTCTAGAGAAGCTGATAATCTATATGCATAAGCAGAATATTAAAGATCTCGCATTAGCTAGCGACGATGAAATTTTCAAACTGATATCAGTAGAATAGATGAAAAGAATTTATGATGAGGTATACCAAAGATTGACAAAATCTAAAAAATATAAAAACATTAACTTGAATATCATCTTGTATAATCCTTTGCAGTACATTAAAAATAAGAAATTACAAAACAAATTAATTGAAGAATTCCACAACTCACCATTATCAGGACACTTAGGCATTCGAAAGACTGTACTAAGACTCAAACAAAGATATGTTTGGAAAAATATGAGAAAAATGGTAAGAGATTACGTTGTAAATTGCGATAAATGTTTAAGAAATAAGCAAACAAAACACATTAGAGAGGAAATGAATATCACCAAAACCCCAAACACTAGTTTTGAAATAATAGAAATAGATACAGTAGGACCATTAAGAATCTCTAATAATTATAGATATATACTAACAATGCAATGCGAATTAACAAAGTATGTTGTAGCATACCCTATGGAAACAAAAGAAGTGAAAAATATAGCTAAAACTTTAGTAGAACAGTTTATTTTAAAATATGGTTGCTTTAAAGTATTAAAATCAGATAGATGCACTTAATTCAAAAATGAATTAATGAATGAAGTCTGCAAACTATTAAATATAGACCAGAAATTCTCAGCACCATATCACCATCAGTCTATAGGAACACTAGAAAGAAATCACAGAGTATTAAATGAATATATGTTAAATTTTGTTGAGGATTTAGAATGGGACAAGTGGATACCTTATTATACATTTGCGTATAATACCACACCTCACGTAAATAGCAATTATTCTCCATACCAGTTGATTTTTGGTAAATTACCAACTCTGCCCACAGACGCATTATGCACTAACACTAAAGTTTATGATTTGGAAAATTATGCTAATGAACTTAGGACTAGGATTAAGAGAGCATTAGATAACGCAAAAAATTTAATAAATATGGCAAAAGAAAAATCAAAATTAGAATATGATAAGAAAATTATAAAAAGTTTATTTGATGTAGGAGACTTAGTATTAGTAAAACTAGAAAGTAGAAAGAAAAATCAGAGTCCCTACATTGGTCCATATAGAATTCTAGAAAGACAAAATTGTAATTCAATACTAGAAATAAATAATAAAGAACGAATATTCCATAATAACTCATTAAAATTATACAAAAAAAAATCATGAAATAAAGTAGATATAAGTATATACTCTTATTTATAATACTTACTAAAAATGCATTAACCATATACAAAAAAAAAATTTTAAAACTATTAATTTGTATTCAGATTTAAATTTATTCAAAATCTCATAAATTTTATCTTAAGGGTAAGGGTGTGGTGTACACTTATTTTTCATTTCCACAAAAGCATCACACAATATTTTTGTAAGAAAAATAACAGAAAATATTAATTGTAAACGACCATATCAATGACACATAAAGATTATGACACATGTGGTAAACAAATGCTTGCACTTCATACGTATACCAAAATACCTACAGCGAAGTGAAACATGAGTATTTTCACTTGCTCCACTTATAGTTTATTGCTTTAGGTACTTGACCGTACTTAAGGGGTAACAATGGAAAATCAAATTTCTTTTTATTTCTTTTTATTTTATTTTAAATACCTTAAATAGGAGAAATGTAATTTGTTTAAAAATAATGACTGTGCTGATTGGTCAGTCGATCAGTAAATGCATTTTGTAACATGAACAAAAAGTTGAACACCATGTTACATTGGGCATTTTGGATGTATGAATGAAATGCAAGATGTGTCAGATAATTTTTAGATAATTTGTAAATTAGTATATAAGTTAGAAAATTTGTAAATAAAAGTTAGTCTCAGTTTGGACACAAGAATTCATTCTTCTTTTCACTGAACTCAAATAAAGGGCATCATTTGCTCGTCTGCCGAGTTTTAAAGCCTCGCTCTACAAACCAAGGCTTTCTATTGCATTAGTCGCGATTCTATGCTAATGCAATAGTAATAGATTTGCAATTGTTTTGAATATTTAAAAACCACACATACCAAACTTACTATATGGCGATCCTTGGCCAACATATCTGGAATTTTTCTTTTTAAATGGACGAAGATTTTCATAAACTTTTCGAAGATTTGGTTAACAGATTGGCAGTGGAGGAGTACAATCCCACTGAAGGCGTGGAAATTCAGGCACCACCTTACATACCTACCCTTAAGCATTGTGAACCACAGCCAATTACAATTGAACAATATCTTGAGAGAAATAAGTTGAAAAAACAGCGTCCAGTACCACCTGTAACTCTAACTAAAAAGAAGACGAAGGGCGGCAAAAAGAAGCGGCTCAATAGAGAAAAAGCGGAATTAAGGCGGTTAATAAGCCTTAGCAGCGGACCGCAAAACAAACTCTTCTACAACCAATTAAAAGAGTTAGAAAAATAAAAAGCAGCAAAAATTATATTTTATAATGATAATTTACATAAATAATTAAATTATTTCATTATTATGACTTAAAGTAGGCACAAAAATTGTTTTTTTTTTAAATTTATATATATTTATACAAAAATAAAGCATGCACATACATAAATAAAAACATCAAAATGGGTTGGTGGAGTAAAATTAGTAACGCAATTTTAGTAGCAATTGCTGGCTATGAAATAGGCAACAATACTGAAAAACCCAAACACACTAATGATGAAAAACATTGGATTGTAGTATTAGCTATAATTTTTATATTGATTTTGAGCATATGTATTTCAAAACTAAATAGTTATTATAAAAAATATGTCAATAAGAAAGTAAACAACAACATTGTTTAAATAAAATTAAATATCAAAAAAAAAAGCAATAAGTAAAAAATTCTAAAATGTATTGTAAATGGACCAATTAATAGATAGATTGACTAGAATTATCATTAATTTGAGAAAATCGGGTAGCAGAGGATATACTGAAAAAACATTAATTTTAAAATTAGAAGAGGTAGAGTTAATTGAAAAACAATTTGTAGAATTTAGCATTGGTAAAGAAATAAAAGAAAAACTTATAGAGAAATTTTACAAACTTTATGAAAAAGCAAAGACACTGTTAAAGCAAAAATTAGAAAGATTAGATACAGAATCAACTCAAAGTATGTCAGATTCAGAAAGAGAGGCTGAAAATTCAAACGTATCTACTGAAAACTCAAACTTAACTCCTGAAAATTCAAGTTCAAATTCCACAGTTAAAATGGCATCATTCAATTTAGAACTATCATTGAAAAGTATACCAGAATTTTCTGGAAATTTCAAAGAATTAATATCATTTTTGAAAATAGTTGAAATAATTTACAATTCTTTAACAACTGACGCGAAAATACAACTCATAGATTTTGTTATTAATGTGAAATTAACACCAAGCGTTAGAACTGCTATAAGTGCTACAGAAATTAGTGATTTCAATAACCTTAAAAATTCACTTCAATCAAGATATAAGTCTACAAAAACTATAGCTCAAATACAACTAACTTTGAGTAGATTCATGCAAAAGAACATGAAAATACAAACATATAACGAGAAGCTTTTAGAAATGATTGCTGAACTGAATGAACTGCAAATACACGAAATACCGCAATGCAATGTTATACAGAAAAACACAATTATTTCTCTTAATAATACTTATGCATTGAATATATTCAAAAATGGTCTTAATGCAGATATTAAGCCAACAATTTTTGCTTCTAAGCCAAAGGACTTGAATGAAGCTGTACAACTTGCAATAGAACTAGAAAAAGACTTTTCTAGTAATGAAAATCAAGTATTATATTTTTATAATGGAAACAATTCAAATAAGCGGAATAATAAAAACAATAATAAAAATAATAACTTTAGAAATAATAATTATAACAGAAACAATATTTCGAATCAGAATAATAGAAATTCGAATTATAACAATAACAGAAATAATAATATTCATAGAAATAATAATAATAATAATCATAGAAATAATAATAATAGAAATTATAATAATAATACCGGGAATGATAATAACCATTACAACTATAGACAAAACAACAATAATAATGGTAGACGAAACCGAAATAACAATGGAAATAGCGTACATGTAGTTCAGGAAAACACCGAAGGCCCGGAGATGAACAATCAAAATTTAATCATTCATCCTCCGGAGCAGAATTAAATAAAATTTTTTCTATTTCTAAAAACACTACTAATTATATAGAATTAGACATAGGAACAAAAACTAGCTTAACATTTTTAATAGATACAGGGGCTGATATTTCATTATGTAAATTAAGAAAATTAAATGAAGACCTTTTTATTGATAAAACACAATCATGTTCATTTTCTGGTATAACAAACGAAAAGATAAGATCTATTGGAATCACAGAATTACATTTTAAATTATATGATAACCAATCAAAAACAATTTCCACATAGTCGACGATAATTTTCCAATACCAACGGACGGAATCTTAGGAAGAGACTTTTTCACAACATTTTTATGCAAAATTGATTATGAAACATTCACGATTTCATTAACTCTACAAGAAACAGAAATTACAATTCCCATGAAATCTACAATAAATAGAGATTACTACATTAAAATAGAGAAACGATCTGAATTAATATGTCCAGTACAATTAAATCTAACGGAAGATAGTATTATTTTAAGTAAAGAATTAGAGTCAGGAATTTTTATAGGGAATACAATAGTTCCAGGAACAGGCATTACTCATGTTAAATTTCTAAATACAACAGATGAAGATGTAATATTAAAAAATGTTAATTTTGAAATTGAACCATTAAATAAATACGTTTTTCTCACTAAATCCCAAAACAATAAAAACAGATTTAGCAAACTATTACAAACGATAAAAATTGACAATACTGACAGTAAAGCAACGGATGAATTGATAAACATTTTTAAAGACTATCAAGACATATTTCACTTAGAAGGCGACGTTTTAACAGCAAATAACTTTTATACACAACATCTTAATTTAACCGATAAAACACCAGTTTACATCAAAAACTATAGACTTCCACAAACTCAAATAGAAGAAATCGATCAACAAGTTCAAAAATAATTTGATGACGATATTATTGAACATTCAACCAGTCCTTACAACTCACCATTACTTGTTGTACCAAAGAAAAGCAATGGAGACAAAGAGAAATGGCGACTTGTAGTAGATTTTAGACAATTAAATAAGAAAATAGTTAATGATAAATTTCCACTTACAAGAATTGAAGATGTATTAGATAAATTGGGAAGAGCAAAATATTTTTCAACTCTGGATATGACAAGCTCGTTTCATCAGATTAACTTAGATAAAGAATCAAGAAAACCAACTGCATTTTCCACATCAAACGGTCACTATCAGTTTAAACGACTACCTTTTGGTCTTAAAATTTCATCAAATAGTTTCCAACGTATGCTAACTATAGCACTTTCAGGTCTCGATAGTAAAGCATTTTTATATGTGGACGACATCATAATTTTTGGATGTAGTTTGAAACATCACAATGACAATCTGAGACAGGTATTTGAACGTTTATTAAAATACAATTTAAAATTGAACGCAAAAAAATGTGTATTTTTAAAGTCGGAAGTTGTTTATTTAGGTCATCTAATAACAAAAGAAGGTATCAAAACAGACCCAGCAAAACACAAGGCAATACAAAATTATCCAATACCGAAAGATGCTAACGAGGTAAAACGATTTGTAGCTTTCTGTAATTACTATAGACGTTTTATAAAAAATTTCGCTACATTAACAAAATGTCTGAATGATCAAACAAAGAAAGGAAAAACATTTGAATGGACAGATGAATGTCAACAAACTTTTAACATATTAAGACAAAAATTAATTAGTTCACCAATATTACAATATCCGGATTTTGAAAAACCTTTCATTCTAACAACAGATGCTTCAAATTATGCTTTAGGTGCAATCTTATCACAGGGAGAAATAGGAACAGATTTGCCAATAACCTATGCTAGCAGAACTTTGAATAAACACGAAATTAATAAACCTGTGATAGAAAAAGAATTACTTGCTATACATTGGGGCATTGAATACTTTAGACCATATTTATATGGTAGAAGATTTATAGTAGTAACTGACCACAGACCTCTTGTTTCACTTTTTACTCATAAAAACCCCTCTTCTAAATTAACTAGAGTACGGATTGATTTATCAGATTATGACTTTGAAATTATATACAAAAAAGGAAAAATAAATACAAATGCTGATGCATTATCTAAAATTAAGATAGATTCTGATATGATAGGCAGCATCGACACATTGAGGCGGCGGTCCCGGATTCTTGCGGATCTTCCAGAACACTCCCGCCAGTTTTTGGTTGACCAAGTCCCATCTGGCATGGGAAATAGCACCGTCTGATACATCCCTATCGATTATGGCCCTTATGAGCTTGCCTTTGGCGATCTCACTAAAGGTGCCTTTCGAAGGGATGTTCTTAGGACGTTTTGCCCTAGAAGCCCTAGCTGCATCGTTCTCCGCTTCCGTACGTTGCCGTTTAGGCGCCGCAACCGTGGCAGGTGCGGGGGAGGAGTTTATTTGCAGCCTCGACCCATGAGCCTGTGCCCACTTTAGAGAGGCTGCCTGCTTTTCAAAAAGCTGGTCAGCCGGGATCGCACCGAGGTGCGAAATGGTTCTTAAGGCGGAGCGCCTCGCATCTTTGGCCCTGCGTGAAGCATTTTTGCGCGAAGGATTATTAATGTTTTTGCCGGGATTGGCAGTGGGTGACGCAGTACTGTGGCTAGAAGTAATCCTCTTTGCCTTTTCCTACGTAGTGTGCGCTTTGGAGGCGACGGGTTTGGACGGCTTAGACCTTTCCATTCCCTTCGCACCCGAAGAAGGGGGTTTTACCGGTAAGGACCTGAGCATCTTTTGAGGTACTGGGAGCGAAAGACAGAGGTACCTTGCTGCTAGTGCTAGGGCAGCCACCCGTTGCCGGGTGTTTTGCCCCTTTCTCAACAGCAATCAGCCCGTTTAATCCAGGCTGATTGCCCACCACGTCAGTAGTCCGCAGACTGGTCGGGCCTGATGTGGATACCCGGCCAGCCTGAGCAGCAGTAGCTTTCGATTCACCGCGGCCTGCTACTTGCGCCGTGGGAATAGGGTCCCCGGAGATTATTAAGCCCCTAACCGGGTACGGGGAGCTTGGCTTTTTATTCTTCATTTTTGGTGGGTTTGAGGTTGCATTTTATACCTACTGCCAGGTTAAAAAGCTGCCGACCCACCTGGATGCAGACGCAGACCATCAGTCGCCCAAAATGGGATACAGACGCTGATGGATTTGGACATGGTCCCTTGGACCGAGAAACGGACTGACTCGATAGCCGCCCCATGGGGAAAAACAGACGCTATCGAGTCCGGGGAGGGTGGTTCTTGGACGGTACTTAGTTGTTGGCCACTCTGGTATGGGTGACCCTACCAGGGGTTACTGATAACAGCTGCCCCCGCCAGTACAGACCGGTCAACTAGACCTAAGCCTCTACATCGCGACAAGATGACCACCCAGCGTGGAGGCAATGTCTATATGCATTTCATTGGTGCTTTACCAAATCATCAGTAGACTTTAATTAAAGTTTTGAAAAGTTCAAAACTGTGGTTGAAGTCTACTTTGACCACCAACAAATAAATTTCGTATAAAATAAATATTTAAAATTATTAATCGTAATACTTTTAGGATTAAGTTTTTCTTGACTAGGTCCATAATATCCTTTCTTTTATTTTCCGGCAGTGGCAAATAGTCACTATTATGTTTAATAAACTTAATAATAAAATTTCTAGATGATCAAAATTAAATTTTTTGCAATATTACTCAAATGAAAAATGATAAAGTGATCATATTAAAAAGTGTTATTACAACTATTTCATCAAAACAGTAATAACTCAATAAAAAACCGAACTATTACACGAAAACAGTAACAACTCAAAGAAAAAGTTAGGCAATATTTCATGAATAATAAAAGAATGATTAATAAAACAATTTTATAATTATTTGTAGACACAAAATCGGTCACCTCTTTTTGAAATTAATTTTGTAGCCCTGAAAAGGGCTGTTTGTGTTTTCTTTTTGGTTTTTTGTTAAAATCAACATTCATTGGCATTTACTTCACTGCGAGCATGATTAGCCAATTCACCAGGCAACAGTAGGGGAACATCAAATTGAATTTCACTACTGATAATTGTTGAACGCTTGTAGTGAGATAAACGTGATGCTTCGACAGCAATGCCCCCAAAAATATTATTAATATAACTATTCATGACCTTTTATGAGATGCCAGTATCCGGATGTACTTGTTTCAAAACTTTGTAAATGTAGATAGGAAACTTTCCTTGCGCTTAAGTCGTTTTCCATTTTACAAACACCCTAAACATAACATTTCACAATATAAAATTCGTTTACTATTTGTAGATACAAAATGGGAAACCTCTTTTTGAAATTAATTTTGTAGCCCTGAAAAGGGCTGTTTGTTTTCTTTTTGGTTTTTTGTTAAAATAAACATTCATTGGCATTTAGCTCACTGACAGCATGCTTAGCCAATTCACCAGGCAACACTATGCGAACAGCAAATTGAATTCCATAACTGATAATTGTTGAACGCTTGTACTGAGATAAACGTGAATAAAATTATTCATGATCTTTTATGAGATGCCAGTATCCGGATGTACTTGTTTCAGAACTTTGTGAATGTAGTAGATGGCATAGCTTTCCTTGCGCTTAAGTCGTTTTCCATTTTACAAGCACCCTAAAACATTTCACAATATAAAATTCGTTTATTATTTGTAGACCCAAAATCTTTTACCTCTTTTTGCAATTCACTTTGTAGCCCTGAAAAGGGCTGTGTTATCTCTCTGATTATTTGTTAAAATAAACATTCATTGGAATTTACCACTGTTGTTAGAGCCATTTTTCACAATTATATATTCACTTCAAATGCATATGATATATGTACTTTACCACACAATCAATAAGGCACTTGTAAGTATAAAGCAAATTAATTAATCAATATTGAAGTCATCTGAACCATAACCACCACGTATAGATTTCCTGGGACGCTTTATTCACGTTACCCTTTAACACTGCTATTCTCCACTCAAGCATGAGATATCATCACAATTGGCACATCGCTGAAGATGACTTCAAAGAACTCTTTTTCATCATAAAATTTTTTTTAAGTACCATGACTCTGAAAGAGATACAAATTTTGATCAACATTTTTATATAAATTGCAACACAGTGAAATACTTACATTTTTATGCACTCTCGCTTTTCCAAATTTAACAATTTTTATTCTTTAATATGCATTTTGGTTCACTCCTGTTAGAGGAGTCACTTGAACCACTAGAAAATTTCGCTTGAGTAATGTGCCATCCATCATGGAATAAAAACTAGTGCTGCCATACTAAATAGTTTAAGATAACAGACATTCATTAGGAACAACTGAAACGGTATTTGTAGACCAAATGAAACGGTATATCTCACCAAACACTGCAAAGTTTCTAAAAACATAAATTATACATTGTATTATTACATTTTATGTTAACATAAGTGGCGCTTTTAAAACTAATGCAAATCTTGCTGCACTTATAACTTTTTTCACAAAGCTCTTCCGAATATGGTCATTATTGATATCGACGCGTAATTTAGCTCCCTTTCGAATGAGGGTAGCCTCATATGTATACCCGACACAGTTTTTTTTTTTTAAGAGTAGGACCAGCACTCAGGGGATGACCCCTACATATGCAGTGCATTGCGCTGGAACTGGGAAAATAGATTTTGGGAAGGAGGATAAAGGGAGTAGTGTCTGTGGATATTCGAGTTGAACCTGCTCAAATTGTAAGTGGCGGGGAAGACATCTGCGGGTAGTTTGTTCCACATACGGAACAAACTTTCGGTTCTCATTCGGCCAAAAAACGCATTTTCTCTGTAATTCGTAGTGCGATTCGTTGGAATATCGACCACAAACGCATGCGCTCTTGATGAAAAACGCGTTGAGCGTAAGAAAGAATGGGTTTCAGGAACAAGTTCCCTAATTTCGCCAGAGCACCTGCCATTATAGTGACGATAGAACAACGATACGCACCCCACATTGCGACGATGCTCAAGAGAGTCAATAGAGTTGGCTACCCTACTGTCTCCGATGAGTTTCATCGCCCTCTCCTGTACGCGGTCGAGTAACTTCAAAATAGACTTTGAGTCAAAATAGAGTTTGAGGTCCAAACATGAGAGTTGTATTCCATCTTCGGTCGGATGTAAGTGGTGTAAATATTAAGAAGATCAGAAGGGGTGAAGTATCTCTTGCACCGTCTTAAGAAGCCAAGGCACTTGAATGCTTCTTTTGCGACCTGAAAGACATGTTCCGTCCGTCTGATATCACACTGCACTTTCATGCCCAGAACATCTAGAGCCCCTGACTCCATAATACTTACACCACCCATAGAAACAGATGAAGCAGCATGGTCATACGTACGTCGATGCGTAAGCATACAACACTGGATCTGACGGGCATTAAAATCGACCCTGTTTGCCTGACCCCATTCGGAAATCTTCGCGAGGTCACTATCCAAAAAGTCATTCATAAACTGCTTCCTCGTCTTGATTTCAGACGTAGACGGCCTGCAGTTAAATGAATAGGAATGCGAAAGGCTGCTATCATCTGCGAAAGAGTAATAGGAAAAATTTGAAATAGAGTAGGAGAAAGAACGGAGCCCTGCGGTACCCCTGAGTTGATTCTGAACTCATCGGATGAGACCCCATCTATAACAACTCGTATAGAGTGATCCCTGAGAAAGCTCGATATAAGCCGAGAGAAGGTATCTCCGACACCAAATGCAATAAGTTTGGACAGGAGTGCTCCATGCCACACTCTATCGAACACCTTAGAAATATCTAGAGCCACCACTTTACTTTCGCCAAAACGGTGTATGGAACTACACCAGTTTTCCGAAAGGAGGCCAATAGGTCACCCGTAGAGCGGCCTCTGCGGAAACCATACTGGCGGTCGTTTAGTAAACTGTTGGACTCCAGATATTTCACAAGATGGAAGTTAAGCATAGTTTCCATCACCTTCGATATAGCAGAACATATTGCAATCGGGCGGTAATTTTCAGGGTTATTAGCTGCTCCCTTTTTTGGGATTGGCGTTACATTAGCAACCTTCCAGCACATTGGAAATTTACCGGAGTGGTATAGTATACTGAAAAGTTTGGCTAATGGACGTGCTAACGTCGAAGAGCACTGCTTCAGGACCAGTGCAAGGATTCCATCCGGCCCAGGAGACTTCCTTGTGCTGAGATCCGCAAGAACCCTTTTAACTGCACGCGCTCGAAAAAATATCTTAGGCATAGTTACGGATACTCTCTCGAGCGCGGGGAGTGGTTGAGAGCTATCAGGCAAGTGAGAGTTACTTGCAAATATTTCAGCCAATATAATAGCTTTATCAACCGGGTCAGTAAATATTTGGTCATTCCTCAAAAGAGTCGGAATTGAAGAACTAGCACTTTCCTTAACACTTTTGACGAATGACCAAAACCTCTTATTACCCCTGGGGGCAGTGAGAATTCTAGTGCGAATACGCTGCTCGTATAAAGCCTTTTCGCGTCGTTTTTGTGTTATTAGCATGAAACTAATATAAAATTTGTTTCGCTTGTTTACACCAATGCAAATCTTGTTGCACTTATAACTTATTTCACAAAGCACTCCCGAATATCGTAATTATTGATATCGACGCGTAATTTAACTCCCTTTCGAGTGAGGGTAGCCTCATATGTATACCCGACACAGTTTTTGTGTTATTAGCATTAAACTAATATAAAATTTTTTTCGCTTTTTTACACTTATGCAAAATTTTGTTGCACTAATAATTTTTTTCACAAACCACCCCCGAATATGACAATTATTGATAACGACGCGTAAATTAGCTACCTTTCGAATAAGGGTAGCGCCATATGTATAACCAGCTTAGTTTTAGAGTTACTTGAAATTATTTAAAAATACTCCAAGTATATAGCTAGCGCGTTGCATTCATGTACTAGCAAAACAAATTCTAACATATACACTCTCAACAAAAAAGAAACATGTGCGCACACGTACACTGTTTGTAAACAAAGCAAAAAAATCTTGTTTTCTCAAATCTTGTTTTCTTCACGGCGATGTTACTCACATTGTATTTGGTTCTTGGGACTGGTTAGGCTATGTCCACACGATGAAACATTTGCACAGAAACATTTATTAATTCTCTTTGGAAGCTGCATTCGTGTCCACACGGTTGAAACATTTGTTTTGCAGCATACATATAATATATTATATGCAGAAGCGGAGAATGGCGTGCTCAACAAATGTTTCATGTACATGAAACACCGTACCCTTTTCCACTCGTCTTTCCCCTCTCATCAACAAACACAATGTTTCTGCAGCAAATGTTTCACCGTGTGGACACGAATGCAGCTTCCAAAGGGAATTAATTCCTTATCGAGATCTTCCACTTTTCGACGAGTATTTTCTGTTTCGGTTCTCTAACGGCTTTTTCTTTCCTTTGTCTTTTACTTATACACACTTTACAAAAATACTTTTTATGTTCGTTTCAGCACGGCATTTCCTTGGGTCACCTTGGACTCTAACGACTTCTTTTCTTATCTTTGCCTTTTACTTATACACACTTTGCAAAAATACTTTTTATGTTCGTTTCAGCACGGCATTTTGTTGGGTCACCTTGGACTCTAACGGCTTTTTTCCCTTTTCTTTGTCTTTTACTTATACACATTTTGCAAACTACTTTTCTTGATCGTTTCAGCACGGCGTTTTGTTGGGTCACCTTGGACTCTAACGGCTTTTTTCTTTTGCTTATACACACTTTTGCTGAACGGTTTTTAAATGAAGTTAATTATTATCAACCCTTTACTATAAATAATTGTTATATCTGTTTTTTTCCGATCTTGGGAATACTTTTGCTGAACGATTTTTAAATAATTTTAATAATTATCAACACTTTACTATTGATAATTGTTATATCTGTTCTTTTTCCGATCTTGGGAACACTTTTGCTGAACGATTTTTTAATGATTTTAATTATTATCAACACTTTAGTATTGATGATTGTTATATCTGTTCTTTTTTTTAACGGAATAGTATGAAGCAAGGCAGATTTACCAGGTACTCTTACCAGTACAACAATGAAACAACATTAAAAACCACATGTATTTTGTTGGTAAAATACTGCAGGTTTCTGTCAACATTTTTTTTTCATTTGCTTAAAAACATGGCGGATTCAGTGCTTTTGTTTACTTGTTTTCAATTTTGTAAAATAATAATTTTATTTATTAAATTTAATCTGTATGGACAAATTGTTCGAAAAGTGGTTTTTTAAATTCAGAAGACATTGTTAATATTCCAATGCACAAGTGAAAGTAGACGGCACTTTATAATAAATGGTGGAACCGCCTGTAACAACAATAGAAATGCCAACGGTGTACATGCAGTATAAAATACTTAGTTATTAGCGCAAGCCAAGTTAATTGCAGAATATCATTGATCGATCACTCACCAATACAAGAACTGTGTGACGACAAAAGTCGACCGGCTCGTTTTTGCCGCAACAAGAATAAATTCGTTTTGAAGGATTATTTCAATTTTTCTGTATTTGGTTTTTTTTTATGCCTATATATATATCTATATAATAGTCATAGTATTATATTATGCCCATATGAAATAAGCATTTCATTTTTTTCTTTCATTTGTTTTTGAACAAATGATATAACTGTACGGCCTATGTAAAGAATAGTATTTAAGTTAATTGTAATGGAATTATTTCTTTTCATTCTCATGTTCGGAGTACAGTTTCTTTTATATATTTACACATGTACACACGCGCATGGAGATTGGTCGTGTATTTTTTTTATATGCATTTACTCTAAAATAAATAAGACGAATGTGAATTTTTGTATACCTGCACAATCAGGTTAAAAGTATTTAAAGCTGACAGCCTCTCTGAGAGTATTGCTCACAGACATGCGCACTCCAGCAGTTAACAACAGAACTGGAAATATTCACTGTTCTGTGTACATGCATGTTGTTGTGTGTATTTCTGTGTGCCCGCCACGAATAGTATAAAAGGCGAGCAATTGTTAGACAACAGGGAGTTGGCTGGCAGCTTTCGATGCGACAAGAGCTAGTTTATTAGGTAGAGGGCTCTCCCGTACTTGATAAACATCTTGTAGTATAAAGTAGCTATAGACATAGGAGTCTTTTCCAACTACTAGGAAGAATTAGTTATTGAGTGAGGGATCGCCCGCCTACATAACTATTTGTTCTCAAGGCAGGGAGTGGTTATTGAGTGAGGGCTCACCCGGCTGAATAACTACTTACTCTTGCTTTCCAGTCAAAGTGGGGAAACGAGGATTGTATTCAGGGCTCTCCCGTTGCAATCTTCGATCCTGCACTTGCTCTCCAGTAAAGGTCTCGGAGACGAGGATTGTATTCAGGGCTCTCCCGTTGCGATCCTTGAGGCGGCTCGTGTAGGCTGAGAGCAGTGGCATCGGTCGTCCAGCCACTGACCTCCACCAACACCGTCGCTGGATCTTTTGGGGACTCCTCGCTGTTCCATACCTACATTTAAGTATAGAAGTAAGGATACTTTAAGAAATATTAAGTAGCAATAAACATTGGAAATCAATTGAAGAATTGAAAGTGTTTCCTTTAATTACAAAAACCAACGACCCCTGGACGCCGCTGAGCCTATCCTAGCACCCAGCGGAAAACGTGTCGTTACATTGGCGCCCGAGCAGGGAATAACAAAAAAAAAAACCACAGTGAAATTTTTGGCGACGAGATAAGCATCAAGAATGCCGAGTGACAACTTCACCAAAGAAAAGCCCTTAAGAACTTCTTGGGTCTATTCCTTGAAGAAAGATGATATTGTATCGTATTTAGCTGAATTCGAACAGATTACCAATGGAACCGTAGAAGAACTGCAAAAAAGGTTTGCCAAGTTTCTACTGTCGGAGCACGGGGAGGTGAGATTCCAGAAATTACTAGAGATACAGTCGAAACACGAAAGCATTGCATCAACAAGCCAAGGTGATAGTCTAGCAGTGCCAACAAGATTAACCGTCAGTGTGCCCACATCGCCGACGAAAAATGAAACCCTCTCTGAGATGCCCAGAATGACAACGGAAACTTCCATTTTAATCATTGAGATAGTTCGCAAGTGGGGATTAAAATATGATGGCGGAAATGACCCACTAGGTTTTGTAGACCGGGTGGAGGAGCTGTCAAAACTGTATGCGGTAAGCCTCGAAGATGTGCTAAAAGTGATGTCAGAATTCTTCCGGGAGAAGGCTCTGTGCTGGTTTAGAAACAACAACAAACAATGGACCCAGTGGTCACTATTCAAAGCAGATTTTTTGATATTTTTCCTCCCTCCACGGTTTTTCGAAAAATTAGACGACGAAATCCGGAAGAGGACCCAGAAGCCCCGAGAAACATTTAAGGATTACGTGCTCGCCCTACAAAATCTGATGCGCCACTCCGACCTTACTCCCGAGCAAAAGTTGGAGCGCATTTTCCGAAATGCGCAATCGGACTACCAATGGTATATCCGGCGTAAAGACTTCACGAATCTAGACGAACTCATATACTTGGCCACAGAACTTGAAAGTATTCCCCAAAACACACACACCCACCGCGGAGAACATCACCGGATGGTTATGGAACCACCAACCCCGCCTGCGCAGTTGAATAAGCCTAAGCGGAAGAGCAAATCCATTACCAATAATACACACGTGTCATGTGAAGATGAGAAGATCAAAGCCAATATTCTCATCGAGAACCGACAGGTAGCAGCAATCATCGATACAGGGGCCACCAGAAGCTTCATTTCTCCCACGCTGGTACAGAAACTGTACCATAAGCCCACGTACGTAGACGTGGATACCGCCGTCTTCTTGGCCGATGGCTCCTGCAAAGAAATCTCAAAGGGTGTACTGTGTGACGTTACGCTAGGCGGAGCCACCCTTCAACACAACTTCCTCATCATGGACGATGCCACCGAGCACATCATATTAGGCCTCGAATATCTCCGGAAGGTTAACACCACCCTAGTTTGTGCCGGCCTTGTCGTAAGATTAGAGCAGAAGGGGAAGCCAGAGGAACAGGAGGAAACCAGTGACAAGGTAAGAGAACCCCATAGTGAACCAATATACGCAGTACACAGCGAATTGAGCCGCAGCCGTAAACAGAAAATAGACCGCTTTCTGTTTAATAAGCATCAGATCGTCATGAAAGACGATCGGCCTATAAAATTGCGCTATGCACAACTCAATCCCGCCATGCAGGCGATCTTAAATGAAGAGGTAAACAAATTGAATTATCTGCACACTGAAATAGGTTCGTGTAGGTGGCTGGAGAAGCGTATCATGGATGTCCAAGAACATCCTGAAAATTTTCCGGACTACGCTGTTGTCCACGGGCAACTCTATCGCCATCTCCCCCGGCAAATGAATGATGAAGACAGCACGCCATGGAAACTGTGTGTCTCCACTCCGCTGAGACTCCAAGTCATGCAAGAAAACCACGATCAGCCAGCAGGGGGCCATCTGGGTGTGAGGAAAACCATTCACAAAATATGCAACCGATATTACTGGCCGGGAATGACCCGTGAGATTACCCGTTATGTCCAGCAGTGCGAGACGTGTCAGAAATTTAAAATATCTCAACGCATGCCGGCGGGGAAGATGCTCACGCGCATACCCGACGAGCCCTGGGCATTCCTGTGTGCCGATTTTGTGGGACCCCTACCAAGAACACGCCATGGTAACACGATGCTACTTGTTTTCTTTGATAGTTTCTCTAAATGGTGCGAACTGGTACCAATGAGGAAAGCTACCGCCACAGGGGTAGTGAAGGCATTTCGCGAAAGAATAATCGCCAGATATGGGATACCAAAGGCCATAATCACCGACAACGGTGCACAATTTACAGCAAGCGTCTTTAAGAAATTCCTAGAAGAAATGGGTGTACGGCAACAGTTTACTGCCCCCTACACACCCCAAGAAAATGCAACTGAGCGCATCAACCGCACGCTCAAGACCATAATGGCACAATATGCAGGGGCACAGCATACTTCGTGGGACGAAAATTTGCCCGAGATTATGCTGGCCATCAACACAAGCACTTCCGAATCTACAGGATACTCACCCGCATACCTTACGCAAGGGAGAGAACCACGATTGCCAAAGACCCTATACGACGAGGTAACAGTAGGCACAGGAGCACGGCCAGTGCTTCCGAGGGAAAGGGCAAAAGAACTAGACGAAATATTCAAAATTGTACGATCTAACCTGAACCAGGCCTCCCGAAAGCAGCAACGGCATTACAATTTACGTCGTCGCGAATGGAAGCCTAGCACCGGTGAACAGGTACTACTCCGCCTACATCCGCTGTCCAAAGCAACGGAAAATTTTGCTGCCAAGCTAGCACCTAAGCACGGTGGTCCATATGTCCTAAAGGGATTCGTGTCCCCCGTTATAGCGAAGATTCGTAGAGTTGACAGCTCCGAAGAGCAGACTGCGCATATAAATGATCTGAAACCATATTATACCTTAGAGCACTAATATCTCTGTTAATTTAGTCTCTTTGACTTTTACATATATGGATCAGAGAAGAGAGCCATAACAAAACTTAACAGCAACAAGAAAAACCTCGCAGCACACCCCGCCGAAACCGAATGCCGTATCGCCCGACAGTATGTCACCCATGTCTACCACCAAACCATACCCGCGATGAGGGAATGTCACGGTCAGCCTGTACAGACGCAGCAGTGGACTCCACCAACGGGTCCGCCCCGAAATGTACCACGCCAACGCGTCCCACCGGTACCTCATCACCGGCGCCACCATGGCCTACTAGTCCAAGGGTGATCAGCATGCAGCAAACACCTGAGCAGTTACAGCAGCGAATCCAATGTGCGGTCCAACAAGGACACCTACCATCCCGCACGAGGTTTTGAGATGATTCAAGGACAAGCTTACCGCGTAAACATCTACCGAAACGGAGTTGTCCAGATCATCTGGCATCGGCCTTGGATCTCCCTGGGAAGAGGGGCAGTGTGACGACAAAAGTCGACCGGTTCGTTTTTGCCGCAACAAGAATAAATTCGTTTTGAAGGATTATTTCAATTTTTCTGTATTTGGTTTTTTTTATGCCTATATATATATCTATATAATAGTCATAGTATTATATTATGCCCATATGAAATAAGCATTTCATTTTTTTCTTTCATTTGTTTTTGAACAAATGATATAACTGTACGGCCTATGTAAAGAATAGTATTTAAGTTAATTGTAATGGAATTATTTCTTTTCATTCTCATGTTCGGAGTACAGTTTCTTTTATATATTTACACATGTACACACGCGCATGGAGATTGGTCGTGTATTTTTTTTATATGCATTTACTCTAAAATAAATAAGACGAATGTGAATTTTTGTATACCTGCACAATCAGGTTAAAAGTATTTAAAGCTGACAGCCTCTCTAAGAGTATTGCTCACAGACATGCGCACTCCAGCAATTAACAACAGAACTGGAAATATTCACTGTTCTGTGTACATGCATGTTGTTGTGTGTATTTCTGTGTGCCCGCCACGAATAGTATAAAAGGCGAGCAATTGTTAGACAACAGGGAGTTGGCTGGCAGCTTTCGATGCGACAAGAGCTAGTTTATTAGGTAGAGGGCTCTCCCGTACTTGATAAACATCTTGTAGTATAAAGTAGCTATAGACATAGGAGTCTTTTCCAACTACTGGGAAGAATTAGTTATTGAGTGAGGGATCGCCCGGCTACATAACTATTTGTTCTCAAGGCAGGGAGTGGTTATTGAGTGAGGGCTCACCCGGCTGAATAACTACTTACTCTTGCTTTCCAGTCAAAGTGGGGAAACGAGGATTGTATTCAGGGCTCTCCCGTTGCAATCTTCGATCCTGCACTTGCTCTCCAGTAAAGGTCTGGGAGACGAGGATTGTATTCAGGGCTCTCCCGTTGCGATCCTTGAGGCGGCTCGTGTAGGCTGAGAGCAGTGGCATCGGTCGTCCAGCCACTGACCTCCACCAACACCGTCGCTGGATCTTTTGGGGACTCCTCGCTGTTCCATACCTACATTTAAGTATAGAAGTAAGGATACTTTAAGAAATATTAAGTAGCAATAAACATTGGAAATCAATTGAAGAATTGAAAGTGTTTCCTTTAATTACAAAAACCAACGACCCCTGGACGCCGCTGAGCCTATCCTAGCACCCAGCGGAAAACGTGTCGTTACAACTGCTTATTAAATTTTGTAATCTGCCTATACGAACTTTCATGCCATCACAGTAGCCTTTCTTAAGCATAGCTAACAAATTTAACATTTCTTTAAATTGTGGATCACGCATATGTTCCTCACGTATTAAAAGGCAAACAGTTGGTCTGCCAGACAAACGCCAATACCAACGGGTCTGGAGGGACGGCCAGAGAGACCCACTTTGTTCTTTACACCCAAATGTTGATAAACTTTAATTAGTTCGGTGGAAGGCCAAATTTGTACTGGTTCAACCTATAACAATATAAATTTAAAAAATTATAGTAACAATAAATTAGTAACCAGTCACTAATTGCGTAAAACTTACTTCATGAGGTGTTTGCATTTGTATACCATAAGTAGCCAACATGGCTTGTAGACGCATTGATTCAGCAATTAGAACAATTTGAACAATGCAGCAATGTCAGTCCAGACGTTGTCGTCAACTATCATTTGTTGCGAAGATTCTTTCACTTGAGCCACTTCTACAATGGGCACTGCACTAGTCATTAAATAAACTCTGCCGCTTTTTACAATCTGTCCTGGATCAAAGTGATCCGAACATATGGAAGATGTTGCCGAGAACTTCCACTTACAAATTTCCCTCCATATTTTGCGTTTGCGTTCATCACTGGGAACGGTAAAGAATGTTTGGTTCCTTTCTTTTTTCTTTTTACATATGGAACAGCTACGCAAGTTAGTTTTTGCTTTATTCATTTTATTCACTCAAGTTTTGATTTGCATTGTATATTTTAAACTTTTTTCACTTTTCTATGTTTTTATCTCACCAATTTTTTAATTTTTAGCTTCTTTCACTTTTCTTTCACAGCACAGACATAAAAAGCACAGGTTAGTTTTCTCATGAAATATAAAGCTTGTAAATAAACATTTGACAGTTGTCTGAAGAATAAACAGGGGACAGCTGCGCTAGTTAGAGTACCTGTTTAATCTGCCTTGAGATAATAGAAGGAAAGGAAGAACAAGAAGTAGCAAGAGCAAGATTTACGACTATAATAGATGACCAAATGAATAAGATGAAATTAAATAATAGGGATAAATTTATTCTTAATAATGTAAGAGATACGGACAAATTTTTGAATAATAATAGAGACATACTTGTTTTGGATGCTGATAAAGGTAATACAACGGTTGTAATGAATAGAATAGATTATATTTCAAGAATGAAGGATATTGTAGAAAATACTTCAGCATACAAAGTTTTAGAAAATGATCCAACAAATAAGTTACAGAAAATAAATAATGAAATTGTTGAAAGACTTTTTAAATTAAAAATGATTACTTTGCCTGAAAAGACAAATTTGAAATCAAACACTCAATTCAATTGCACCAAGATTATATGGATTACCAAAAATTCATAAAGATAATTTCCCATTAAGACCAATTTGTTCATTTATGAATTGTCCATCTTATCAACTTAGTAAGTATATTACAAATATTTTAAAAAATATGACTAAACATTCTATTTATAATATTAAGAACTCATTAGAATTTAGGAAAAAGATAGAGAATATTAAAATAAATAGTAATGAAATATTGGTGTCATTTGATGTTGTTTCATTATTTCCGAGTATACCTATTGAATTGGCAATTAGTATTATAGAAGAAAATTTTGTTAATATTGAAGGATTTACTAATTTAGATAAAGATTTATTTTTAAAAATAGTAAAGTTTTGCATAATAGATAATAGATATTTTAAATATAATAATAAAATTTATATGCAAAATAAAGGCCTTCCTATGGGATCCCCAGCATCTCCAATAGTAGCTGATACTGTTATGGAAGAAGTATTGAAAAAGTGTATAGGGCAATCATCAGTTAAACCTAAAATTATAACTAAATATGTTGATGATATATTTTGTATAATTTTAGAATCTGAACTAGACAGTATACTAGCATCACTTAACTCTTTTCATTCAGACATTAAATTTACTGTTGAAATAGAAAAGAATAATAAACTTCCTTACTTAGACACATTGATCATACGTAGTAACAATAGTTTATCTATAGATTGGTATCAGAAACCAACATCATCAGGTAGAATTATTAATTATTATTCTAAACATCCAAATAGAATTGTAGTTTTATTTATTTATTTATTTAATCAGCCTATGAAAAAAATTCTTACAGGCCATTGAAAATATTTTATTACAGCATTAAATTTAAATAAAAATAGTATAATTGAGATAACGTATATAAAATTAACTACTTAAGTGATTAATGATATTCCTTTTAATGGTGTCAGGATGGGATGAATAATCAATTATGTCGTTATGTCGTAAAGGCTGTTGAATTCTGCACACATTCGACGGAATGGATCAAAGTTACCATAATTAGTGCGAAAATATTGTAGCTTGAGAGGCATGTAATATCTTGTCGGGCGTTGTGGAATTATAAATTCAATTTTACTCAGCAGTACGTCGGAAACGGTAATACCATTGATTAAGTTTAAAATAAATGAAACATTCATACATTTTCTTCTAGTTTTTAACGTAGGGAGCTTGATAAGAGATAGGCGGCTTTCATATGATAGGAGATTTGCATTTGCAATCCAGGGCAGACTTCTAAGACAGAATATCAAATATTGTTTTTGAACAGATTCAATTTTCTTAATATGAACTTCATATTGCGGATCCCAGACCACACATCCATATTCCAAAATAGGTCTAACCAGAGAAGTGTATAATTGCTTTATAACGTACGGATCGTCAAACTCCTTTCCCCAACGTTTAATAAAACCAAGTACTCCTTTAGCTTTATTTATAATCTGGGAGATGTGATGGTTGAAAGTTAGCTTAGTGTCCAGTAATACACCAAGATCACGAAATAAATCAACCTTTTCAACAGCATATTCGTTAATTCTGTAGGTACACTGTACGGAAAATCCTCTGTGAAACGACATGTATTTACACTTCCTTAAGTTTAACTCCATTAAGTTTAGATTGCACCATTGGTTGAGGTTATTTAAATCCGTTTGGAGTAATGAGGACACATTAGAATTATTAAAGCTAACGAAAAGCTTTACATCATCAGCGTACATTAGTATGTTGGAATGGTGAACACAGGACGGTAGATCATTAATGAATATGAGGAACAATAAAGGACCCAAATGGCTACCTTGAGGAACTCCAGAAAGTACAGAAATAGTTTTAGATTTACGATTTCTAAACAAAACACATTGATGTCTGTCCTTAAGATAAGTCGATATCCATTTCAAGAAAATAGGAGAAAAGCCAACTAATTCCAGTTTTGATATAAGAAGGTCATGATTTACTTTATCAAATGCCTTGCTAAAGTCTATATAAATAGTGTCGATTTGGTAACCTGAGCAGAACGAATCAATTACATAAGATGTAAATTCCAAAAGATTAGTAGCAGTAGAGCGTCCTTTTCTAAATCCATGTTGAAGTGGTGACAAATAAGATGATAAATGATGTGATAGATGGTCTGTTATAATTTTCTCGAAAAGTTTCGGGATAACACTTAATTTAGCAATACCTCTGTAATTTGAGATGTTTGATCTACTTCCGGACTTAAACAACGGCAAAATAAATGATGCTTTCCAATATGTAGGAAAATGGCCAGCCGATAGCGATATATTAAATAAGTATGTTAAAGGCATAGCTAGTGGATATAAACACCGTTGTAGGATACAGCTAGGAACACCATCTGGACCATATGTTTCGGAACTTTTTAATTTTCTAATAGCGCTTATAATTGTTGTTGCATGTATTTTAGGAGAACTAATGTGTGTAGCTTCGGGAATTAAATAAGGATATTTAGATAGGTGGTTGTATTGTTTCCGTGAAAATGATGTGGAGAAAAAATCAGCAAACATGTCACAAATCTCTGAATCATCAGAAGATTCGTTATCACATCATCAGGTAGAATTATTAATTATTATTCTAAACATCCAAAGAGAATGGTAATTAATACAGCAAAAAATTTAATAGATAGGATACTAGGTGTAAGTGATGCAAAATTTCATAATAAGAATAAAAATATTATTAAAGAAATTTTAGTTAATAATGATTTTCCTGTAGGATTAGCTTGTAATTTAATAGGGCAATATAACAGACGAGAAAGTATAAATTACACAAACAATAATATTGAACCTAAGATTTATAAATCTATGACATATATTCCAATATTTTCAGAAAAAGTAGAAAAATCAGATATTTTAAATAAAAACAAGTATAGAATGGCACACAAATCATTTAATACACTAGGTAAATTATTTAGTACTACTAAAGAATGGAACACAAATCATTTAATACACTAGCTAAATTATTTAGTACCACTAAAGACAAAATAGATAAATTAGAAAAGTCAAATGTTATTTATAAAATTCCATGTAAGGGAAAAGATAATGAAATTTGTAATAAAGTTTATATAGGTACAACACAAAATAAACTTAAGACCAGATTAACGGGACATAGATCAAACTTAAAATATAGGAATTATACTTCCACACAAAAAAAAGCACTATCTTTACATTGTCGTGATTCAAATCACTATCCCGATTTTGAAAATATATCTTTTTTAAATTCTGAAAATAGGTATAGACATCGCTATATGTTAGAAATGTTACAGATAATAAATGTACCATTAGACAAAAGAATTAATTTTAAGCCTGACACTGATAGTTTAGCACAGAATTATAGACATTTGATTTACAAATATAGATTATTAAAATGATCATAGGGTAAACTAGAATGTGTTAAAATTTTATTAAGTATTATATTCATTTCCTCATTTTTCAAATTTCAATTTTCATAATGTAGACAGGAAAGAAAAAAGTTTCAATTTTGAAATGTTTTTAATATGTATGAAAAAATTTTTTCATTCATTTTCAATTTTATATAAAAACAAAAAACAACAAAAATATTTAACTTTATATAATTTAAAAACTTTATTATTGTTAAATTATTATAAATAATTTTTTAATTGTTATCCTGCAGAAGATATCCAGCGATTATCGAAATATTGATTTAATTATAAAATAAACAGTTTTTATAAAAATAAGCCTCAAGCTCAATATAAATTAAAATAAAATAATCAAAGGCTGAAAAAATAGAACAATATATAATATCGTTGTCATATCCAAAGCTGCTTCAGTAAATCGATGACAATTTTGAATTAATACCCCTGACATTTTGGTATAAAATAGATATTATTTTTTTGGATTGGGATGCACTAAATTATGCAAGCGAGCATTATTATCATCTTTATAAATGAATTCACGTACTAAAGCATTCTTAGGCCAAAACTCTTGACTAGCAATTTGCTGAAACATTACCTCCGGTACAATTATTTTGAATGATGCTCTATTTCTAGAGTTTATTTTAAAAACGAGAATATCCTGTGGTGAGCAATTTTCAAATTTCCTTTGAATATACCATTTCATATCTTCAGCTTTTGTATGCGATGCGAAACGTGTAGCAAATATGGTTTTTTCGGAGGAATCGTACGCAACTTCCTTGGGGCTGTTGACGTATCAGTTATATTTTGATTATGAACTGTAGACGAGCTCGCTATTGAGGATAAAGGGACTGGAGTTGAGACATCAAAATTACTTAATTGAGCGGGGCTTAAAGATTTTGAAGAATTATTTAGAGGCACGGCCGTTGATGAGTAGCTCAGATCATTATTCATATCCTTGACATGAATAATGTTACCAACATTTTCTGAGGCATTGGGCATAGTTGTTCTAGGAGGAGAATTTTTTGTTAAACTGGATCCATCATTAATCGTATTGTTATCTTTATTCAACAATCTGGGACTTTTGCGGCGAATTGTGGATGGTGATTGTAAACTATCTAAAGTTTTAAAGTCACTAAAAAGTTTTCCATATTCATTAATTTGTTCAGTTAAATGGCCAAGGTTGTTCTGGATTTGCAGGAAATTGGTTTTAGTGCTCTGGAATAATTTAAAAAATTCAACACTGACTTTCTGGCAACTATTACAACGCCAATGAACGTTTTTGTTTTTTTGCTATTGACTCGCCCACTAAGCCAGAAATACCAGCGCACTTAAAATGGTATGAACCGTGACATAACCAACAGATTATCATTCTATCATCCGATCCTTCTAAAGTACATCCCTTTTTTAAGCATGCCATCTTGGGAATTAACGATGAAACAATCAAATATATGTATGTATATAATTTTGAGTTTTTATGAATAATCCGATGCTTTTGCTCACTGGGTAGTGATAAATGGTAATGCAGTGTACAATTAACAACGAGGGGTATTGCAGTGAATAAGCAGTGATAATTCAACTGTCGTGCAGTATTGCCAGTATTATAATGGAATGAAACAGCTGTAGATATTTGCTTTGATATTATCTATCTATTTAGTTCGTCTTGCTTTGAGTAATTTGATGAAACAAGCACAAACAACCAAACTTCCAGTGAAATAATAAAAGAAATTAAATTTCAATTAACCTATAAAATCACTTTTTTGTGGAGGAAAACAACAGCGCAACTTGTTACTTATAAGCCGCTTCACACGATTTAACGATTTATGCAGGTATTTACCCTTTGAGTACAGACTTTACAGGTGATTTATTGGAGCTGACAAAAAACATGACTTGATCCCAGCAAACACTACATTAACTCAGTTCTTAAAATGTTAATTAACGATTCCTTTTCATCTACTTTATTACTAAGGTTTAATACTTTACTCTCTAGTTCAGTATGTGTTTCTGCATTTGCCCTCAACCGTTGTATTTCCTCTTTGCAGCTAGCTATGAATTCTTTTGATTCTTCTAAATTATTCTTGAGTTCTTTTTCCCTTATAAAATTTTCCTGAATTCTTTTGGTAAGTCCTTCTATAGTTTGTTCCGCTTCCTTGCTGTATGATAGTAGTATAGTATTTATTTATTTAGTAGTATTTATAATACTTTAAAATTATTCAAATATAATTATTTTTACAAATTTTTCTTTACAAAATATGATTAACTATATCATTTTTAACAAATTGTACTATATTTCTCCTATATCTATTAATATTTCTTTCTGTTTTTATATTATCTGGTAGAGAGTTGTATAATTTTAGTCCTTTGTAGAACAGAGATCGTTGCATTGCTGTTGTTGCCACCCTTGGTAGTCTGAAGTTTTCGGCGTTTCTAAGATGGTATGGTTGTACTTCTCTTACATAGTCGAGTTGTTCAGTGAGGTATTCAGGTGCGTTACCTATTTTCATTTTTTGGATGAAATGCAAAGTATTTAGTTCCAGTCTTTGTTGAACACTTAACCATTTTAGTGTGTTTAGCATTAGTTGGATTGGAGCATATATATTGTATTTTAGTATTGCCCTCATAGCTTTATTTTGTAGTTTTTGTAGTCTTTCTATTTGTGTTGTGGAGCAGCAAGTGTATAAGATTGTGGAGCCGAATTCAAAGTGCGGTTTTATCATTGTATTATACATATGTATTGCAGTTATTTGTGATATACTATTTCTAACCCGTTTAAAAAAACCAATTTTTTTGCCTATTTTTTTACATATATATTCAATGTGTTCATTAAGTTTTAAGTCTTTATCGATTATAAAACCGAGGTATTTGATTTTATTTACTTTTTCTATTGTTTCATTGTTAATTGTAAAGATCGAGTCACTGTTCATATTTATTTCAAGTAGTTTAGTTTTATTTTCATTAAGTTTTAATTTATTCATTTTAAGTCAATTATTTATGTTATTTATGTCGTGCATAAGGTTTTCCCTACATTGTTCATCTGTTTCTCCTTCTGCGTAAATTAATGTGTCATCTGCATAGAGAATTGTTTGGCATTTGTTTAGTATATTTGGCATATCATTTATGTATATTATAAACAATAGTGCGCCTAGAATGGAACCTTGAGGTACTCCAAACTCATTGTTCAATTCTTTTGACTTTATGCCATTAACCTTTGTGATTTGTTTTCTATTTGTAAGATAAGATTTAAACCAATTTAATTCAGTTTCTCTGATACCATACATATATAATTTTTGGATCAGTATCCTTCTATCAATAGTCTCAAATGCCCTTTTGAAATCCAAAAATATTGCCATTATCTTTTTCTTTCTATCAATGTATTTCCATTTATTTATCACATAATTGACCGTTGTTTCACATGGAAAATGTTTTCTAAATCCAGACTGATATTTTGAGAATAATTTATGTTGTTCCATGTATGTTTCCAGTTGATACTTAACAATTGTTTCGATAATTTTTTCACATGTTTTTAAAGTATTTATTGGGCGGAATTCATCAACTTTATTTGTTTTTGCAATTTTTTCTATTGGCGTTATCATTGAGTATTTCCAATTGTCTGGGAAAACTCCTGTTACAAGTGATTTATTTATTATATCATGTATGATTTTTCCTAAAACATTCCAATTATCAATAATAAGTTTAACTGTAACGTTGTTGAAGTCTGGTTTATTTTTCATGTTTTTACAAATATTTTGAATTTCTTGCAGTGTTATTGCACGGAATTTAAATCTATTAGTTATCACAGGTATATTGTTTATATATTGCACGTTTTCTATCATATTATTAATTGACTTAATGCTATTTACAAAATAATTGTTGAATTGGGTGGCTATTTGGTAGTTATCCTTATATTCTATATCATTAAATATCACATTTTTAATCACAGTTTTATTTTTCTTAAGGACTAAGTCTTTGATTTCTCTCCACATTTGTTTTTGGTCTTTGGCATCATTTATTTTTTTATTAATGTAGTTGTTCTTCTCGGTTTCAATTTTAGTTTTATATGTATTTCTTGCTATTTTATAATTACTCCATGCTGTATCTGTATTTTCTGTCTTAGCTATTTCATATTTAATAATTTTTTCTCTTTTTAGTATTTTAAGATTTCTGTTAAACCATTTGTTTACGTTACTTTTTTTCTTTATTATTTTTTTATTTGTAAATTTCCTAATCGTACTTTCAATGGCCGAGTCAAAATTGTTAACTTTACTATTTAAATCATTGTGTTCATTATATCTTAATATTGCACTTATTTCTTGATTGAAGTGTCCTTTATTGTATTTAAATATTTCAATTTCTTTTCCGCTGATTTGATCTTGATCTTCTCCTATAATTTTTATTTTAATATCTATTGCTTCATGATCTGCTATTTTATTGTCATTGTTGATTGTGGCCGATACATTTTCACTGTTTGTGACGACATAGTCAATTATTGTGTTTGTGTTTGCAGTTATTCTCGTGTATTCGTTTACTATTTGTTTAAGTCCATTATCATTAAAGACACACTCTAGTATGTTTTCGTATGTTCCTTCTTTACTCCAGTCTATGTTAAAATCACCTACAATTATTATTTCATAGTGTGCTTCACATATTTCTTCCATTACTTGTTCAAAGATTTGACAAAATTCTACTTCGCTACTGCTTGGTGATCTATAAACCGCTAATATGACAAATTTGTTGTTCTTAATTGTCGCCATGTACGCACCCATCCAATAATTATAATCAGAAACTTTTTCCCCAATGTTTATCACATTCCATTGCTTTTTAAAATAAATTGTAACTCCACCTGTTCTATTTGAATTTGATTCAAATTCTAATTGGGTTTTCTTAAAATTGTCTATTTGTTTTACTGCTTCCTTTACTTTTTGTTTAAAATTTTTTATTTCTTCTGATTGCTTATTTTTATTTTCAGCAATAACCTTATTTAGTTCGACCAAAATAGCATCTGTCGTTTCTAACCTGGTAAATTTACCCCACACAGACGAGATCTTTGTTCGTACCAGTTGATATACTTCTTTATTAGTACAACTTTTTATTTCCCCTAAAAGAGCCTCGTTAAACCGGTTTATTTCCGAATCCTGATCTTTTTTCTCTTTTTTATATTGTTCGATTTCGTCCCTAAGTTCTTGAATTTTCAGTTGATCTTCTGTTACCATTTATTGACTTGCAACAGGTTAGGACAATAATAAATATAATAAATGGGATTAATTAAATAAATTGGTACACTTACCACTTAATTTTAATCATTTGCTCACCATATTTTTATCAATTCGTCCAACTTACTAAGGTTAATTTTACTCTTCATAAATTTTTTATTGATATTTTTTTTGTTTTATCGAATTCACCAATTTTTTGTAAGTTAAATTATATCATGCTTTCATATTTTTCTTTGTACTCGTATGGGTTTGTTGTCCATAGGCAATTAACCTCCTTTATGTTTAGTTTGTTTCATATAAATTTTATGCACAAATTCAGGGAATCAATTTTTAGTTTTAATGTTTGATACACGTTTTAAATATTTTTAATATAATTTAGCAAATCACTTATAACATACTTATTCACCAACATGTATTAACTTAGCTTTTTTCACAACCATCATCTCATGTCTTTTATTTATTAAAATGTTATGAAATCTTCTTATTTGACACATTGTTGTTGAAATGCATATAGACATTGCTTAACCACCAACAAATAAATTTCATTTATATATACATATTTATTAAAATGTTTATTAATTTTCTTCCTGTACAATTCAGGCAGTATTTTAGCAGGATCGCCAAAAATCTTGTGTTTTGTTATTTGTTTTAAAGAATACACTGCTCAGGTTTCTGTTTTGCTCTAGACTAACCGACTTCTTGAGACCAAAAACCTTATTATACTTTTTTTGTAATTAAAATTGATTTGGCACGTTTTGCTGGTCAGCAAGGCGACATTTAGGTCAAACTTGCAACACATTTCAACAATAAGCAATATTTGCAAAATTGCACTTTATATAAAATAATTATTTAAAATACGTTGAATCCCAGCATTATTGCAAAACGTGCCAAACTAAAAAGTGCACAACACTGTCATACCCAACATCAAGGGGTATTTCCACATTACGCCAAATCATCAGCTGTTGCCCCATGTGTAGATTCATGCCACGGTTAGTCATAAAATCGGCTTTGGAGTTACCTCATCGACAATATCGGCAACAATAAACACATGCCCCACGTTGATGTTGGCTATAGTCACCTTCACTTCAATCTTACCATAGACAGTGGCAGGCTCTCCAGTAGCTATACGTAGCCGTATATTGCTTAAACGATCGCATTTCCCCTTCACTATATCGTGTCTTATTATTGACTGAGACGCCGCTGTGTCTATGGTAAGTACGTGCGGTTCCCCGTTGATGTGTCCAGACGCAGTAAGGTTGCTATTTTTCTGCTGCATCACTGATATGGAGATTGTGGGGCCCTCTTTTGTGGGAGCCAGCACTTGCCCCTTAGTGCTAGCTCGTTTTAGTTTAACGGGGACTCTTTTGCTGTTGTTGGGTTCACCAGTTTGCTGTTTTTTGGTGGCGAAACAGATCTACCTCTTTTTCTTGGTGTTTTGCACTTCGCTGAAAATGACCAATTTTTCCGCAGTTAAAGCATTTAGGGTTTTCTTTGGTAGCACTTTCCGCCAACAGTTGTCGCATTAGGCTGAGTGAATAAAAATGTAGCTTATGCTACATAGCTTTAAGTAGTAGCACTAGCTTTATCTTTTCAGTACTAGCTAAAGCTGCTAGTTAAAACTAGGAAAAGTGTGAATAACACTTAGCTATATAGCTTGTGCTGAAAAATTATAGCAAAGGCTGGAAAATTTAACAGCTGGCAGAATTAATGTGCTGCCACTTTTTATACCCTTCACAAAAAAGTGAAAGGGTATATTTAGGTTTGTTATTCCGTGTGCAATTTCTTCGATATGCACATGGGACCCCATAAAGTATATATATTCTGGATCCTTATGAATAGCGATGACGATTGAGCGATGTCCATCCGTCTGTACGTGAAATCGGATTTTCCAAGCCCCCAGAAGAGCTAGAGACTCCGTTCTTAGACCGTTGGATTGGAAATGAAATAGAGTGCTATTGAAATTCATAAAGATCCGAAGTTCCAGAGCTGGGAAGCTTACACCTATTTCTCGACGCAAAATTTATACCAAAAATAAATTTTTTTAATGTTTGTAAAATAAACCTATTTCTTGCTTTGGGAAGCCTCAATGGTCTATTAAAAACTAAAATAATAAAAAAAAATTTCAGGAATGGAAAATTAAAAATTTTTTTCGGCCCATTCCGTATTTTGTAGTACATGTAGTAAATAAAATTGTTAAAAATTTTAAGCTTTTCTTTATAAAACCTCTTTATACGTCATGAAAATTTGAATTGGCCAAAAAAATTTTTTTTAATTCAAATTTTGCTTCCATATTTCCATTCTTTTAATTTGAGACAGCGATGCTCATTTCT
Organism: Linnaemya tessellans; assembly: GCA_951800035.1. Taxonomy (NCBI): domain Eukaryota; kingdom Metazoa; phylum Arthropoda; class Insecta; order Diptera; family Tachinidae; genus Linnaemya; species Linnaemya tessellans. The sequence continues at coordinate 78,207,107 of OX637532.1, forward strand.
TTTCATAATTTTCTTCCTAAAAGTGGTTCGCTAACAATTTTCTTCTCGAAACCTGTATGTCCTAATGCGGTATTCCTTCCTTTGGCGAATGTTCATAAAAGCTGGGATTATTAAAAATTTAAAACACTTTCTTTTTTTTTGTTAATATAACAAAACCAATTTTAAGCACCTCGACCATATGCTTAAAAAAATAGAAGCATAAACTAGTATTTTTAAGCATTCACTACTTTTTAATCACACCTTTTTTAAGTCAACACTGGAAAAACTAGCTTATGCTAGTCAGTATAAAGTACTAGCTTTAGCTGAATTTCTTATTCACCTCAAAGCTAGTAAAAACTTAAAAATTTCCAGCATAAGCCTTAACTACCATTTTATTCACACCACCCATTGCCTCGCTAACACTAGCGACCAGGTTATTATCATTCTCGGACAAAACTTTCACATTCCGCACCTTACATATCTGTGGCTTGAAAACCATCCTAGCAGTCTCTTGAGGCAGCGCAAATGAAACAGTCTCAGCGAAAGCGGATTTCTGCGTAGAGCACACAGCCAGTTTAACATCAGAGTCGCGAATGCCATTAACGAACGCCTCAGTTTTAAAGTGGTCCAGGAACGGGTGACTCTCGCCTGGATATGTGAGCTGCACTAACCGCTCGATTTCCATTGTGAAATCTTGTAGAGACTCGTTAGGCTTTTGAACTCTACATCGCAATTCCATTCTGTATAAATCGCGCTTGTGCTCCCCACCATACTTGCGCTGCAATGCTGCCATTATTTCATTATAGTTGTACCTGCTGCTGACTGACACGGTCTCTAGTACCTCTGCAGCTGTACCCTTTAAGGACAAAATCAACTCTATGGCCTTTTCTTCAGCATCCCATCCGTTTCTGCTAGCAACCGTCTCGAACTGGAATCTAAAGATACTCAATGGTACGCTGCCGTCAAAGCATGGCGCTTTTATTCGCTCAGAAACCTCCGCAACTGCTCGTAATGACCCGCCACTACATTCAAGGTTATGCACTTTGTCCTTTCGTGGCTCTATTTGACTCCAACAGTTTTGTTTCCACTCCCTGTATTTCGGCTACAAGCTTTTCAGTGCTGATCTTTGATGCCTCTTGCATCTGCTGAGAGTTCTGTTTTATTTCAGTTATTTCGGCTACAAGCTTTTCACTGCTGACTTTTGAGTTCTGTTTTATTTCGGTTTGTGCATCATTGATTCCTTTTATCTGGATCATCATAGCAGCGAACATTGAACTTATGTCCATGCTGCTGGTCGTAGCAGGAGGACATACCTCCACATCGTCTTTGTCCTCAAACTCGCATGTCGCGATGTCCATGCTGCGATTCTTAAACTCATCTATCAGCCTCTTCTGCAGTTCAGCCTTGTTACCTGCTGTTGGCAATTCCCGCTTACTAAGCTCCTTTTTTAGCTGTTCAACTTTTAGCTCATCAAATTTCATGATTATATATTATAATTTTATTTTTTTAATGTCCTTTTTTTTCCTTAAATTGCAATGTCCTTTTAATTATTTTTGCAATCCCACTTCTAAAATAATTGTTACGTTTTTAGACCTTTTCGTAAAAACGCTTTTTACTTATCCTTCAAGAATTCGTTTAATTGCATCAAATTAAAAACACAGACAATTAATTTTAGATATATAATGCGGCAACACTTTATTAACACGATTATTTGTACTACTAAACACTTAGCGATGTTAATACGTCTAGATTTAAAATCACAGGCAGCGACTTTATATAGCAAAGTGACGTCGTCTGGTAACTTCGTGAAGCATCTGGTCATGGTTGTTGTTGGTTGTGCTTTACTTAACATGTAGCTACATACGTGTGTATGTATATATGACAATGCTCTCTTGTGTGTTTTGTTTATAATAACTATGTGTGGTTGTACGTATGAGCGTTCTGTGTGTTGCGTAGTATAGTTTCTTCTTGTGCTATGTGTGTATGGTGCTGTGTATATATATGTGGATGTTGCTGGGTATATTTGTGTACATGTTCAGCTTTTATTAGCAGCGAATACTTGCGTACCATATCATTAAGAATAACATCATCATCTCTTAGCATTGATGTTGCTAGGTTTTTCGTTGTTGTTATTTACACTTATTATTGCACAGCCTCGAATGATCTTGTATATTCTCGACGCTGTATCCGGAATATTCCAGTTCCGTTAATTCAAATATTATCTGCATTGTGTAGACTAGGGTTGTAACATTTTGACAACTAGAGATGAGTTGGCAGTGCTGCCAAGTACATATAGCCACATTGTCGTTATATTTGAATCTATTTTTAAACTTTGTAACAATATACATATGTATATATATATATATATATATATATATATATATATATATATGTAATTAAAATTCGTCTGTTACAGGTAGCGTCTCGTCTGTCCGAGTAAAACAAAAGGGCACAATACTTGACCGAAAAACTTGGGTCAATGGTGAACGGCAGCGACTCCATAAATGATATTAGTTCAGTTCTGCAAATCCTCCTCAGCGGCTTCTCACTGGGTTGACTTTTCCGTATTTACTTAAGTTTTCTTTAAATTGTTGTATAGATGTATTTTAGAAAAGTGTTTTGTTTTGTTTGTTTTCACTTGCGTGCTTATTTGCTTTTAAATGTTTTTATTAAATTTAGATTTGAAGGCGGTCGACTATTTTATATTATGTCTTTATGATTGCAGTAATTTGACAATCATTTATTGAAATTTTCTTAACTTCTTATTAAATTCTTAAGGTCACAAGTTCTTATTTATAATTTTTTTATATTAAACAGTTTCCTTTTTTTTCTTTGTAACAAAACAAAAAAAACATATTTTGTTCACTTAACTATAAATATTTTTTTTACTTAAATCAAAGCTTAAATAAATAAATTGTTAATTTTTTCAACGGGCCGCTACGCCATCCCATCAGCGTTCTTTGTTCAATTTTTCCACTTTTGCAAGTGGTGCTAGTTAGTAGGAATATCAACTATGTAACCAATATTTTAACGAAAATTGAATATGAGAAGTTATCACATTCATATTTTTTTTTAAGTTATTACATTTTTGGTTAATACGAAATTCCCCAACCCCGACGATTAATACTCCCAATATTCCATGTATCCCTCTCGCTTTTTCCAGAGCCATCGGCTGCTGATAACTAAAGCTTCTTTGTTATTTATGTTCAAGTAATTGAATTTAGTTGTCAATTTACAATGAACAAGTGCGTGTTAAATTAAATTAAATTAATTATAAAAAATATCAAAAGTGTTTTTTAATAGACAAAAACTATTGCAAATTAAAAAGGAATATTTCCTTAACAGGCAGTCAATAAAAATTGTCGAATAACACTGTTTGAAATAAAATATAAATAAACAAAAGTTTGGTACCTTCATATATATATATATATATATATATATATATATATATAAAAGTGAAGCCGCCATAATGGCTGAATGCAGCAGTTGCAAATCTGCAATACATGGTGAAACTGGAATTTGCTGCGAAGGAGTGTGTAAAAAGGTGTATCACAGCACCAGCAAGTGTGCCGGAATAGACAATTATTCAGATGGAGTTTTGGCTAAAAATAATTTTGTGCGTTTTGTTTGTGATGATTGTATGCAGCTAATATATAATGTTGACATGGCTTTAAAAGAAATTCAAGATGATGTGAAGATAAATAAGCAATACATAATAGAATGCAAAAATGATCTTAATATATCTCTTAAACAAAACGAAAGAGAAATTAAACAATTATTAAAAGCTGTTGAAAGCCGTTATAAAGAAAGCATAAAAAAATAGATACAATACAAAATGCATGTGAAAATAATGTGCAAGAGATGCAAAAGATGTGTGGCCAACTAAAAGAAGTAGAAAATAAGAACAAGGAAATGTGTAACCAATTGGAAGAAAACAATAGCAAAATGTGCAATGACATAGAGAAAGTAATTAATGAAACAGGTGTTAAGTAAACAAAAATTTCTTATTCGGATGCTGTAAAGAAAACAACAATGTTGCAAGATCTGATTAAACAAAGGCCTGTGATAGTAAAGCCAAAAGAAAAACATGGTGGTGAAAAAACAAGAGAGGATCTGAATAAAAAAGTGGATCCAGGTAATTTAAAGATAACAAACATTGAAAGTAGAAAAAATGGTACTGTGGTAATACAAACCGATAATGATGTGGAACGAGAAAAGATCAAGAATGCTATTCAAAATGAAATGAGTGAAGAATATATAGTGAAGGTGGCAAAAACCAAGGATATGAAGATAAACATAACTGACATATCATTTAAATATTCTGAAGAAGTGTTAATTGAGAAATTGAGAAAACAGAATAATTTTTTGAGTGGCACCGAGATTAAGATAATAAAAACCTTTGAATATAGAAGGAATAATAGAGTAATGCATACAATAAAACTTGCAACAGACAGAGAAACGTATAAAAAATTGATCGAGGCTCAGAAAGTAAATATAGGGTGGGAGAGATGTAGAGTTTTTGATGGAACGGAGGTGATCCGATGTTATAAGTGCAAAGGTTATAATCATCTGTCGAAAGATTGTAAAAACGAGGAAGTATGTATAAATTGCCTTGGAAACCACCAAAGTAAGGAATGTACGAATGAATTAGTATCAAAGTGTATAAACTGTAGGCGTATGAATGAAAAGTTGAATATGGGTCTAGATGAGAATCATTTAACTAATGACAGCAGTGTCCAGTATATCAAAACAAATTAAATAATAGAAGAAGAAAAATAGGGTTAACAGAATAACAACCAAAGAAAAATAAAGTGCTTTATACATATATACAGGGACTTATTAATAACTTTAGGCAGTTGGAGATACTGGCGGAAACGGAAAAACCAGAGTTTATTATTTTATCAGAGACACATTTAACTGAGGATGTTGGTGAGCAGGAAGTAGCATTGAAAACTTATAATAAAGTTGCGTGTTTATCTAACTCTAGTCGAACAGGAGGTGTAGTCATTTACTATAAAAATTAGTGGACAATAAACAAACAATTTGAGAAATTTTTGAGGACTCTAAATATTGGATTTTAGGCTGTACAGCTAAATATAAAGGGACTAACATGACAATTGTAGCGGTATATAAATCACCTAGTAGTAGTATGTCTGACTTCTGTGATATATTTGGAGAAATAGTTGAGGAAGTTTGTGAACTGAACTGTGATACTCTAATTACAGGAGATTTTAATATATATTGGTCAAAAGACAGTTTCTATAAACAACAACTCGAGAGATATCAGATCATGAAATAATTGAAATTGCGATAGAAGTTAGCAGTATGGACAAAAAAGATTGTCAAAGGAAAATTTAAATTTTAAGATACAATACGGCAGTATTTAACAGAGAACTCAATGCCATGTTAAGATTTGACGAAACCAAAGATCTTAATGAGAATGTTTCTAATTTTGATAAATGTTTTGAGGTAACGATACAAAAATTTAGTAAAATAGTTATAGTAAAAGAGCAAGATAGTAATACAGGATGGTTTAATAGGGATTTAAACATAATGAAAAACGAAAAAATTAGAAGATACCAAATAGCAAAATATCTAAATACTACAGAAGCATGGTCAAATTATAAACACATTAGAAACATATATAAAGTAAATATTGAAAATCAGAAAAACAAATATATAAACGATCAGATAAATAAGGCAAACGATCAAAAACAGATGTGGAAAGAGATAAAGAAACTAGTACTTAGAAAAAGTCATACTGTGATAGATTCTGTGATATTTAATGGCGAGAAGGTTAAGAATGATAAACAAATAGCTAATAATTTCAATGAATATTTTGTAAGTAGCGTTAGATCAATAAGAGAATCGATAAAAAATGTGCAATATATAGACCAAATCAATATTATGAACATAAATTTGAAATTTAGATTAATAACAATTTCAGAACTTAAGAAAGTTGTAAGAGAATTGAAAGGCAAGCCAAATTATTGCAAAATAACAACTAAAATGATTCTTGAAAACTGGAACACTTCAGGCGTAATTTTACAAAATATAATAAATAAATCATTAGAGACAGGTATATTCCCCAAAAGTTGGAAACACACGATGGTATCACCGATAGAAAAAGTAACTAAGACATATTAAAAACACATTGAAAAGATATTGGAGAAGGTGGTTAAGGATCAATTAGAAAAATATATTGAAGACAACTGTCTTCTAACAAAATCTGGATTTCGAAAAAATATTCATGTGAAACTGCGCTAAATTATGTAATAAATCAATGGAAATACATAGATAAAAACAAAAAGATCATGGCACTGTTTTTAGACTTTAAGAGAGCTTTTGAAACAATTGATCGGGAAATAATACAGAAACTTTACATGTACGGTATAAGAGGTGTCGAACTAGGATGGTTTAAATCATATTTGATAAATAGAATGCAGAAGACAAAAGTAAATGGTGCCAAATCTGATAGCATAAGAAATGATTGTGGTGTTCCACAGGGTTCTATCTTAGATGCACTCCTTTTCATAATATACATAAATGATATGCCAAATGTTGTAAGAAAATGTAAAATAGTTCTATATGCGGATGATACTCTAATATGTGCGGAAGGCGAAACTGAAGATGAATGTAGAGACGATCTAAATCATGATATAAACAATATAAACAATTGGTTAAATATGAACAAACTAAAACTTAATGAAAATAAGACAAAACTTATGGAAATTAATATGAACAGTGATATACATTTTAAAATTAATAATGAAACAATAGAAAAGGTTAAGAAAATAAAATACCTTGGTTTTATAATAGATAATGAACTAAAATTTAATCATATAGAACACGTTTGCAAAAAAATTGGTAAAAAGATTGGATTTTTCAAGAGAATAAGAAAGAAACTTTCGATAACAACGGCATTAAATATATATGACACCATAATTAAGCCACATTTTGAATACGGGTCAATGTTTTTATATACATGCTGTTTAGAGTCACAAATAGAAAGGATGCAGAAATTTCAAAACAAAGCGATGCGATTTATTTTAAAATGTAGTCGGTATACACCTATTCATTTTATGCTGGACTCACTTAGATGAATAAATATAAAACAACGATTGCAGACAAATACATAATACTTTGTACAAAAAATGAAAACAGGAAACGCGCCGAAATACCTATTAAATATGTGGGGGAAGTACAACCATATGGTCTACAAAACTCCGAAAACTTCAGGCTGCAGAGAACAACATCAACAGCGATGCAAAGATCACCATTTTACAAAGGACTAAAATTTTATAATAGAATGCCAGAATACATGAAAATAGAACGAAATTATTATACCTTTAAGAGAGAATGTGTACAATTTGTAAAAAACAACTTCATATAATGGAAATTGTAAAATTGAAAATGGATATTGAAAAGTATTTTGAATACTAATAAACTTTATTAAAATAAAAAAAATTAAAAAAAAATCAGTACTGATCCGTTCTGCTGGTTTGATGATTGTTGAAAATATCCTTAATATTCCAATCTTATATAAAAAATAATAAATAGAATTTGAACAAATTCATTTATTAATAAAATAATAAAAAATCATTTGCAATCATGCAGACTCGAACTTAAGCCCGTTGAAAAAATTTAACAATTTACATAATAATACATACATACATACATACTAATAAAAATTCATACATATGTAAGGTACCAAATTCTGCAACTCTGCCGAGTTGAGGAAGATAAGTAAAGAAGATGATAGAAGAAGTTAGTAAGTAGAAGATCTCAAACAAGAAGGACGTCCTGAGCGCTCATATTAATGAAATACATAGAATAACGCTTGAGTTGTATAATTTGAATTTTTTTAATCAATGTTTGAATAAACTTTATTGAAGTCTTTCTTAGAGACTCTACTTATAGTTCAGAAGTGGGATAACCTCATAGAAAACGGGTCGCTTGTTTATATATGTGTACATATACTTTATAGATATACACATGGCAAGTGAGAACGAACGAATTTAAAGAAAGAAAAAAAAACGTATATAACGGCGACTTCAATAGAAAAAAAGACGCAGACGTATGTAACGGGAATTGCTAGAGGAGTTTAAAAAGAAAACGAGAACGAGCAGCAGTAAGAAGAAAAAGGAAAATGATAACGAAGGGCGTGGAAAGGTAGAACGTAGTTAACGAGTGGTTGCAAGAGAAGAAAGAAGTACAAAATTTAACGAAGAGTAATTGTGACGCTGAAAGACAAAAAGAAAACGAAGCAGGCTTAGAAAAAAAACGTATCACTTTTTTTTAACGGAAATAAGGAATTATAAAACGAGGAGTTGAAATTGGCAAACGCGAAAAAATAAATGGTAATCGGATATAAATATTATACATATTGTGCTCAGTGAATAAACTAAAATACATTATGCCACAAATATCATCTATACGAGTTCCATATCTCAAGGAACTATTGCGAGAACGAGACTTACCAACTTATGGTACTAAAGCGGAATTAGTCAAACGGCTGACTGAAAGTGTGGGCTCTGATGTGATTGAGGGTGATGTGCCGGATGAAGACAGTCTTCAGACGCAGATAAACGAGTTGCGGAATATGCTGGAAAATATAATGACTATTGTGCAACAACGTGTAGAAAATAATGTGCAAGTGCCGGAACAAATACGTAATAGGGCGCAAGAACAACAATCGGCATCATCTCAATCAAACCGAGAGCAAGGTACACGCAACATTTCCAATGTACGTGAAATTGCTGACATCCTACCCGAGTATGACCCCACGATATGGAGTAAGCGAATATGGTGTAAGCGAATCTGCTATCATCAAATACGCACGCGATGGACTGAAGCATCGGGAATTGCGGGTAGCAATTACCACACTGAAATTCAAAACGATGAAGGAGATGCGTGAAGTTTTGGAGCAGTATTTCACAAATATGGCTAGTTTTTCATCCAGCAGCAGAATGACAACTCCACAAAGACGCAACGAGTATGTTAACAAGGACTCCAATTCTGGAAGTAAACCGGTAAGTGATAGAAAAATAATTTGTTTTAATTGCTCAGAGGTGGGGCATATATCGAGTGTTTGTCCGAAACCCCAGCGTCGCCAGAGGTGTAAGGATTGCCAACGTGTACACCCGAAAAGTTTCGCAGAAAATTGTGGCAGACCAAGTGCACGTAATGTGAACGTTGTGGAGAAAAATTGCACAGATAAGAGGGTTACAATTGGGGATACGGAGCTATATGCGTTGATCGATACCGGAAGTGAATGCAGCATGATAAAGAAATCTAAGGCAGATAATATTAGAGCTAACAGAAGGGAATGCACTGTACGTATTAGCGGAGTTTGCGGCAGAACGCGAGTTTTAACGCAGGCGATGGAGGTGAATCTCAGTATTGATAGTGTCACGTTGGTGGTGAATTTATATATAGCTGATGATGACGTGTTTACATCCGACCTAATTATTGGCAACGATATTTTTAAGTCGAATAACGTACACCTTATTTGCAATGAAAGTGGGCAGTATTTTGAGAAAATGCACGTCGCGTAAACGGAAATTGATGACCAAACACGTAGTGAAATAGCCGATGTTAGTCACGATCAAATCGATAATTCGACCCGAACAGAGTTACTCAGACTGATAAAAGAGTATCGTGATGTTTTTGGAGATGGTCTTAACGAGCTAGGGCTAACGAACGTTGTGCAAATGGCCATTAAATTATTATCTAGTGAGCCTGTTGTATCGAAACCGTATCGTTTGCCGGAAATGAAGAAACAATCGGTACGAACGACAATAAATGAACTTTTATATAACAACATCATTGAAAAATCTACATCCGAATATGCGAGCCCTATTGTAATCGTAAAGAAGAAGAACGGTGATGATCGTCTGTGCGTGGATTACCGGAGGCTGAATCAACAAACAGTTAAGGAAATTTTCCCCACTCCAAATATTGAAGAACGATTGCATGAGGTCATGAATTATACGTACTTTACCATATTGGATTTGAATAGTGGCTACTATCAAATACCAATGAGTTTGAATAGCCGAAAGTTTACCGCGTTCATCACTCCTCACTCACATATGAATTTAAACGTATGCCGTTCGGGCTTAAGAATGCCCCGGCAGTTTTCCAGCGCCTAATGGCATTAATAATTGAAAAAGCAAATCCGGGCGATATAATCCACTATATGGACGACATAATAGTTGGTAGTAATACGGCAGGAGAGATGTTTGAAAAGCTACAGCGTGTGTTTAGTGTCTTACGTGAATTGAAGTTAACACTCAACGTGAACAAGTGTGGATTTTTGAAGCGATCTGTTGAATTTTTGGGGCATAAAATTTGTCGTGAAGGTATGCGGCCAGGGCTAGTAAAGACGAATGCGATATTGCAGTTTCCAGCACCATCGAGCGTTAGAGAGGTAAGGCAGTTTCTCGGATTGAGTGGCTATTTCCGTAAGTTCGTGCCAGGTTACGCTCTGTTTTCTGAGCCATTGCGAAGTTTGTTGAAGAAGGATGCAGTGTTCCAGTGGAAGAGTGAGCAAAGATGAGGCTTTCCGAGCATTAAAAGCACGCCTCACTACAGGCCCTGTACTTGTAGGCTACAGGTCGTCGGCAAATCATCAGATACATACGGATGCGAGTGCAATTGGTTTAGCGGGTGTGTTGCTACAGGGTGAGGACAACGAGTGGAAACCCGTCGCATTTTTCAGCCGATCAACGACGAACAACGAGCGTAGCTATCATAGTTACGAGTTGGAGGTGTTAGCGGTGGTGGAATCTCTAGAGCGATTCCGTTATTATGTGTATGGAAAAAATGTGACTGTGATTACAGACTGCAATGCGATAAAAACTACCATGCAAAAGAGGGACTTGATACCCAGAATAGCTAGATGGTGGTTAAGGATTCAAGACTATGACGTGAACGTTGAACACAGATCTGGCCAGCGTATGCAACACGTAGATGCGTTGAGCCGTGCGCCATACGAACAGCCAAAAGATTCGCAGACAGCATCCTTACGTTTTGCAAAAACCACTATTAATGAGGATGACTTTATATTTACCATGCAACTACAGGATCCGAAAATTAGCGAGGTTATACAAAAACTTAAAGCTGGTGACAAAACGACAACTAAGGAATACCTGCTGAAGAATGATCGACTGTTCCGTAAAGTACGTGACAAGTTTCTGTGGGTGGTTCCAAGGGCGATTAGGTGGCACGTAGTGCAGGGTCAGCATGACAATGCGGGTCATCTGGGTGTAGAGAAGACAGTAATTGGACTTCAAAAACATTTTTGGTTCCCCCGTATGCGCAATTTCGTGAAGTCATACATAAAATCATGCGTAGAATGTACCTATAACAAGTCTGTTGGAGGAAAACGTGAGGGTGAGTACCATTACGATAAAATTTACCCTATTCCATTCCATACCCTACACATGGATCATTTGGGCCCGTTCCCAAAAACTACGAGACGTAATGAGCATGTTCTTGTGTTAGTCGACTCATTCACCAAATTTACCATGCTCAAGGCGGTGAAGAGTACTGCAAGCAAACACGTCGTCAGTGTACTGAATGAACTTACCGAATACTTTGGTATGCCTACACGCATTGTGACTGACCGTGGTACAGCATTTACATCGAATGAGTTCGGGCGTTACTGCAAAGCAAATAGCATAAAACACATAGTGAATGCTGTCCGCACCCCACGAGCAAATGGACACGCCGAAAGAACAAATCGTACGATTCTGGCAATGCTATTGCCTTCCACAAAGGAAGATAAACGCTGGGATGAGCAACTGAGACGAGTACAATGGTCCATTAATTCCATGAGAAACAAGACAACGGGGAAATCACCACATGAGCTTCTATTCAGTTTTGAGCCGCGCAACATATTGCAAAATAAACTCGTATTAGCTCTACATCAATATAATATTACCGACCAGACTCAAATAGAAGAACTTCGAAGGAACGTCGCAAATAGAATTGATATGGAACGTGCGACCAGGATTTGAGGAAGATAAGTAAAGAAGATGATAGAAGAAGTTAGTAAGTAGAAGATCTCAAACAAGAAGGACGTCCTGAGCGCTCATATTAATGAAATACATAGAATAACGCTTGAGTTGTATAATTTGAATTTTTTTAATCAATGTTTGAATAAACTTTATTGAAGTCTTAGAGACTCTACTTATACATAATTTAAAACTTTGCGGGGGCACGCGCACTTGTTCATTGTAAATTGACAACTAAATTCAATTACTTGAACATAAATAACAAAAGAAGCTTTAGCTATCAGCAGCCGATGGCTCTGGAAAAAGCGAAAGAGATACATGGAATATTGGGAATATTAATCGTCAGAGTTTGGGAATTTCGTACTAACCAAAAAGGTAATAACTTAAAAATATGAATATGGGAACTTCTCATATTCAATTTTCGTTAATAACATTGGTTAAATAGTTGATATTCCTACTAACTAGCAGCACTTGCAAAAGTGGAAAAATTTAACAAAGAACGCTGATGAGATGGCGTAGCAGCCTCAAAATCAGTACTGATCCGTTCTGCTGAATTGAATTTGAACAAATTCATTTATTAATAAAAAATCATTTGCAGTCATGCAGATTCGAACTTAAGCCCGTTGAAAAAATTAACAATTTACATAAGAAAGTTCGATTAATAAAAATTCATGCATAATTTAAATAAATAAATCAAAACTGCTCTCAACATAAAAAATTACTTATTCCTTTCAGATCAAAAACGTAAGTCTGTAAAACAAACCAACCAGCAAGATCCTATACCTCCAAAATTATTCCATCATTTTTCTTCCCGCCCGCATTCCTAGCTTTATAATTTTCCACCCGCTTGCAAAAAGTATTGTTTTCTTTCTCATTCCATAAAAAAACACAGCCCATAAATCAGCTGAACGCACCCAGCTGATCAAACACTGCCTTACCCCCACACACAGGGTGCACATGACAGTATAGTATGCATTTATGGATACGAATATAATTCTTTACATATACAAATATAATTCTTTACAAGCACCTACCTTAGTATTGTCAATTGATTAAAACACCAAAGCTTGGGTGTATAAATATCAGCCACACCTGATCCACTCCTTTTGGAATGGTTTATTAATCTTAGCTCCTTCATAAACTGCGTTCTTTAATTTCTCCACTCACGCTTTATATCGTTCATGGTAATAGTGGCGTCAAGTTTCTGTATGTCTTCCAAAATAATATTGAGCGCCTAGGCTTTCTTTAATCTATCCACATAGTCTGTGTGTTTCACATAATACATATTATTTATATTTAGTTTTTTTATTATTTATATATATTTGTTTGATGCGATTGTTTAAAAATTACTTTTGGCGTCTATATTAATACTTAAAATTGTTTTCTTGTGTCTAAATGTGAATATGTGTACGTTTTGTGACAGTTCATATATCTTAATATATATTATTTCTAAATATATATTATGAAAACAATATTATAATATTTGAATAATATTAATAGAAAATATATTTGATGTTATATCAGGTATAGACGCTATATGAGCTATTAAATTTAAAATAATTCTCTGACAATTTTAAGGATTCTGACATTCCCATAAAATTAAGCTACCATATTATTTTAAGTTACCCGTTTTTTTTATACCCTTCACAAAAAAGTGAAAGGGTATACATATATAGGATTGCCATTCCGTGTGTAATTTCTTCGATATGCACATGGGACCCCATAAAGTATATATATTCTGGATCCTTATGAATAGCGATGTCGATTGAGGGAGGTCCGTCTGTCCGTCCGTCTGTACGTGAAATCGGTTTTCCCAAGCCCCAGAAGAGCTAGAGGCTTCGTTCTTAAAACGTTGGATTGGAAATGAACTTAAATAAAGTGCTTTTGAAAGATCCGAAGTATGGTTTCAGAGCTGGGAAGCTTACACTCAATTCAATTATTTTTTTTAATGTTTGTGAATTAAACCTCTTTCGTGCTTTGGGGACCCTCAATGGTCTATTAAAAATTAAAAAAATTCCAGGGATGGGAAATTAAAATTTTTTTTCGGCCTATTCCGTATTTTGTAGTACATGTAGTAACTAAAATTGTTAAAAATTTCAAGTTTTTCTTTAACCAAACCACTTTATACGTCATGAATATTTGCATTGGCAAAAAAAAAAAAATGTTATTCAAATTTTGCTTCCAGGGGTGGGAAATTGAATTTTCTTTATACATGAAAGTAATCAAACAGGCAACTGATGTTGTTTTTTATAATTTAGGAGGAACAAAATTGGTATCAAAAATTCAAAAATAAAATTTCGAATCCTGGAATGCGCAAGTGCAATATATTATGGTACATGAAAGTTACCAAAATGGCAAAAAATTTGCAATTTTTCTTAAATAAAACTACTTTATACCTCAAGAAGCGTTGCACTGATAAAAAAAAGAATTAAAATTTCGTTTCCAGGGTTGGAAAAATTAAATTTTTTTGGTACATACAATATTTTGTAGTACATGTAATAACCAAAATGGTTGCAAAATTAGAGTTTTTCTTAAACAAAACTACTTTATACCTCATGAAGATTTGCATTGATAAAGAACATTTCAAAAAATTTAAACTTCGCTTCCAAGGTTGGGAAATTTAAATATTTTAAAATTTTCCAAAGGCAATTGACGTTGTTTTTTTTCTGATTAAAACTATTTTTTAGTTCAGGAAAAACAAAATTGGTATCAAAAATTAAAAAAAAAATCAAAATTTAGATTCCAGAGTTGGATATCTGCAATATTTTATAGTACATAAAAATGACATAAATGGTTACATATATAAAGTTTTTCTTAAATAAAACTATTTCATGCCTCATTAAAGGTTGCATTGGTAAAAAGAATTTAAATTTCGTTGCCAGAGTTGGGAAATTGAAATATTTATTCTGCATACAAGTAACCAAAAAGGCAATTGACGTTGTTTCATTTTGCTATTTAAAGCTGTTTTATAATTCAGGAAGAACACAATTGGTATTAAAATCTAAAAAAATCAAAATTTCGACTCCAGGGTTGGACATATGATATATTTTATGGTGCATGAAAGTGACCAAAAAGTTTAAAAATTTAAATTTTTTGTCAAGTAAAACTATGTTACACCTCACTAAGAATTGCATTGGTAAAAAAATAAAAATTCGCTTGCAGAGTTAGAAAATCGAAATATTTTTGGTACATAAAAGTACATATATTAACTCCAAATTTTGTGTTTTTAGTGAATTAAACCTATTAGATATTTCAGAAAAAATTAAACTAGTATCAAAAAATTATAAATTCGGTTCCAGGGTTGGAAAATCGAAATTTTTTTGTACATAAAAGTAACCATATAAGTTTCCAATTTTGGTTTTATTCAGTGATTTAAACCTATTTTATACTTCGCTAAGAATCAAATTGGTATTACAAATTTTAAAAACTAAAATTTCGGTTCCAGGGTTGTAAAATCGAAATATTTTTGGTACATAAAAGTACACACATAAATTCCAAATTTAGTGTTTTTAGTGAATTAAACCTATTTTATATATTAGAAAAAAATTAAATTAGTATTAAAAAATTAAAAATTCGGTTCCAGGGTTGGAAAAACGACATTTTCTGATTCATAAAAGCCATTTTATTATATATTTTTGATTTTTATGATGAATTGAACCTACTTTATTTATCAGAAAGAAGTAAACTGGTATTAAAAACCAACAAAATCTAAAAGACGATTCTACGGTTGGACAATTAGAACTTTTTGGGGCACATGAAACGGATTTTTTGTTTTGTTTGCAAACGAAATGTATAAATATATATTTTTGAAAGACGTTCATAGGTATTAGATATAAGAAAAGCCAAACATTTAGCTTCCTAGCCGAAAAATTTAAACGTTTTCTTAAATATAAAAGTAACCGATAGCATCATTTTGATTTTTTAATTAAACCTACTTTCTGTTTTGGCAAAGTAGAAAGAAAGAAACAAGAATTACATCTGTGAAGGGTATTTAAGATTCGGCACAGCCGAATATAGCACTTTTACTTGTTTTGATTTGAGTTGTTAAAATTTTTAATTGCATCGATGTCATAATTAACAATAATTAAAATCCGTTAGCCAATTAATTTATTATAAAAATCTTGTCGTGAATCTTGAAAAAACATTTTTTTTTAAATTGTCTTATTGATCAATGTAATGGTTTCACTGTTTTTGGTTCAATGCAAAGCAACACAATGACTTTTTATTTCTTGTAGAAATGCATAGAAACTGGGATTTTTCGTAGTTTTCTATATTCTTGACATTTTATATAGCTTTTGTTAAATTATTTTAACAAAATATTGGAAAATGTTTATGTTCAAAACCTCAAAATGAAATTTTTCTCTGTGAATATGCAAAAACGATTCACAATAAGATTTTGAGCGGGAGATTCTATCTATGTTGTACGTTCAGTGTGTATAAATTCAAAATGTGGTAATACACTGAAATATATGAAAAGAGAGGGCATAAAATAATAGTTAAATACCATGGTATAATATAATATAATGGTGGTTTGTCCGTGATGTCATGAAAATGTGGCTTGGTACTAAAAAAAAGGCCATTATTTTGGAAATTGCTGAACTAGACACCTTAAAATTTAAATAAGTTAGAGATCAATGAATGAAGTTTAGTATATACAAATTAATTAACGAAATTGCTAGACAAATGGAAAAGCTTATATACATATATATGTATTACAGATTTTAATTAAAAATTTCCAAATAAAGAAAATTATTTTTTATAATGTGGCAACTTCATAATCGATATGATGTAGAAAAATGAACTTTAAAAATCTTTATTAAAATTTAATAAAAACAAGTGGCACTACCTTGTATTTATATATCTTGGTTTATTCCGTTCAAAAAATAATTTTGTAAAATTGTGAAACACATTATTAATTCAACAAAAGTAGCAAAAAAAAAATTGTTGTGGCAAAGATTTTTGTGAAAAAGTGTATTGTTTAAGAAAAGTAACAAAAATAAATTGTTTTAAAAAAGTTCTATGCGAAAAGTATTTAAATTTTTGGAAATAATTGTGTACAAAATATCTATATCAAGGCGAGTTCATACCAGGTGGCCTTAGTTCAGAAATTGGTGATCAGCTGTTACCAACTCAAAATTATTGAACTGTCAAAGTGTTCTTCTGGTTTTTCGTTATTGTGTACGGCCATTGTTTTTTCCAAAGCATTTCATTTGACAGTTCAATAAATTTTACACAGAGTTTCATAAGTGAGTTCACCTTGTATGAATTCGCCTTGATCTATATAATAAAAGAAAATTTCTGACATAAGATTTAAATTTTACAAAAATAAAGTGTACGGTGGTTTTTGTAATTTTATCTTGTTGTACTCTTGCGGCTACCTGATATAGATATGCCAGGGCGAACTTAACCAGGTGGCAGCGTTAAGAATGTAAACAATTTATTGCTCTTATTGGATTTTTGTTTGTTGTGAAATTGCGCTGTCAAAGATTGCTTAACCCTTATGTGCGCAAAAAGGTACCCGGGTGCCTTTGGCGTTTTCAATCAAAGTTTTGTCATTTAAATTGATAACTTGAGTATTTGAAACTTTTTGATAACTACTAACTTTCAAACTATTGAGTTATTGTGCAGACGCAAGTAAAATTTTTGTTGTTGTAATTTGCCTGGGAGAACATTTTATTTTAAACAGCCTTTACTGCGCACCAACATGCCCAGGTAACTGTACGGGTTTTATATGACAAAGCGGCCATTGCAAGTATATTATTTGAAATTGTTAGTAGCTTTGCATGAATACATAAAAATCTGCATAAGTTAAAATCAAAAACAGAAGTAACATATTAGTGTAAATCTATCGAACAGTTTGAATATATTGGTCGACTAATAGAGTGTTGACTGCAGATTGGTTTGGAACAACCAGTTCAGTATGGAAGAGGTTGCAGTTTCAAAGTTTGGTATAGTATATATTTGACACAAACCTTTTAAGATCTTTTAAGAATTTTTGACGACGATCACTAGACTGATGTTTTAAATTCCATGTATATAATATAGGATGATAGTGCTGCTATATCAATAGCATTAAAAAAGTGACAATGGCCATCGGCTTGTTCTACTCCCTTTTGTTTTATTATAATAAAATAATAAATACATTATGATTTTCGATTTTGCACAAGTATTGGGTTCAACATTAGGTTCAGCGTGCATAGTAGATAACATAATAACTGACTTTTTGGCACATGGGAACATAAAGTCGTCTCTTTACTAACACCAAAATTTGTAGTATATAACGATCTGAAATATATTTCAAACAATTATAAAAAATTTTTAACCAGATTAAGGTTATCAATCATTGAAATGTTGTATTCAATTCAGTTTTAAATTTTTAGAATAATACTAATATTGTTTTTTTGCGGCAGACATAAGGGTTAATTCTATTTATGTTCAGAGCTTTCTTTTTCTTATGATTTTCACAACAGGGATGGAAAATGACTATTTTGATTTAGTACCAAATAAATAAGCAAAGTGTACTTTTTCTCATCACGGTGGTACCATGGTACAATTATCAACATAAGTGTTTTTGTTTGTGTAATAAAGTTGAGATTGTCAAAACAATGAGTTAAGATATAAATGTCAAAAGCGTAAGAAAAAGAAGCATTTAAAATTTAAGAAATAAAATATCTTGCATCATGCCAACATACAAAAGTGAAGAAAAAGTAAAAAACAAGATTTAATCAAAACACAATATTTTCTTGTGACCTGAAATCGGAAATGGGTCTATATATGATATGATCTAATTCTTCAAAAAGTGATCACTGCATATAAGCGAACGCTTTGTGAATTGCTTTTGGCACAAGCTACTCCACTTTTCCATTGTTATGGAGCACTTAGGCACACGAAAAAATGAACAGGAACATGTTTTTTTTTTGCACAGCTCACAAAAAGGCATATTTTTATAAAATTTGATAATTAATTTTGACCAATTAAAGAAAAACTATATAATTCCACTATGAAATGCAATATAATTGCAATATTAAACGAATTTGTTTTAAATGTGTTGAAAACACGTTTAAAAATAAATTTGAAAATAACAGAAAAAACGACTGTAGCAAACATAAAACACCTTTTATCGTGTTTAACTAGTTTTTTATCTAAATTGTTATTATTATTAGTATTTTCTTTTAGTTCACTTTTTTCACAACAATAATTTAATATATTCGTTTTTCAATAAACAGTTTTTATTCATATATCAGCTCTGACCATAAATATAATTACGCCGTACTTTGACAGTTTAAACTCACAACAAACAAAAATTCAATAGGAGCAAAAAATTGTTTACATTCCTAACGATGCCACCTGGTTTAGTACGCCCTGTTCGGATGCTTACGAATTTTTTTATATATTTCCCCAGCAAACAATTTCAGTCATGATGATATGTGAAAAATATTTTGTCATAAACAATCTTTTCGGTAACATACAATATACAATTTTTCTTCAATAACCGAATATACTAATTTTTCTAATTTAGTCTTATTTATTAGTATGTGTAAAGTCTTATCAAAATTATTTTGAATATGCTTCCCATGTGAAAATGATCTTCCATGCCGACAAATATCAAAGTTTATTGAGTTTGATACATTCAACCGCGTAATTTTTTTTTGGCGAATATTCAGTGTTATGCTCCAGCAAGCAACCATTCTTTTGTTTATTAATTTTTTTCTTGAATGGAAAACATAACAAATTATTGTGCTATATTTTTTAATTTTTTTCATTTGACTGTTTGCTTAGAAAAAGTTTTATTTTTAATTAATAATTTTACGTAATCAACGTTTTTGTTTTCAACTTATAAAATATTGCTACTTATGTATGTGTAATGTACCATCATCTTTCAAACGCTTGGCTCTTTTTTGGTGGGTAGCTCGCAAGCTCAACACATACACAATTTACCAATACATTGACGGTGCCCACCACTGATCTGAACGAATAAATATACTACATATCAATGAGGCAAAACACACTGGATGAATTTTTAGTCCGCTTAATTTTTGTTCTTTTCAAAAAACACTGGATTAATTCATCTGGCATAAAATTGTATACGTATACACAGCTTTGTGTGTGTTAGTATTTTTTTGTTTATTCGATGTTTGTCTTTCGCTCGCTGTACACATATGTACATTATGAAACAAACTTAGCGCAAATATGGCTGGAATAAGTGATGAAAAATTTGCAATAATCTTAGGAGGAATTTCTAGAGCCTGTAACTTTGAAGCTGCAGCATTACTTCTAGAAGATGAGAAGGCAAAGAAAAGAAGCGAATACATTTGAGAAAATGTATTTCGGTTGAAGAAAAATTTTCTGCAACTTTAAGATTTTTAGCTACAGGACAAACCTTTAAGGAAATTGCCGAAAATAGAAAATTGTATGCACCCTATTTAAGATCAGCTATGATTACGACAACCATGTTTTTCAATGCAAAAATGACATTTAGAAATGTAATAAAAATTGTATTCACTAATTATAAACAATTGCATATACTTTAGGCATAGCCCTCTAACTAGCATATACTAATGTTTTTTAAACAATAAAATATGTCCAAATATATTACAGTAATTTGATAAAAAGATTTTAATTTCTGCACACTCCATTTGGTGATGATATTATTAATATTGTATTGGTGATTATAACTTTTATTGTATTGAGAAAATAAGACTTTTAATATAGTTTGAAGAAAGAAAAAATTAATAGTAAAAAAAAAAGGACACATCAATTAAAAAAGGACACCTACATTTTTTTTAATCTAAACGTGAAAAGTGAATTTTTAAAGGTACATTCATATAAGTTTATTTCGTCACCAGTAAAAGTTATTTAAGTAATTTCAATAAAATTTTGCTGAAATTTTCAGGAACGAAAAACTTTTACTAGTTACTAAAATTACTGCAAAAATTTTTAAAAGTTTCTGAAATTACCGAACAAACCCTTACTGACTCATTCATCAATTTTAATGGTTGTTGGCGCGACCAACCCCCTATTGTTTTGAAGTTAATGTTTACACAAAGATGGACAACTAAAGACTAAAAAACGCTCTGTAAAAAACAAAACACAGAACCTGTGTTTGCATAAGTTTGTATGTATTAGTTTTGTTCTGCTTGTGCGGGGTTGAAGCTGGTTGAAAAATTATGCCAACCAAAAATGCATATATAATATAAAATTTATACAAACAAATATATTTCGAATTTACAAAGTAAAAAAAAACAATATCTTATCTTATTTTGACTAATAAAAAAAATTAACGAATAAATATGACGCTCTACAAATTGAAATTAACTTAACTTTACTAATATATATACTAATTTATTCTTCTTATGTTGCACGAGAAAAAAAAAGGAAATGGCTTCTACTTTTGAATTATCTATGACAAAAAAAATCTTTATGAAATGCTTCTACGTTACCCTAACTTGAGAGAGCTCCCTAAAGCTAGTCTATTTTCTCGATTGGACACAAAAATATTAATTTTCTTTCCGGCCTACCAACGTTTTTTCTTTCCTTATGATGCTGCCATCTAAGGGGAAGTAGAGAAATCAAAACTACTTTGTTTTCTACTGCCTTAGCTTATTTTAACAGCCTATGCAACATACGAACAATTAACAATATGAACACTTAATTACATACATCATATAAAACAAAATTATTCCTATCTTAAACACTATTTAATTAATTTGTTTTAACTCTTTGTTTTAAATCTTTCCTCTTTTTTTGAACTTTGAATACTATATTACTTTTTCTTATTTCTTGACTTCTTTGTTAAAAAAAAAAAATTTTTTATTTCTATTATTAGGTTATATGGATCTATTTAGTTCAACCAGATATGTTTTTTTTTCTTTTCTTGGAAGCTGTTTCTCAGATATCTTAGAATTTAATGGGATTTCCGGAAATTACCTGGCTTCATTTTCTTTATGATGGTACGTAAATAAATCACCTGATTTTCTGTGCTCAAACCTGTTCGTGCTACTGGATCCGCTCTTCTGTGTTATTTTCCCCTTTTTCTCGTATGGGGGGAAATGAGTCCTAGCCAGATCTCCGTGAGTCCTTCTCGCACGATTCTTTTTGAAAAAAAATGTTTTCTCACTTGAATTTGTTTCACTTTATTTGTACTTAAGTTCTTTTACCTCTTTTTTTTTTTTGTATAATTTCCACAAATACTTTGGTCCTGACTTAAAAAAATTTTTAAAATAATTTATTTATTGCTGGGTATTTGGTTTGACCCTCTATTAAAAATTTTCTTTTTACCGTCTGAGCACTTGAAAAATCTTTAGTGATCTATCATAACAATATGTCTTCAAATTCCTCAAAACCTCTCATAATCGACTGAGTTCCCAATTTCCACATCGGGTTTCCCGCCGATTCTGCCATCTTTTTTTTCTTTAAAGATTCTTCCAGAATTCCTTTCCTGAATTTTTTAAAATACATATCCAAAAACAAATACTCAGAATATTAGTCTTTTGAAACTAACAGTTTTTATTGTGTTTTACGCACCCATGAATGAAAACACCATCCCTGTTTTGCTTGGTGTAGTCCATGGTATAATAAAACAAGGTACTGCCACTGTGAGCTATTAAATTTAAAATAATTTTCTGACAATTTTAAGGATTCTGACATTCCCATAAAAATTAAGTTACCATATCATTTTAAGTTACCCGTTTTTTTTTTCTTTTCATTTGAGTTGTTAAAATTTTTAATTGCATCGATGTCATAATTAACAATAATTAAAATCCGTTTGCCAATTAATTTATTATAAAAATCTTGTCGTGATTTTGTTAAATTGTCTTATTGATCAATGTAATGGTTTCAATATTTTTGCTTCAATGCAAAGCAACACAATGACTTTATTTCTTGTGGAAATGCATAGAAACTGGAATTTTTCGTAGTTTTCTGTATTCTTTACATTTTATATAGCTTTTATTAAATTATTTTAGCAAAATATTGCAAAATGTTTATGTTCAAAACCTCAAAATGAAATTTTTCTCTCGGTAAATATGCAAAAACGATTCACAATGAGATTTTGAGCGGGATATTCTATCAATGTTGTACGCTCAGTATGTTTAAATTTAAAATGAGGTAATACAATGAAATATGTTAAAAGAGAGGGGACAAAATAATAGTTAAATACCATGGTATAATATATTATAATGGTTCTTTGTCCGTGATCTCATGAAAATGTGGATTGGTACTAAAAAGGCCATTATTTTGGAAATTGCTGAACTGGACACCTTGTTGTCACAACACTATTTTAAATGAAATTTATTTGTTGGTGGTCAAGCAATGCCTATATGCATTTCGTTGGTGCCTATATGCATTTCATGGTTAAAGTCTACTGATGATTTGGTAAAGCACCAATGAAATGCATAGAGACAGTGCTTGACCACCAACAAATAAATTTCATTTAAAATAAAATATATATGTACATATATATATATATATATATATATATATATATATATATATATATATATATATATATATATATATATGTACATATATATATATATATATATATATATATATATATGTACATATATATATATATATATATATATATATATATATATGTATATATATATATATATATATATATATATATATATATATATAGATATATATATAGATATATATATATATATATATATATATATATATATATATATATATAGATATATATATATATATATATATATATATATATATGTATTACAGATTTTATTTAAAAATTTCCAAATAAACAAAATTTTTTTTATAATGTGGCAACGTCATATTCAATATGATGTAGAAAAATAAACTTCAAAAATCCTTATTAAAATTTAATAAAAGCAAGTGGCACTACCTTGTATTTATATACCTTGGTGTAGTCACTCCTAAGGTACGGCGAAACACCAGTGCATGCAACCTATGAGCAAAAACATATGGCATTTCATTTTTCTTCTCCTCCACTATAGAGCACACTAGAGTTGTACAAAACAGCTCTTTTGAGTGAGCGCTCCTTTCCGCTCCGCTCACTTTACTGAATTAATTCATTCATTTCTTTCACTAGCTCAGTTGATTCCTTATCTCAGCCATAATTCATGAAATGAAAATGTCATGAAAGAAAATGAAAGAATCAGACTAGCTAATACAACAACCACTTATGCCTTTTTATTTTTTCTTTAATATGTTATATAAAACACATTTATTGAACATAAGTAATAACTTGATAAATATTTAAGTGATTTTAAATATTTTGCTTTCGAACCTATTTTAATAAAGTAATATATTCCATTTAACCTTGTATGTTGTAGATTTTTCTCAGTTAATTTACGTATATGTTTATATATGTATATATACGCACCAAGTTAATAAGTACTGAAATATTTATCATGGCAGTGCTGTTTAAAAATTTTCATCTGGCAGCTCTAATAATATAAAGCGCCACACCATGTGTGTATCTGCATTGAGTGAATTAATTCCTTTTTTTCATATAGATTTTGACATACCAGCATTGAAAAGAGCTACTGAAAGAGACAGATTCAATAACGCAATTGAAACAACTGAATCACTGAATCAACTGAAACAACTGAAAGAAGTGAAAGAAAAGAGCTACTGAAACAAATGAAAGAAAAGAGCTACTGAAACAAATGAAAGAAAAGAGCTGCTGAAACAAATGAAAGAAAAGAGCTACTGAAACAAATGAAAGAAAGGAGCTACTGAAACAAATGAAAGAAAAGAGCTACTGAAAGAAATAGATTCAATGAAACAACTGAAAGAAGTGAAAGAAAAGAGCTAAAAACGCTCAGTAAACTGAAAGATTCACCTCGCTCAGTTGAATGAATGATTCAATTGAATTAATTCATTCAGGAGCCGTACAACTCTAGAGCACACTCTACCACATTATAACCACAGACATAATATTATAACCATTAGCAAATAATTAAGGAAAATCAGGCTAATCAACAAAAATACTAGTTTCAAAACAACGAAAAATATACTTGCAAACAATGTATATATAAGAACGGCACAATCCAATAGTCCAGAAAGTCATTGTCCACAACTCTGTCAGACACCACACAGACGGCCGTAGTCTCATTTTTACAATTCCCTCCGTGCAATCTAAATCCTCTTGAAAATGGCATGGAGTGTATCGTCTTCGCTTTAATCAACTTTTCCCATTCAACTCTATCCACAAAACAACATCAAACACAATACATGAACAAAAATGCAAGGCTTTTATTACCTACAAGGCGAACACAAAAGGAAAAAGAAAACCTGCCGCAACAATATATCCTATGAATTGGAACTAACCAGCTCTGGATATTCAGAAACCACGTCGAGCGCCACAAATCGAGTTAAAATCGGTTCACGCGTTCGTGAGATATCGTGAACGAAGGAATTCATATACTTAATACAAATAAAAAATACAAATGTTTTTTTTGTTTTTATATATACAATTTTTTTTTCGTTGATCCTGTAGCAAAAATTAGCGACTGAAGTAAAAGGTTGAAAAAGCTACACGAAATTCCCATCTGTCCTCTCAATCCTATGAGTTCCTGCGCAATACATCGCATACGTAGGGGTCATCCTCTAAGCGCTAATTCGAATTAATAAAAAAAAAGTAAAAGTGCTATATTCGGATGTGCCGAATCTTAAATACCCTTCACAGAGGTTAAAATAAACAAAATGTTGCTATAACTTTTATATTTAAGAAGACGTTTAAATTTTTCGGCTAGGAAGTTAAATGTTTGGCTCATCTTATTTCTAATACCTCTGAACGTCTTTCAAAAAAATTAAATATCTTTAATTTACAAACAAAAAGAAAAAATCCGTTTCATGTGCCCCAAAAAGAACTAATTATCCAACCATAGAATGGTCTTATAAATTTTTTTGGTTTTTAATACCAATTAATTCCTTCCTGATATATAAAGTAGGTATAATTCATCATAAAAATCAAAAATAGCAATTTATATGGTTACTTTTATGAATATAAAAATGTCGATATTCCAAGCCTTAAATTGGATTTTTAATTTTTGTGGTTTTTAATACCAATTAGGCTTTTGCAAAACAAAAAAAAATACAAAACAAATACTTAAACACATTCCCTTTTTTTCGTATATTTGCTTTATTATACCTTCTCTTTAAAAAGCGAATTTCTGGGGTCTAATTACCGCTTTCGATATCGAATGAAACATCGAGCAAAAATAAAACTCGATACCTATCGAGTTGCCTCATGATGGCATTCGATCACTATCGAATCGAGTTTTCATACTAATTGCAAAAGATTTTATTAAATTTGTAGTAAACTGGCAACACATGTTTAAATGAAATATAAACAAAAAAAAATACAAGTACAAAGTAAGTAAGTACAAACTAGAATTTTTGTTATTTTAATTAAAAGTTTGTATTTTATAGAAAATGGATCAACAAATATTGATGCTTTCATATTTATCTTCGTCGGAGTCAGAAGATGAACATGGTTTGGTGCGTATTAGGAAACAAATGCGGGATAAGAGAGACGTTCTATCCTTGCCAACAAAAGTGTAAGTAACAAATTTGGTATTTGGGATCAAATAAATTCTTGACTGAAATATTTTTTAGATTTAAACAGCGGTTCTGATTGTCGAAGGATGCATTCAATTATGTCTTATCGCAATTAAATTTTTCTGGGCACATGTCAACGGCAGTGCCACCAACGCTACAGTTAGCCGCAACACTTTCCCTTCTGGCTACTGGCTTTGAAATAGTATATATTTTATAATTTTTTATTGTTTTTTATTATTTATTTTTTTATTTTGTTGTGAATCAAAGTGAACAACCCTCCTACCCACACATTGCACTAATTTGCTAACGTAGCATTAGTCAGTTCATTAACTTGGCTAATGTTACATTCTTAATAAATTGTGCAATGCTGATGTTGCAATTGGGCAAGACAACTAAAATATCAGTCTAGATAGCATTAATAATAATAATATCAATATGAAAATTCGTTATAAAGGAAAACTGTCTAGGTAGCAATAATATAATATGTAAGTTATAATTATTTAGTATAAATAGCTAGTTGTAAGACAAAACCAACCAGAGTGATTTTTGTAAGCTTATAGCAAACAGCAGAAAAAACAAGAAAATAAACAACACCTGCGATTCCTAAGGGACCCTCCAGGTAAAAATAAAAATAGACGCTCTCAATTAAAACCCAATCAACCCCACGAACCCACAACAATTTTAAAAATTTCAAACAACCAAAACAGAAAAAGAAGAAAACATAAAATTGCGGCGAATTTAACAAATTTTGACAATCTGTTCACTATCACCTGTGCTGATGCATATACCTGTTTATTGTACCATGGGTGGTACCATTTATTTATATATGACAAAAAAAATATTTTTACAAATTCACAAGTATATAACAAAATATTTTAGATCCCTAAATTTTGTTTAAAAAAGATGTTTTAATATATGGGAATATTCTTGTCACAGACAAGAATAGTCCCACTCAGTTCAAAGCATAGGCTAGAACTGAGTTTGCTGGGACGATTGATACACCATTTAACACTTTGCTATTCTCCATTCAAGCATGTCGGTTGAGAAATCATCGCAATTGGCACATCACTGAAGATGACTTCAAAGAACTCTTTTTCATCAGCAAATTCTTTGTAGGTACTGTGACTCTGAAAGAGTTATACAAATTTTGATGATCATTTTTATATAAATTGTAATAAACACAGTGAAATACTTACATTTTTATACACTTGCTTTTCCAAATTCAACCCTTTTAGTTCTCCAATATGCAGTTCAATAACTGCGTTTAGATCAACTTAGGTTGTACCGCCCGTTTTGATGCACTAAATACCATATTTTATTAAATATTTAGGTTTGTCCACAGAAACAAAATGTTTGATTTATTTCTAATCACCACTGTGGACCTTTGTTGTGGCTGCAGCTTCTGCATTTTAGCCACATTTCATATATTCAACCTGAGTAATTGGTGCCCATTGCAACGATTTTCTTTGTTTTAAGTATTTCATTTAACTTTATTAATTCCTTTTTCGGGCACTAACATTCTTAAAATTGTAAACCAAACTAATAATATCTTCGATTTCCGATTCAGTGGGAATCTGGGCACGTTTTTATATTGATTTCTTAAGATCACTGACTGCCAGCCACTATTTAGGAGTTTTGCTATCTTCGTTTACTGTTTACAACCAGTTTAATATTTGCTTAAAACCATTTAACACTTATTTGTGTTAATTATTTCACACTTTTTCTCTAAAATTAAATTTTTGTTTGATTTTCAACCACCATTGTTTACTTAAAATTGTAAAACGTGTGTTCAAAGATGGATATGTATAGCCATTTCTTCTAACATACGTAAAACATCACAATGTTATATTTATTGTACTCGCCTTGACTTCGAACAAGAACATCTGATACGGGCCAAATTGAACTGTCACTTTTGGGTGTTCTATGCGTATTCTGTGGTTCAAAGGAGATGGATGTTCTGAGACAAGTCTAGATCAGTGATGTGCACTACCACATAAACACAGTTGCGGTTGTGTGTGGCGCAGAGAAAAACCTCTGCTTACTTTTAACAGAGGTGGAAATGTTTCTGGAATTACTTTTTGCTTATCAAAAAAACTGAAGACAGAAATCTACAAATTGTATTCAATGTTTGGTACCACATATAATTGTGAAACAGCATTTTCTACCCTGAAAATAGTTCTAAGCAAAGTACGCAATTACAAAAGAGTACCCAGGCTATATAGATTTGGATGAGCCAATATATATTTATTTGAAATAGACATTTATTATAAACGAGTTTACAAAATAAATACAATTTTCATCAGTCAGATGCTAATAAATAAAAATATTGTGTAATATACAATAAATACAATTATAAATGCAAAACATACGAATAGTAGCAACAAGCCCTTCAACTCAATATATAGATAAAATTGAAAAGTACTTGTTATCCATCCCTGCTGTATGCTAAATTGAAGCCATAAACTAAGGAGAGCGAGAGAAACAAAATTTTTTTCCTTCTTTTTTTGCTGCGCAAGCAGAATTTGTTTTTTTCTTGCTTTCCTATAACGCGTTATAGGGCAAGAGAAGCTTGATCATCTATGGTCTAGATCATAGATGCCCAAGGTAGTAGTATTGGTGAGAGTGACGAAATAACACTGGAAGAAAACAATTTGCTATTCATTTTATTAAGTCGTCAACGAGGTTGCGACGAAAACACATGTGTGCCGGGTGTTGTCATATTTTTCTGTTTCTTTGTTTAACAAAAGGGAAATGTAAAATTAATGAATGTAGATATTTTAGTAATACTCTTGATGAATGTATTGATATATATATACATATATATATATATATATATATATATATATATATATATATATATATATATATATATATATATATATATATAATACAGATATAATTTATATATGCGGACTTCTGGTCAGTATGTTATATTTCGAAATAAAAAGATTCTTCGAAGTGTTTATAAATTTTCCCTCAATTAATCGTTGTTCAATTTGCAATTAAAAAGTAATGAAATCTTCTATGTTGATACTCTTATTGCAGTTACGCAATAAAAGTATATTTCTCAAACTAGAAGAATTCAGCTTATTGCGTTTTTTTTGAGCAAATATAATTCAAATCTGGGGGGTTACTCTGTATTGCGATGCGAACGGAATTGCTTTCGCATTTCAATGTAAATAGCATACAAATGCGTTCAGTTTTTCATTCGCATCGCATTACAGAGTAGCCCCCCTGAAAATATTTGTTCGCAAAGATACGTTGAGGGAAATAAAGATAAACACTTCAATGAAATCTTCTTTATTTCGGGATATATTGTACCATTCAGATTTTTCCAGCATTCTATATTGATAAAATTATCCGGGAAATCTAATTCACTCCGAAGTATAATAAGTTCTGTTTGGATTTGAAATTCGTACTTTAATATATCGCATTTAAAAGGGGTTTGAAAAATATCCAGTAAATGCTGAATATTTTCAAAATCCTTAAACCTGTCATTAAAGTTATTAAAAAACGTTTCTAATATTTCCAAAAGTTCAAACTTTTTCAAAATTTTCTCCTTGTCGTAAATAACAGAAGTTTTCGGAAAGTCCGAAAAGTCGTCAGAATCAATTTGAGCTGCAAGTAAAAATAGCTGAGTTTTAAAATCTAAAATAATTTTAAACATATCAGAAATAATATTATCTTTTCCCTGCAGCTTCAAATTCAACTCATTCAAAATGTTACAAATGTCTGTTAAAAACGCCATGTCTAAAATAAATTGATAATCTTTTAAATATTCTTTTTCGGCTATTTCGATATTTTCAGCTTCTAAAAATTCAAATACTTCATTTCTAAGCTCAAACAATCTATTAATACTGTTACGTCGGCTTAACCAACGTACCTCAGTAAACATTAATAGATCGTGGTGAGAAGCATTTGAATTTTTTAGAAATGTCACAAATTTTCTATGAGTCAGTGAGTTATGGCCGCCCCTTATCCTATTAATTATCCGCTCAGTAGCCTTCATGACCGGATGCTCGGATATAAATTTAGAAGCAAGAGCAGCCTGGTGTATTATACAATGCAAGGTATAAACCTCAATTTCATTTTTTTTCATCTGGTCTACAAATCCATCACGTTTGCCTGTCATAGTGTTCGCACCATCCGTACAAACTCCGGCTAATTTGTTAGAATCAACAACGGAAAGAAGTTTTTCGTTGACGACATCGAACAATAATTTGCCGGTTACATTGCCATAAAATGTTTCAACAGAATATATTGACTCGAAAACATTGTAATCTGAATCAACGCATCGAATGCAGATTACAAGTTGACAAAGGTCATTAATATCGGTGCTCTCATCAATACAGAATGAAAAAAATTCGCAATTTTTTAATTTTTCCCTTAATGCCGATTCCACAATTGCACCCAAATAAAGACAACGCCAGGTTATACTATTGCGGGACAAAGGTAATTTTTCAATAAAATTAGTTTTATAATGAAGTTTTCCAAAAACTTTACTCAACATATTTTTGACAAATGACCCATCTGAAAATGGCCTTCCCTTTTTTACAATATCTAAACTTATTAAGTTAGATAAACCCATTTTTAAATTCTCCTCCACCATATCTTCATTATTTTCTTTAAATTGATTTACCCATTCCTTCAACTTTTCAATAAAAATGTTCTTATAAATTTTAAATTGTTTTTCTTTTTCTTCCCCCTGCAAATAATTCATGTCTTTGTAAACATCTTCAAAATGTTTTTTTAAATTATATTTCTTAGTTTTTTTAAATGTCTTATGACAAATAAGACATTGCATGTCATCAAAAGCATTTTGTAACATAAAATACTTTTCGGCTGACATCATTAATATATCGCAATAATTTCAATTTATGTGTTCACTGACAGCAGTCTCTCTGACGATTAAAATTTAAAATAAGACACAGAAGTTCTGCAAGTGTAGTTTGTCCCTCCCACTCAACATGCTGATTTCCTATTGGTTGATTGACGATCAAACAAAAAAGCGTAATTATACGTGTGTGTTTAATTTGCTGATATCAGCCACTACTGGGCATCTATGGTCTAGATCAGTGGTGTTCAAAAATAAAAGTGAAGATGTATTGGTGAGAGATTTCGCCCAGCAAACATTGTCAAACTCTTAAAATAAGAAAAAAAGACAGAGTTTTTGCCATATATAAAAAGCTTATTAAGTGAATGCAATTTTAATTTTAAGAAAATAAATATCGGGGGCCGTAAATAGCAGTTATCAATAACAAAAAATAGAACAGTTATATTGAGAAAAAACAAAAATAAATCTATTTAAACCAGTTTTTTATGTAAGATTAAAACTTGTGTCATTCCTCATTATAATTTTTAAAATCGCTTTGAAAATTTTAAATTAAACATTCCATGTTAATACTTGCATGACAATTGCGAATTAGTAAAATGTTTTTTAAATTCAAAGAAGTTATTTTATTTCGCTGCTTGGAACAAACATTTTTCATGTCTGAAAAAATTTGTTCACATAAGTAAGTAGTGGAAAAAATGATAAATATTTTATGTAAAAGGCATTGAATGTTATGAAAAGCATCATTTATCATAAAATACTTTTCATATTTCATTCCGTGAACGTCTATGCTTTTATTCAATTTCGAGTTTAATTTTTGTGTTCAATTGTAATTGAATCGCTTGTGTTTGCTATGCTTCGTCCAACAAGAAGCAACAATAATGCTTAATAAATTTCTGAAATAAAATGACAACAACCATCCGCATGTGTTCTCATCGCTTGCTCAACGCCGACTGAATGAAAATTTTTATAAAAGCATAACAAATGTGTGTAAATTTTTTTAACAATTGTTGTATGGGCTGAACACCACTGGTCTAGATGATCAAATGGTGGTTGATCAGTTCTGATATTAACACAAAACTCGAAAGTAATTAGCCCCCATGCTTAGAAAGTAACTAAAAACAAAAACAAACTTTACAAATTGCTTGGATCTAAGATGACATTGAAAAACATTTTAGTTGCGAAAAAGCAACATACTAATAGCAAGACTGTCTCGAAAATTCGTTATCAGTTACTTTGATCGAGTAGAGGAGCAGTGTTGTCAGATTAGGGGTTTTCCCCCTAGATTTAGAGTTTTTTTCTATTTAGGGGCAGATTTAGGGGTTAATATTCTTTAGGGGGACATTTGGGGGTAAAAAAAATTTATTTAGGGGATTTTCGAATTTATAGTTTGGTACATAATAGTACATAATTTAACCACTGAGCATGTCGAAGATATTATATCGAAATGACGATTTAGAAAGTAATCACGCATATACAAACATTAAAACATTTTTCTCGTTAAATCAATTTTGCTGGTTTTCCTTGAACTGCAAAATATAAATTTTAAAAAGTTGTTCATCTTTACAATTTATTACCAATATGCCAAAATAGGATAACATATATAAACAAATATATAAAAAGGAGTGGGTAGCAGATCAGCAGTTAAAATAAAATTTTAAACACAATAAATGCAAAATTAAATTTCAGATTGGTTAGCCCCTGTCCAGGGAGACAACTACACAGCTTTATGCAAATATTGTAAAAGCATTATGGTGGCTAACAGGAGACCTTATTACACAACAAAATACGAAAAAACATGTTGAATTTGCATCCCAAACAAAATAAGTACATGTAGCCGTAACAAACTTCCTCAAGCCGTCTCTTACAAAAGAGAGACAGATTGCAGATATATACTTTTTGGGGGCCTTTTATAAAAAAAATAAAAATTTTGGGTGTTTTCGTGCTTTTCGCGTAAGTATGATAGTACCTCCACTCAAATTTAATAGAGATAAGAATGATGAAACAAAATTGCAACTTAAACTTTTCTGCTTTAGGGGGGTTTTTAAGAAAAAGGGTAGAATCTAGGGGGTTTCTAAATTTTTTTGGGGGGAAGAAAAAAAATTATCTGACAACCATGTAGAGGAGTAAAGCAAAGACTCCATACTTTCAATAATACTGCCTCGAATATTGTAGAGTTGTACAAAACAGCTCTTTTCCGCTCCGCTCACTTTACTGAATTATTTCATTAATTTCTTTCACTAGCTCAGTTGATTCCTTAGTCTGTGTTTACACCATGCAAGTCTTATTTTTAAGATTGCTAGTTTATAGGCAAGAGATGCGAGGGGAACTGAAACGAGTACACTCTATGATGTACTGTCGATACGTTTTGCTTTCTCATTCGTAACGCACATATTCCTACACACAACCATGCACAACATACCTATATGTCGCCAACAATAAGACTTTCATTGTGTGAACGCCGAAGATAGTTCAAAGAAGAATATATAAGAATCTTAAAAATAAGACTTTCATGGTGTAAACACAGACTTAGCTCAGCCATAATTCATGAAATGAAAATGTCATGAAAGAAAATGAAAGAATCAGACTAGCTAATACAACAACCACTTATGCCTTTTTATTTTTTCCTTAATATGTAATATAAACACGGTGACCATTCGTCCTTTTTTTTAAAGAACAGTCCTCTATTTTTACTTGATGTCCTTTTAGATTAACAAAAATTAAAGTGTCCTTTTTTTAATTGAAATGTCCTTTTTTGTCCTTGTTTTAACTATTAATACTTTTTTGTTTAAATTTTAAAATTGAAAGTTATTTTCTCAATACAATAAAAATTTAAATTACCAAGCAATAGAAATTACAATCACCAAATGGATTGTGCAGAAATTAAAATCTTTTTATCAAATGGCTGTTATATTTTTGGACATATTTTAAGTTCTGGACATATTTTGTTTAAAAAACATTAATACATATATGTAAGTAAGTCGACCGTGCCTAGAATATATGTAATTTACTATAAATATGTAGTAAATACATTTTTCATTACATTTCTAAATGTCCTCTTTTTTGCGTTGATAAATATGGTCATCGTAAATATAAAACACATTTATTGAACATAAGTAATAACTAGATAAATATTTAAGTGATTTTAAATATTTTGCTTTCGAACCTATTTTAATAAAGTAATATTTTCTATTTAACCTTGTATTTTGTAGATTTTTCTCAGTTAATTTATGTATATGTATATATATGTATATATACGCACCAAGTTAATAAGTACTGATATATGTATCATGGCAGTGCTGTTTAAAAATTTGCATCTGGCAGCTCTAATAATATAAAGCGCCACACCATTTGTGTATCTGCATTGATTGAATTAATTCCTTTTTTCATATAGATTTTGACATACCAGCATTGAAAAGAGCTACGGAAAGAGACAGATTCAATAACGCAATTGAAACAACTGAATCACTCAAAGTATATCTATATCTAGTAGTCGCAAGAGTACAACAACATAAAATTACAAAAACCACCGTACATTTTGTTTGTGTAAATTTAATATCTTATGTCAGAAATTTTCTTTTATATTATTATGTTTTGTTCACAATTATTTCCAAAAATTTAAATACTTTTCGCATAGAACTTTTATAAAACAATTTCTTTTTGTTACTTTTCCTAAACAATACACTTTTTCACAAAAATATTTTCCACAACAATTCTTTTTGCTACTTTTATTGAATTAATAATGTTTTTCACAATCTAACAAAATTATTTTTTTAACGAATAAACAAATATGGCTCGCTACAAAAGTAAACAAATTTTGACATACGTTCATGTAAAAACTGAAAAAAATTTTAGTCAGCTGGGCTCTTGCATATACTTGATATAGATATACTTTGGAATCACTGAATCAACTGAAACAACTGAAAGAAGTGAAAGAAAAGAGCTACTGAAACAAATGAAAGAAAAGAGCTACTGAAACAAATGAAAGAAAAGAGCTACTGAAACAAATGAAAGAAAAGAGCTACTGAAACAATTGAAAGAAAAGAGCTACTGAAACAAATGAAAGAAAAGAGCTACTGAAAGAAATAGATTCAATGAAACAACTGAATCAACTGAAAGAAGCGAAAGAAAAGAGCTAAAAACGCTGAGCAAAGTGAAAGATTCACCTCGCTCAGTTGAATGAATGCAAGGTATATCGATATAAAGTAGACTCGCGGCGAAAGCGAATTAATATGGATCTTCTGTGACTGTCAAACAGTTTCGTATGTCAAATTAGTATATTTGTATTCAAGGTATATCAATATATGAATTTGCCTTGTTTGTATTTGTATGTTGAAATACTTTACAAAGTAAATTTGCAAAGTATTTGGTTCACAGATGCCGACGGAGTGACTTAGACTATATGCCGGTGATGTTATTAACCCGTATTTTCTTCCGTTACTGTGACTGACTGTACACGACCTATGCCTTCACATAGGAAGTAGCAACGTAGTTAACCACGGAATATTCCTCAGAAGAACTGTAAAACTATACAGTTATCTGAGGTGTTGAAATTAACTAGTGCGAGTGAGACGCAAAACTCTCGAAAGAGAGTAAACAATCAGTGGTCTGGCTGCACTTAAAAGATAATTGCCAACGAGGCTTGATGTTAACTGACTCAGAGCTGCTTTGCGACTGGTCAAATTAGTATTTTGACATGTGTGAATGAATTGAGTTGCATAGAGTTGCTTATATTTTATCACATCAGCACAAACTTTTTTAGGCAACTGACAAGAGGCGTAAAGTTTACTAGCAGAACGAAAAAAGGTAGGAGTTCTTAACATGAATAATGAAATAATTAGAAAATGTCCAGTTTTTCCTCCAGCAAAGCACTCAGGAGGTTGTTAAATCCGAGGAATACGGCACTAAGCAAGATATGGGACACGATGATTCTAATGAGGGCCTTAGAGAGTTTCTAATGGTTACTGATGCGCAAACGTTTAAATTAATATCAGGAGTTACAAGAGCAGAAAGACCGGGAAGATCGATTACATTTTTTACGCAAGACGATACACCACATTTGAGAAGGTGCCTGCCACTCTATGAAATATATTGCCTACCACAATCTAATTGGTGTAACCCATACTGAAGACGAAGCTGAGGGAATTATGGTAAACATAGTGTATGTTCATATATAAGTATTTAAAAAATTTGAACTGTTGCTTATTTACCAGGTTCGTGACGGTCCAGATGATACTGGTAGATATTTTGATCGTCCCGGTAAATTGGCGGATTACTTCCCCTCTCCGTACCCCAACGAAGAGGCTGCCCGTGCTGCTAATAATGGTGCCTACCCACCTGAGTTAAGTTACATTGTTTCAGCCCGTAAATGTGGGGAAGACTACATCTTCTCCTTACTTACCAGGTACTTTGACGCACTAGCTGGTGTACAACTGCTTAAATGTCAATATTTTAACCACTATTTCGCAGGTGGTACAATTGGTATGGCCCAAGTGCAGTACAATGAGGTTTGTAATATTTCATAATAAACCAATATTGTAGTTACCATTTCATTTGTCTTAAGGTTATTGAATATCAAGATGGCACCCCACCTACTCAAGGTCAATTGGTCAAGGATGTAGCTGCTTTTCTTAAATGGACCTCAGAACCAGAACATGATGTTCACAAGAATATGATTATTAAAGTTATAGGTATCATGACATTCTTGACCATCATTTCTTATTACATTAAGAGACAAAAGTGGTCTTCATTGAAATCAAGAAAGATCTTCTACGTGCCCAAGAAAGATTCGAAGCTAAATTATTTATAAAATAATAAAAACGCCACACATTTCTATTTACAAACAAAAGATTATGCAATTAAGCTCACTTTACAGAAGAACTAGAGCCACTATAATCTACTGATAGTGATTGAAAAATAAATATGTTATTAGAAAAATGTTTAAACTAAGAGCTAAATTTAAAACCAAGGAAAAGTCAAAGAAAATAAAAATTACTGTTACGAGTAATTTATATAACCAAAACAAACTGAAGTTATCTCTTAAGGAAAAGTTTCTCATTCAACAGCTCCTGCAGAATTAATATTTTTATGCAAATACTTTTACACAAACACTTTTATTCTTCTAGTCAGAAATTAAAAACTTTCTTCAAGGAAAGAAGAAGACTAGTAAATATTCTTTGACAGTCGTGGCTGATCAGAGCAAAGTAGCAAAAAATTCTTAAAACAGCTGTCGAGGCTACCTGTTATGAATTTGCCTTGAATGAATGATTCAATTGAATTAATTCATTCAGGAGCTGTACAACTCTAGAATATTGCCATACAGTAACGCTGCGATTACACATGCAAGTAGTGGCATGCCATTGTTGTATACGTATTATCAACGAAAAATTATTCGAAATAGTCGAATCTCATGCAATTTGCTTTTCTGTCTACACATGACATTGATAGTTCATTTTCAAAATGACGTCGAAGCGTAAACTTCGATGTTGATTCCATTTCAACTTTTTGTTTTGTTTGTTATGTAGAGTTACCGAGTTCACCATATATGCGCATTTTTGGGGAAAAGGTTAGCATATATTATTATTAATATTATTTTAATAATATTAATGTTCTTTAATTAACAAACTTGATATTTTTTATGCGAATTTCAAGAAATACTGCATAATAATACATTAAATAAGTTAAAACTTTAATTACAGTTTTACTATAATCCAGAAAGTTTGCATTAAATTTTTGGCAGGGTAACATTGATTATCGTTTTGACATTTAGTGGCATGCAAGTGCCAAATTTTTACTCGCATGCAAAATTAGCTGCCACTAGAAAAAATGTATGTGTATTAGTAAAAAGTTGTAAGTGTATTGAATTTTTCGAACTCCCAGTGGCATGTGTAAACGCTAAGTAAACTAATTCTTATAAGGCCCAATTTACACCATGAATTTTATTCATGAATTTTATTCATGCTGTTTTTGTTTGTAGGTGAGCGGTGTAGAGACGAAGTAGGTGCAGAAAAAACTGCACGATTTCTGTTTTTCATGAAGTTTTTTGTATTGCCTTTTGCACTACTTTTCGTTCTTCTTGTTTTGTTTTATTATTTTTCGTCTTTCAAAGTGAATACATCATATCTACATGTGGTTTTATTAAAAAGTGAAAAAATTACTAATGAAAAAAGTTTCCAATATTTTTTCCGTCATGGTACAATAGCTTTTATTTTATATTATATTATATTTTCTTGTATATAAGTCACTAATGCTAAAATAAGAATGATCAAACAAAGAAAATTAAGCGATAGCAAGCTAAAAAATCAACCCTGAAATATAAATATACATGAATTAGAAATCAACGTATAAATGCTAGAGGATTTTAGAAGATATTTTGAAAGAAAGTTAAAAAATATTCATGAATTATAATTCATGGTGTAAATTGGGCCTAAATCATATATATATTTTACTTATATTAACTGATTATTTAAAAAATGCCTGTATACATTTTTCAAATAAGGTTATAAAAAACGTAAAATAAAAAATGCCTGTATACATTTTTTAAATAAGGATATAAAAAACGTAAAATAATTTGTATGAATTAGTCCGATTATAGATTGATTGAGATATATAAATTGTACAAAGTAATTCACGGCAGTACCACGATACCACCAAGGTCGGAAAAGTACAATTGGAGCATGTTTTCCATATGTGTTTCACTCATGCTTTGACATTCAAAACTTTATTACACAAACAAAAACACTTATGTTGTTGTATTGTTGTAGTTGTAGCCCTTTCGCTGCCACCTGGTTTAATTACGCAATGAGTAGAGCTGTGCCAAATCGTTCGTTCAAGTGACCGGTCATTTTCGTTCATTCTTTAAGAAAGAACTCGTTCGTTCATTTCGTTCGTTCGCTCTTTTTATGAAATACGAAATGAAAACAAAGAAACATATGATTCGGTCAATAAAAAGGAAAATAATCAAAACAAACAACACCAAATGCAAAAAAGAAAAAATTAATATGTGATAATTTTTATAAAATAAAAGTATTTAATTGCATATAAACAAAAATAGAATGTGAGAAAGTTTAAAAAGTTTTTAAGATTTCTTATTTCGATGGTGTGCAGTTCGGGACATACATATTTAAAGAAATCCGTGACCAATAAATAAAAAAAGTGAAATGAGCGAACCCAAGTGAATTGAACTTGTTATCAGTACTGCTGAGCCAAAACGGCTCAGTAAAGTAACCGGCTCACTTCGTTCAGTGTACTGATTCGTTCAAATTGACCCGTTCGTTCACGAACGACACAGCTCTAGCAATGAGATATATTTTGCATATAACTGCGCTATCTCCACGTTTTTCAGTAATTTGTACCACTTTAACACTTTCACGCCGGAGTTTTTTCACGAAATGTAGTGCTTTTTTTAAATTTGACAAAAAATTCAGCTATAAGTAAAAAATATAAGATGTTGGTGATATACGAGATGTCCATTATCGTTACCGTTATCCTAGGACAATATGTCCCAATAAAATTAAGCTTATAAAAATTTAAGAACTTAGATTTTTTATTTCTACATAAAATTTTATTAAAAAATTAAGAAAAACAAAAATTCGCGGTATGAACGAACAAAGAAGAAAATAATGGCACTTACAAATTAAAATACGATGTATTTATTGATGGAATGATGCAAAGCATGTGGGGCATAGATCATTATTATGTTATTGTTTAGCACGGAACGGCCTTTGAACTTCGTCATACACTCATCCACAGATTGAAAAGGGCTTTCACTTCGCGCTTCCGCAAACGTTTTCTTCACACAAGCTAGGACTTCGGACATGTAATAATCTCTCGGAGCGTCACTTGGTTTTACAACGTCATTGAAATATATCTTGGGCGAAAGGTGAATATAATATATACCCAAGGAGAGGTTTTGGCTTCAATAGTCAGCTATAGCCGGAACATGGTTGTAGTGCATAGTTAATGATACTCCCAAGAAAGCCATTATTTCATACTCGTCTGTCAAATTTCTTTTTGAACCTTTCATTCTGTTCAGCTTCGTAAGCCTCTTATTAGTACATTCGGCAATGCGAATGTACCATCTCTTCGGGAATAATTTCCTGAAGACATCATACTCAGTAGCTGATGTCGTAAGATGTAATAAAACTTCTGGATCTCTGTCTGTAGGCATTGTGAACGTGGGAATAAATGTGTTGTTATATACAGACCACTTACAAGTTAGAAGCTTAGCAGTTGCATCAGGAGCAATTTCGTCATCGGCAAAATCAGTAGTACGGAGAGTAGTAGTAGCATCAGGAGCAATCTCATTGGGTAGAGCAACAGCAATAGTAGCGAGTGAAACAGCAGCATCAGGAGCAATATCCATACTTTCAGCAACAACAGTATCAAGTGCAACAGCATCATCATCGTAACGGGAATTATCATTAGAGTCAGTTATATTATCTCCATCTTCGTCATCTGGTAGACTATAATTGGAGGAACAAATCTAGATCACGTAACATTCGCAGAATTTAATGAATATTTGGTCACAGGTAGTACTAATTAATCTAAGAATTATGGTAAAAAAAAAATTGGAGCGGACTCCCTTAGTTTGGGAGCTATAGCCCTCTAAAGTTCAAACGTAAATATGGCTATAACATCCTTCATATTAACACCACATGATTGATATTGGTTTCTTTGTAAAGGTCTTTGAAAATACCTTTCAAACGATATATAACAGCCTGAGATTATATTGGTTTGAAAGCGCTAGGGGTTAAAAATTGATTTTTTTGTACTGACTTTTTTTCAAAAGTACCGTTAAATCGAAACGGGGTCTTATCAGATATTTTTGATATAGGTGTCAAATGAAAGGTGTGAAAGTCTTATATTTATTTTATATTATAATAAAGTACCGTTATATAGACCCCGTTTCGATTTAACGGTACTTTTGTAAAAAAGTCATTTTAAAAAAATTAATTTTTAACCCCTAGCGCTTTCAAATCAATATAATCTCAGGTTGTTATATATCGTTTGAAAGGTATGAAGACCTTTCCAACGATACCAATATCAATCATGTGGTGTTAATATGAAGGATGTTGTAGCCATATTTATGTTTGAACTTTAGAGGGCTATAACTCCCAAACTAAGGGAGTCCGCTCCAATTTTTTTTACCATAGTTCTTAGATTAATTAGTACTACCTGTGACCAAATTTGCATTAAATTCTGCGAATGTTACGTGATCTAGATTTAAGATCATCAGCAAATGCATAGAGCCTACAGAAACGTGAATCTTGAAAAAGATAGTTAAGAAACTAGATAAATTAAAGGGGCATAGAATCAACTCTTGTGGTACTGACTTAACATATGTATTTCGCTGCAGAAGTCTCGCCATTAAAAACGGCAAACTGTTTACGATTATTCAAGTGCGATCAGAGAAGACGATATGCAGATTTGAAGATATTATATATAGAATGAAGTTTAAAGATAAGTAAAGAATGGTGTACTAAATCAAATGCTTTATAAAAACCGCTAGATACTAATACAATACCTCTTCCGTTATTTAGATTTTCCTGGACTCGGTAAGTTCCGTTAACGAAAGTTGCGAACTTCTACCTTGACGGAAACCAAATTGGCACTCACCAATTGGGTTATGTTCAAGGTATACCTTGAACATAACCCATTTTGAAATCTGGTCTTTAACGACATATTCTATCACTTTGGAGAGGACAGATAAAGTGCTAATTGGTCTATGTTATTCAAAGATAGTTGTGAACCACTTTTAGGTGTAGGAATGGTACGTGATGTTTTCATTCATCAGCAAAATTTGAAGATGTCAAAATGTTTTTCACAAAGTATAAGAGATGTATCAGCCGCAAAGCAGATCTGATTCAGTCAACATCAAGCCTCATTGGCAATTATTTTTTAAGTGCAGCCAGACCACTGATTGTTTACTCTCTTCCCAAAGTTTTGCGTCTCACTCGCACTAGTTAATCTATACACATCTGATAACTGTATAGATTTACAGTTTTGAGGAATTTTCCGTGATTAACTACGTTGCTAGTTCCTATGTGAAGGCATAGGTCGTGTACAGTCAGCCACAGTAACAGATAAAAACACGGGTTAATAACATCGCCGACATATGGTATGAGTCTCCCCGTCGGCATCTGTGCACCAATACTTTGCAAATATACTTTGTAAAGTATTCTACAAATAACTAAACAAATAAGAGATGTATGTTTCAGTAAGGAAAAGCTATTTTAATCAATTTAATTGTATATAGATTATCGAATTGAAAGAAATTAGGTTCAATACACTATGATCAGTAGATTAGCTCATTGATCTCATTCAAATCAGCATCATTCTTCTGACCTTCTGAAATCCCCGCATTACGTAAACTATTCCACATTTGTTTTTTTTAACACCCTCAGCAATCTATATGATTACTCCACCGCCCCTATTTCCGGGAGTTCGATCACTTATATCCGGGAATGTTAACAGTTTGATCGAAAATCGTGAGATATAGTGATGTTTCAGTCACACAAATCGCATTTTATATTTATTTTTTAATGTAATGTAATAATTTATTAAACCTTTATGAAAGAACAATACAGATAAAATGAATTACAGAAAATAGTAAAATTTAGGACTAGAAAGTAATATCCTACAAAAAAAACAAAATCGAAACATTATTTTTTTGCAACATTTATTTACATATCCACATATTTATATTATATTTAATAAAATTTGAATAAAACGTACAAAGTTAATACATATTTTTATACCCTTCACAAAAAAGTGAAAGGGTATATATAGGTTTGTCACTCCGTGTGTAATTTCTTCGATATGCACATGGGACCCCATAAAGTATATATATTCTGGATCCTTATGAATAGCGATGACGATTGAGCGATGTCCGTCTGTACTTGAAATCGGTTTTCCCAAGCCCCCAGAAGAGCTAGAAACTTCGTTCTTGGACCGTTGGATTGGAAATGATATAGAGTGCTATTGAAATTCAGAAAGATCCGAAGTATGGTTCCAAATCTGGGAAGCTTACACCTATTTCTCGACGCAAAATTTATACCAAAAATCAATTATTTTTTTTAATGTTTGTAAATTAAACCTGTTTCGTGCTTTGGGGACCCTCAATGGTCTATTAAAAACTAAAAGATAAAGTTTTTTCCAGGGATGGGAAATTAAAAAAAAATTTTCGGCCTATTCCGTATTTTGCAGTACATGTAGTAACTAAAATTGCTAAAAATTTCAAGTTTTTCTTCAACAAAACCACTTTATACGTCATGAAGATTTGCATTGGCTTAAAAAAAAATTTTTAAATTCGAATTTTGCTTCCAGGGGTGGGAAATTGAATTTTTTTATACATGAAAGTGGTCAAATCGGCAACTGATGTTGTTTTTTGTTGTTGTTTGCTAACTAAAACTGTCTTATAATTTAGGAAGAACAAAATTGGTGTCAAAAATTCAAAAATAAAATTTCGAATCCAGGGATGGACAAACGAAATATTTTATGGTACATGAAAGTGACCAAAAAGTTTAAAAATTTCAATTTTTTTGTCAAGTAAAACTATGTTACACCTCACTAAGAATTGCATTGGTGAAAATATAAAAAATAGAAATATTTTTGGTACATAAAAGTACATATATAAACTCCAAATTTTGTATTTTTAGTGAATTAAACCTATTTTATATATCAGAAAAAATTAAATTAATTAAAAAATTAAAAATTCGGTTCCAGGGTTGGAAAATCGACATTTTCTAATTCCTAAAAGCAGCCATTTTACTTGTTGTTTTTAATTTTTTTGATATCAGAAAACAGTAAACTGGTATTAACAACCAACAAAATCTAAAAGACGATTCTACGGTTGGACAATTAGAACTTTTTGGGGTACATGAAACGGATTTTTTGTTTTGTTTGTAAATTAAATATATATAATATTTTTGAAAGTCGTTTATAGGTATTAAATATAAGAAAAGCCAAACATTTAGCTTCCTAGCCGAAAAATGTGAACGTTTTCTTAAATATAAAAGTAACCGACAACATCACTTTGATTTTTTGATTAAACCTACTTTCTGTTTTGGCAAGAAAGAAAGAAAGAAGAATTACATCTGTGAAGGGTATTTAAGATTCGGCACAGCCGAATATAGCAGTTTTACTTGTTATAAATACACTAGCTAGACCCGGTGTGCTTCGCTACCCCCATCGTCATGAAATAAAATAAACATTTGTAAGAAACAGTATG
The DNA here is from genome assembly GCA_951800035.1 of Linnaemya tessellans. Taxonomy (NCBI): domain Eukaryota; kingdom Metazoa; phylum Arthropoda; class Insecta; order Diptera; family Tachinidae; genus Linnaemya; species Linnaemya tessellans. Next base: position 78,251,718 of record OX637532.1, read on the forward strand.
TATATACATAAATATATGTATTTCTGTATAATAACTTAAAATTACAATTACATACATGCATAAAAATAATAAACGTTTTATTTAAGCGCTTCGGGGTAGACAATATCCTTGTTTTACTCCCTTCAGCAAGAACATATAAATTTTTCGGTTGTGCAATTCTTGAACACGCAACATATAACTGGCCATGCGAAAATCATGGATTTTATAAATTCAGTCCGCACACTAGTAGTGACTGTTCCTGCGACTTGTTGATTGTAATTGAAAAAGCAATACGAATCGGGAACTGCAATCGCTTGAAGTTGAACGGCATGTCGGTGGGAGTGAAGGGAATGCGCGGAATAAGCACATCTTTTCCTTTCGATTTCCCGTTATCCTAAGTCTAAGAATGTATTAGTAGAACATTTTTTTTATTCATTATTATTATGATAAGAACAATACAACAAGATTTTATATTATTTAATAGTATTGCGGAGGTAGAGGCAAACATATTATGTAGAATAAATTTTTATTAAATTAACAAGTTAATAATAGATTAGCAAATTAATATTTTTTTTTAGTATACATAAAATAATATAACTATATATAAAATATTAGAAATAATCATGACAAAAAAAAATAGTGTTAATTATTATAAATATATTAACCAAAGTCAGTAAATATTGTGAATTTGAAGTGCTTTGCATTGCTTATAATTTGTATATTGTTTGGAAGATCATTCCAGAGATGTATGGTATTAACAAAAAATGTCTTTCAGACAATAGTTTACGGTATCGAATAGAGTTAATTTTGTATCCCCTATTTGATCTTGAAAACGTAATTCTGTTGAAGAGATAAGATGGCTGCTTAAGATATATAATTTTATGTAAAAACAATAGCGTACGGCATTTTAAGTGGTTTTCAAAAGCAATACTGAAAATAGTGTAGGATAAGTGGGATATGCGATCTCTTCTTGAAAGCCCATAAATATATTTGGCAATGTTGTTGTGGGCCACTTTTAATTTATTTTTACTTATTGTGTTGCAATTAGAAAAAAGTTCACATCCATAAGTTAATATTGGTAAAACATACATACATACATATATTTTGGCAAGCAGCATGCGTATGTTTATTGGTGTAAACGATTTCCTCATCCAAGAGTTACGAAGCATGGTATATATTTTGCCACATATGACGTTTATATGGTTAGACCAAGTCAGGGTATTGTTAAAAATTATTCCAAGATTTTCGGCATGTTCGACTACCTCAATTGGTGAGTTACCAATAAGTATTGGCGGCAAGTTATATTGAATATTGGTGCTTTTCTTTATCACCAACGCTTTAGATTTCTTTGCATTTAAACAGAGTCCGTTATTGAAGCCCATTTGAAAACATTTCCTACGTCACGATTTAATTTATTAACACAATTATTTATATCAGAAGGCATACAGCTGAGAGTGAGTTGAACGTCATCTGCATACATCTGAATTTCACAGTGAGTGACTAAGAGTAAACCAACTGGCTTCTATTAGATAAATATGAATAAAGTAATTTTATAGCAGACATTTTTATATGTATAACATAAAACAAATAAAAAAATTTAACTAAATAGAAAAAATGTTTGTGTGTGCAAAAATAATACATTCTACCCGATTTTAAAATGCAAACATTACGCTCGCTGATGTGTGTTGAGTTGCCTCTCTCGAGTTTGTTGAATACACAGGACCTATACGTAAAGAGAGTTGTAATTTTTTTTATTGACAGGCCGAGAGTTGGAAATCTACGTATTTATTTATTGCGTATGTCTCTTAAACGAAAGGGTATCTATGTTTTAAATTTCACCAAAATCAACTTGAGACTCAGAAATTGTCCCCATTACTTCCTCCTTGTCCTAGTTTTGAAAATGGTCATGGCCTATGTGACTATAGACACAGATCTATCTGTGGCCCTTTACTATAAGACGGGTTTGCGTTGAACAAAACTATTAATATATTGCGTATGTAACAAGTATAATAGTATAATGTTTATTTCTGAAAGTAAGTATAATTAATTTAACAATTAAACCACATTTAACCACTTACCGCAGTTTTGCACCCGTCTTGATCAGAAGTAATTAATGTATGCTCATAGGTTTGCACGCTCTTGAAAATATAAGTAATATTCAAGTGTGTATACCTAACACAAAAGGGAATGCAAAAAGGCGGTAGAGATTTTGACAGAACAAATCACTCGTTAAGAGTTGACAACTACAGAATATTATACGTATAACGAAAAAATGCGATTAACACATTACGGGCCGTTTTGGGACACTCCCGCCTCCGTGGAGCGTTCAGCTTCACCATCTTCCACATCCAGAACGGCTAACTTTGACACCGGCCGCTGCAGCTGACCTGAAGAAGTTTTCACTGCAGCTCTCCGCGCGACTCCGTCTGAGCCAGTATAAACACAAGTGACCAAACCTCTCCGCCATTGACCTCTCGGGACGTTAGAGTCGCATATAAATACCACATCTCCCGCCTTTATCGGCGCAGTACGCTCGCACCATTTTACTCTTCTAGTCAATGTAGGTAGGTACTCGTTAATCCACCTCTTCCAGAAACGATCACGCAAGCATCTCGAGACGCGCCACTGCTTTTTTTGTGTACGGGGGTTTGTATCGGGCGACCCCGAAGACGGTGTACTAGAGAGATTCCTCCTACCTATTAGAAAGTGGTTGGGTGTAAGCGGCTCCTCTTCATGGGGGCTTATCGGCAAATGAGTCAGCGGCCGGGAATTGACGATGTTTTCCGCTTCGATTAGCAGCGATCGTAGCACGTGTTCCTTGGGCGACACCTCTTTCAGTGTATGCCGCAGCACTTTCTTCACGCATTGAACCATTCTTTCCCAAGCACCACCTTCGGATGGGTTAGCAGGGCAGTTAAAAATCCATTGGATCCCTTTCATCGACATTTCACTTTGAACCTTTTCGGTATCGAAGACCTCGCTGAATCTCTTAGCCTCTTCGTTTGCGCCAATAAAGTTCTTTCCGTTGTCGGAACGGATTCTGGCCGGTACCCCTCTACGATTCATAAAATTCCTCATAGCAAGTATACACGCGTCCGTCGATAAGTCGTAGGCTAGTTCCAGATGGATTGCACGGATCGTAAGGCACGTAAAGAGGGCCACCCACCTTTTCTCTGTTCTTCTTCCTATCGAAACGTTGATTGGTCCGAAATAATCCAACCCGGTATACTTAAAAGGCTCGATATTGGGCTCTAAGCGATCAAACGGTAACGGTCCCATAATAGGTACTCGGGGGCTGGCGTGTCTTATTTTACACTGGCGGCAATCTGTTACTACCCTTTTCAGTAGGCTTCTCAGTTGAGGTATCCAGAACCTCTTACGTACTTCACAAATCGTGGTCTCATGATTCTGATGTTTCATCTGGTAATGGTGGTGCATGACTACAAGATATGAGAAATGGTGCGCCTTTGGCAATATTATTGGTCGTCGCGAGCTATAGGGCAAGTAGCTGGCTGCATCTATTCTTCCATATACTCTCAAAATCCCATAGTCATCCATATAAGGGGCTAAGTTAAATAAAGGACTGCTTTTAGAGATTTTTTGTTTATTTTTCATGCATTTGATCTCTTCTGGAAAGGCATCTTTTTGAGCTAGCAGACACAGTATCCTTTCCGCAACTTCTACCTCACCGTAGGTCAACCCATATTCTTGTTGATCGTCGTACTCTTTCCGACAGCGTCTTATATACCTCAACACCCACGCGGTGACTCTTCCGATGCGATAAAGGGACGAGTATCTATTGAAATCAATTACGTTGTTATTGCCGACCAGCAAGGAAACACTTCGCGGTATTTCTTCTTCATCCGTTTCATTTGAAATTTCAGTAATATTCGTTACCCATTCTTCTTTAGGTAGTTTTATAAACGCAGGTCCATTCAACCACCGAGAGGAGGGAGAGAAATCAATTTTGCTGGATGCTCTCGTAGCTTCATCAGCCACATTATCTCCTGTTGGTACCCATTTCCAATTTTCAACATCTGTGGAGGCAAGTATTTCAGATATGCGGTGCGCGACGTATGGTTTATATTTCCTGTGGCTGCTAGCGATCCACTTTAGCACAGTTTTAGAGTCACTCCACATGATACATTTATCTGGAACGAGGCTATGTTCACTCAAAATATTTTGCTTTAGGCGTGTGCCAAGAACGGCAGCTTGTAGCTCTAAACGTGGTATTGTGACTCTTTAGTGCACTACATTTAGTTTTTGACGCTATAAAACTTGTTTGTACGTCACCTGCGTCGGACGAATATCTCCAGTATGCAACCGCAGCAAATGCGACTTCACTCGCATCCACAAATACGTGAAGTTGTAACGATGTTGGCTGACCCCCCGGGAAATAGAAGCGTGGTATACGGAACTCGGCCACGTTGGTTAATTTACCTCTCCAGCGTTCCCATAGGCTGTTTAAACACTCAGGAATTGGCTCATCCCAAAGGCAATTAGTTTTCCAAATCTCCCGCAGTATCAGCTTTCCACCAACGGTAAAATGGCTTAAGTAACCCAGAGGGTCGAAGGTGGACATTATAACGCTTAAGATTTGTCTTTTAGTCGGACGGCGCTGCCCAGACATAACACTTTGGTCGACACGATCATATTTCAGTTTAAACATGAAGTTATCAGCAGAAGGCTCCCAGATGAGGCCCAAAACCTTTTCAGTACTATTGGGGAGAATTTGTTTTGATATTAGACTTCCGCCAAGCGCTGCGATCACCTCAGTCGAATTAGAGATAAACCCTCTTAATTCGAATCCTCCATTTTTATGGATTTCTCTCACCTGTTTTGATATCTTAATGGCTTCATCTATACTGTCAAAGCTGTCGACAAAATCGTCCATGTAGTGGTGGTCACATATCGCTTCAATTGCACGGGAGTCGAACTTATGGTGATCCATGGCATTGGTTCTCATTACGTGCAGAGCTGAACAGGGCGAACACGCTGCTCCGAAGGTCATAACCACCATTTCGTACTCATCTGGCGGCTTCGAGGTGTCCCCACTTCTCCATAAAAATCTTTGCGAGATTCTATCACATGGCTGTATCAGAATTTGATGGAACATTTCACGTATGTCAGCTCCGACAGCGACTCGTCCACGGCGAAAGTTATAGAAGGTGGTTAGCAGGGGCGCTATATTTTGGGGTCCTTTAAGCAGTTGAGAGTTTAAAGATATATCACGTACGCATGCAGCTGCGTCGAACACGAGTCTTATTTTATTAGGTTTGTTGGCGTTGATTACGCCAAAGTGTGGCAAATACCATTTTTTCGGGTTGTTAACGTTTGCGTCCCCTGAGGATAGTTTGTGCACGTACCCTTTGTCTATATATCCTTTCAGGACATCTTCGTACGCTTTAGCAAACACTGGGTCTCGTTTCATCTTTCTCTCAACTCCTTGCAGGCGTTTCAAAGCCATGGGATAGCTATTTGGGAACACCACATCGTCGTATTTCCATAATAGGCCTGTCTGGAATCTATCACCGACTCTCTTGGTAGATTCATTTAAAATATTCGTTGCTCTGATGTCTTCTTGGCTTCCTACTATAGGGGACGCTCTTACTCCTATGCTTTCAATATTAAAGTAGTCGACTACACTTTGGTGAAGGGAGTCATCTCTTTTGACGTTTACAAAAAGGCACGATTGCTTGGTTGGTGGCAAGCTGTGGCAGGGCCCGAACACTACCCACCCTAACTCGGTATTACAGGCAAAGGGTCCCTTTAATTCGTTTCTATTTGTAATAGATGGCAAGCCCAGGAACGCATGGTCTAAACCTATTAACAATTTTGGCACTACATTGACGTACGGCTCTATAGGCGGACGCAACGTATCTTGAAATACGCCTTCGATGTCTCCTCGCGTTAGACTTTGCATTGGTAAATTTAAATTAGAAACTGCATAAACACCTTTAAGCAAGTGGCGCGGCTTTTTGTTGACCCCACTTATCTTGACGTTAAACGATATGGCTGGCTCACAGGCTGATCGACCTCCAAACCACTGTATGTTTAGGGGGCTGCTTTTCCCGCGGACGCCTATCTTATCTGCTACTTCCTTGTCCAGCATTGTAATGGATGAGCCGTCATCAAAAAGTGCATATATGTCTACCTGGCAATTCTCTCCATACAATGTCACGGGCAGAATTCGAAATAGCAGTTTGTTATTGTTTTCAGCAGTACAGTTCAGCACGTTGTTTTGTACTGAGTTGGAGGTACATGGTAGCACGGATGGTGGGTCGTAAGATGTGTCCTCGTGAAGCAGCTTATTATGTTTCCGTTGGCATCCATCCTTTAAACATAATTTTTTACGGCGGCAGTCTCGTGTGGTGTGCCCAACGTTTAAACAAGAAAAACATGCGCGGGTCTTCTTTACCTGCTTCCATCGCTCCTGTATTTCCAAATTCAAAAATCGTGGGCAGTCGTAAAGTTTATGGGGGCCTTGACAAATAGGGCATCGCTGCTGATTTCCTACGGCGTGTAGTAGAACTCGGCGTTTCTGCTCCTTTTGTTCAACGTCTTGTACAGTGCATATTAAATTAGCAACTTCGCTAAGCCAGTTACTGAAATCGATAATAGTTGGGTACGGTCGTACATCTTTGGCCACTCTAGCCCATTCCAGTTTTTTGCTCATAGGGAGTTTCGATACTAGTTCCTCTAATAAGGTTGGATTAGCTATATGCTGCTGACCGTCCACTGATTGTAGAAAAATCGATAAGTTTTTTACTTTGGTTGAGAGGGGGACTAGTTTTGCCAAATTGTTTTCGGAAACATACGGTAGTTCCCTGACTTGCCTTAGCTGGCTATGAATGAGTTGTTCAGGTCGCCCGAACCGAAATCTTAGTTGTTCTATTACGGCGTCGACATTGTCAGGATGGATCAGAAGTGACTTGACAACTTCCCTAGCATTTCCCCTTAGACATTTGTGAAGGCGTTGATTATTTTCTAAACGTGTGTATCCGTACGTCGCAGTCGACTGAGTAAATGCTGTATAAAATAGAGGCCAGTCCTCAGGCTCACCGCTGAATTCAGGCAAATCCTGTATTTTTCGCGGCATCATACTAGCTGGGTTTGAAAGCGTACTCGCATTAGATGGCTGTTGATTTAATTCTAAAGATGGCGGCACTTGGCCATTAGTGGCGGGCATTACGTATAGCTGATTTGAGGTATTCGCTGCTGGTGCTGGTGTATATATGCTGTTCGTAATAATTGGCGCTGGTTGCGAAAGGTATGTGTTCGTGTTTGCATAAAACGATGGCAGCCCAGAGATGTTGCTTAAAGTATGCGCGGCTTGCGTCGACCGTGTGGCTTCGCTGCTGGCTGCGTGCGCAGCTGACAAATAAGGTATGGCGGCTGTGTAAGTTGCCAATGTATTTGTTGGCTGATTTTCATGGCGCAATATTGTTGTTGGGGCATTGTCAATGGCGGACGACGATAATTGCGCGGCGTTTACAATTCTGAGGTTAGGGTCACTTACCTGATCTCTCCGCTGCGTAGCTGACTGGAGCTCTTGGAACTGGCGGTTGCTGGTGCGCAGTTCTACTTGGGTATCTGTTAGTTGGCGCTGCAGTATGGCAATCTGTTTTTGCATCTCTGACATGCTAGCTGGCGGCGGCTGTTGTACCATGTCGTGGTGCACTATTGGCATTGACAAAGGCTGTGTCTGTTGGTCATCGTTAGCCTTGGAGGCTATAATAGATTCGCTGTCATTCTTAGAAGGAGGCTGCGTCGTTGGCTGTGCTTTAGATGAACCATCGTTGCTATCCTTTGCTTGTGCGGTTGAATGTGTGCCGCTGGCTGCGGTCGACACTGGCATTATCTTGGCAGATGTTACGTTGTCGGCTTGCAGGCGTGGACTCCGGCGTGGCGGGGAGTGTTGTAACATCTTGGCGATGGACACTATAATTGTCCGAGTTAATATACCGCGGCAACAAGCAAGTGAGAAGCAACTTTCTACAAAGTCCCACGTTCAAGCAAAGTTGCGAAATAAAAAAGTGTGGCCCTTTACTATAAGACGGGTTTGCGTTGAACAAAACTATTAATATATTGCGTATGTAACAAGTAGAATAGTATAATGTTTATTTCTGAAAGTAAGTATAATTAATTTAACAATTAAACCACATTTAACCACTTACCGCAGTTTTGCACCCGTCTTGATCAGAAGTAATTAATGTATGCTCATAGGCTTGCACGCTCTTGAAAATATAAGTAATATTCAAGTGTGTATACCTAACACAAAAGGGAATGCAAAAAGGCGGTAGAGATTTTGACAGAACAAATCACTCGTTAAGAGTTGACAACTACAGAATATTATACGTATAACGAACAAATGCGATTAACACATTACGGGCCGTTTTGGGACACTATCTATGTTCTAAATTTCATTAAAATCGGGTTGATAGTTTCGAAGGGACATAAAATTCCCCCCTAACGTCCTCCTGGTCCTATTTACATGGCCTATGTGCATTTTTAGACGCAGATCTATCTACGCTCTAAATTTCATTAAAATCGGTATGAACGTTTCGGAGGGTCAGAAATTTCTCCCTATCGCCCTCCTGGTCCTAATTTTAAAAATGTACATAGCCTATGTGACTTCTTAGATACTGATCTATCTTTGTTCTAAATTTCATTAAAAAATCGGTTTGAACGTTTCGGAAGGGTGAAAAATTCCCCCCTATCGCCTTTCTCGTCCTGGTTTTGAAAATATACATATCCTATGTGAATTTTTAGACCCAGATCTATCTACGATCAAAATTTCATTAAAATCGGTTTGAAGGTTTCGGAGGGATAGAAATTTCCTCTGTATCGCCTTCCCGGAGTTGCATAGACTAAGTGCGATCGGTTGAGCGGTTTGACCGCGCATAAAATACAAACGAACAAACATTAATTTTTATATATATTAGATTTATTTCATAGATCCCCGAAGTTGTGATTTACAATAGCTAAGTATATAAATTAAATTAATGATTTGACTAAAGTTGATTTGCAATGAATTTAAAAACGAACTGTATTTTAGTTTTTCAAAATATTAACTCAAATATTTCGAAATGAATGCAGTGTTCACTAAAATGGCTATAACTCATGAACCAATATACATACATACAGAGACCGTTTATACATAACAATCTTGGTCAGAATTGGCGCCACCTTTGCAGAACATCAATTACTAACACAATGCGACTTATTTTTATATATATAGATTTACTGCCGTCTCACACGTGCTTTTTTGGAAAAACTCGATTCATATTTTGAGAGTATACATATTATTTGACTCCATATATTCATCCAATTATTCTTTAACGACCTTTTCCAATGTTTTTTCACACGTTTTTAATGTATTGACCTATATTCTTCACACTTTCTAGTTTTCGGCACCTTTTCAATTTGTGTTACCGTTGTTTCTTTCCAATTTTCAGGAGGAACACCTGTCTTCATAGAATTATTTAAAATTTTTAGAAGCGTATCCCCTGCCACACTCCAATTGTGTAGAATAATGTTGTTTGAAACCTGAACACCGAGGTCCTATTGTGTGTTATTTGGTTTGTATATTGCACTTCCTTTATTGAGTACCTTATATCTTTTTCGCTATCCACAAAATATGTGTTAAATTTATCAGCTAGTTATATTCAACTGGGTCAAATATCAAATACTGTACCACATTCTGATTTTTATTAAGTACTAGTTCTTTTATTTATCTCCACATTTGCTTTTGATCAACTGCATTATTTATATTATTATTAATGTAATCATTCTTTATACTTATTTCTTATTATTTAGTAGTATTATTAATGTAGTCAATATTTATACTTATTTCTTATTATTGTGTAGTTTTCCCAGAATTGAGTTGTGTTTACTAATTCAGCTTGTATATTTAGTACTTGATTATTATTTCTCTTTTCAAAGCTTCTAACTCTGCATTAAACCATTTACATTATTGCATTCATATATGATTTTTTTGAAAGTGCATCCTTGTATTGTTTTATTATTATTTTTTATTATCGAATTTCATCTTATTGATAAGCTGAGTGTTGAAAATATATTTGTAGTATTTAAATACTTCTATTGTCGATCTTTCTTTCATATATGTATATGTTATTTATATATATCCAATTGATATCTATATTTATCATTTCGTCAGCAGCTATTTTACCTGTTACGCTATTGTTTACCGATATATTGTAATTGTTAGTTATTAAATAGTCAATTATTGTACTAAAAGGTTTTTCTAAAGACCATTATCATTCAGTATACAATTAATTTAAATTTTATATGTCGAGTTTTTTACCAAGGCTACATTAAAGTCTCTGGTAACTACAATATCACAGTTATTAATGATTTTATCGCTGTTATTATCAGCACTACGATTTCTTCGAAAATATTACAAAGTTCATATTCACTAAGACTAGTTGATCTACAGACAAAAACCAGTGTTTTTTATTTTCAACTTTTTCAATTAATTCGGTTATATTCCATTTATTTTTAAAATATATCACTAATGCACCGGTTCTTGATGAAGTTGACGACATAATATGGCCATATCCTTTTAACATCACTTCAAAGTCATCTATATCCTTCGTTAAGCCTAGTACTCTGTTCGAATTTGTGGAAAATGTTGAGCAACATTAATTATTTCACTTGGAAAATATGACATTTAAAATGTGTCTATATTAATTTCTTTTATATATTTATGAACAGCTGTCAAAATTCCCTATGAAATGAAGAACATTTGCTTTATTTCACAGCTTTGTTAAAATGTTGCCAGAAAAGAAAGCACAGTACTACTATTGCAATATTTTTTCATGAATTTTCATTCAATTTTTTATACATGTATTTTGACATAATTCCACACGAAATTTTGAAAAGAGTACCAGGCTTTACAAGGTAATATATTTACTGCTTTTTGTTTGTTATGTGGCCAAGTATGTCTATATGCCTGTATTTCATTGGTTCTTACACCAAATCATCAGTAGACTTCAACCTAATTCCAAAATAACAAAACCTCTCAACTTATCATAAACTCCAAAAAATGAATTAAGAATTACACAAGCAAAACCATAGGATTTGAAATTTCAGAAAACAACAAACAAATTTTATTCGATATAAATCTATTTTGTTTTTTCACCTTCATACCACATAACAAAGAAAGCACTAATTTAATTGAGACAATATCTCGAATAAACCATTTTAAAAACATTATGTAGATTTTGTTTTCATTGTGCCTTTTTTATATACCTTTATTGTTTGTCAACGGCAGAGAATTGACCTTGGTTTAAATGAAAGTAAAACCTCAATATTGAACACATAGGATCGTAGTTGGCTGTAATATTTAATGTCATTAGTTTTAATGAATTTCCCATAATAAAATGCATGTTTGTTGAAGTTAAGACATGTTAAGATAATCTCGATGTAGTGAAAAATCAGTTAATTTAACCAAACAATTTAAAAACTTGTAATCATGGTGTTTAAGTACGTATTCGTAAAAGCCGTGTTGTAGTGTTTGGAAATTTTTACTAATTTTAATGCATCCTTGTTGGAAGCCTTTTGGTATTCAGCAAGTGAACCGGTAACCGTACTTAAGTGTTGTTGTGCCATTTTTCATAGAAAAGTATACTAAAATACCTACTTCAATCCTGGATATCAACACGATCACGTCGTCATTTTCACAAAGTAATTAATAAGATATATCACCTTAACAAGGTAATTATTAATCTTACAATAAAGTTGGAAAATTGATTCCTTTGTTGTTTAACATTGAAATATTCTTGTTTTTATTCCTTGCTATCCCGTCGGATACACGCCGAAACACATGGTCCTTAGCAAGATGTTCTTTAACTGTTTCATTGATATTCTGGAAGGTTTGGCACTACTTTTGATCTATTTGAAAAAAAAAATTGTGACAACCGACAGATTGCAGTTACAAAAAAATTTAAACAAATCAAAAATTTAAAGAAAAAATGCAGTGAAGCTAAATTTTCTTTTGCTGTGTTTCCGTAACGGTAATTAACACGACTTTTATATATAGATAGATGGTCCAAATTATTGTAAATAATCGATTTTCGTCAAAAAAACAAAAATGTTACGTAACATAATTAATTAATTTTGTACAATATTTTATTTTTGTTTTATTATTAATCAATTCAGAGAAAGGTCTTAACAAAAGATTCTAATAAAAGAAGAAAGGAACAAATGCAGTTGTTGCTCTTGTTGTAGTGTAGTTTTAAAAGGCAATAGTTACTTCTTTTTACCTGGAGGGTCCCGTAGGAATCGCAGGTTCTTTATCAGAGCTTGGTTTACTACAACTGTGCTTAACTAACTTAGAACTAGCTATTTATACTTTCTTAAAATTAACTATAAAATAATATATTGCAATTAAGCTATTTTCTATTGACCTAAATAATACAACAGTATTGCACCATTCGTTAACGCAAGCAGTATTTAAGTTGAATGTACATTACTGCTACGCCAATGAATTAGTGCAAAGTATATGTAGGAGGGATTTTCGATAATGCTTCACAACATCCCTCCCCCCTTAATGGAAGAAAACATCTATACAATGATGTTTTTCTAACGGAAGTTTCTTATTCTATGTACAATTTTTAAAGCTATTTTTTATGATATATATTTATGTGTATTTTTTTCTATTGATTAACTCCTAAATTTGCTGCGCTGGAGTGCTCGGTGCTGGTTGTGGGGGTGGAGTTTTCTGTTCTTGGAGATGGCTTTTTGGTTCAAGTTCCCGCTGCGATTTGGGAACTCATTATTTATCTTGACCTTTAGTTGACGCCGGTTTCTGCATAACACTAATATCGCTACTATTGTCACTACCGCGACAATTGCTGTCAAGGAGTATCTGATGCTACTTGTAACGTTTTGATGGAATTGAATCTCCTTAATGGTTTCGATCTGGGCTACTTGTATTTTCTCTAGAGTGGATTTAATTTTTTGTTGTGATATTCCTGTTGTTCCCCACTAAGAGGAATTTCTATGTTACATCCACTATTTTGCTGACGTAAGCCTGCCCACCTATTGTTATACACGGAAAATGCAGCTTTGTGGTGGTTTTAGGCTCTTGAAATCTTTCTCTCCGGTGTAGTTGAACACTGTTTTATCTAGTCTTACAACGTACTCTCTGGGGGAATCAATTTGATGGTGACTGTCGTTTGGAACGGGTATTATCAATGACCTCGTTAGGCTGACTGTTTCGATGGGCAACTTGATTACGAACATTAGCGTGTTGTGCTTGCGTAATGCCACTCCCATCTGCATTTGTTGTATGGTCTCAATATTTATTTTATTCTCTTCAATTTCCTCAATTGTCAGTAGGGCGGGGTTGAATATTTTCATCCTTGCCAAAGCCACGGATTCTTGTATGATCTTCAATTGACTTTTCATATCAAATAATTTGAAAAGTTGGAAAATCGCGACGTCTCGGTAATGTTGACTTTCTGAGTGCAACTTGATCTGTGTGAAGTCGTTCAGCGTCCTTCTGTTGTCATTTATTGCCTCAACCATTCTGTTGATGGAGGAATTGAATCTGTCATTTATAGATATCTGATGGTTCGACTGTTCGATGATTTGGTGACCGGTTGCATCAACTACCTTGAAATGCTGATTTATCTGCTCTCGGTCCTCATCATCCAATGTTCCATACAGCCACTTCATCACCTTCCCTCCAATATTCAGCAATCCCCGTTTTACTCGGCCCGGCAAAAGCGTGTGTAGACCGTCTTCAATCTGTTTTAGTTCCTTCAAAATGACTTCCCGGTAGAGAGTGGGCAGAACTGTCGGCAAATTACGATGAACCTCGTTTACAGAGTCTGCTATATGTTGATCTAGTGCAGAATATACTGAAACTTCAACGCCATCTCGACCGATCCCATATGTATCTCCGAGTATCCATCAGGGGATTCCAGTTTTTCCATCCCCATCTCCTCGTTAGTGATGCCTATTCTTACTCCGTCTTATCCTTCGTCCGTACCCTCCTTTGCTAATACTTGTTTTTCAATTTATCAAAGAAAAAAATTTTTTTTTAACTTAATTTTGGGGTTTTTGTTTTGTTGTTGAGATATTATTTTTTTTTGTATCATTAAAGTGCATCAAATATTTGAGTTTTGTTTCTATTAATAAAGAAGGAGCTCTACTCCTTGTACATCTTCTTTCTTTTAATTAATTTTAGTTTTTTTTTTCTTATTTGCTTTTTTCTATTTTGTATATTTTTTATTTTAATGTTGTTCTTCTAAAGTTTATGCTGTGTAGGGTTGCCATTTCCAATTTTAGAAAAGGAGGACAACGACCTTAAAAAAGGAGGACATTTGGCTCAAAAAAAGAGGACTCTCTTTTGCCTAATATTCAACTACAAAAATCAATAATATATACAAAATTACTTTTTATTTTAATTTATATTGAGCTTGAGGCTTATTTTTATAAAATAGTAACTATAAAACTATTTATTTTATAATTATATCAATATTTCATTATCCTCTGGATATATTCTTCAGGATAACAATTTAAAAATTATTTATAATATTTCAACAATAACAAAAATAATACAAAATTACTTGTTTTTATTTAAAAAATTTATATTCATTTCAATACATGTCTATCAGATTTTTTCAAATATTCATAAAGTGCTTGACAATTCATACAGTAATGCCAACACAGTCTCTAACGCATCACATATAGCACTTTTTTGTTCAAAATAGTGATTTTTACTGGCTGTTTCACAATTTCGAACGAATATTGATTCGTACGAAATCTGTGTTATTTGTAAATTATTTTGGGTGTTTTGTTTTTAAAAATTTAGCTTGACTACTTATGAGCGAAAATGTAGCATTTTTGATATTTTGAAAATGTAAAAGCAGCAAAAAGTAGGACAATCCCGGACACTTGTTAAAAAAAGAAGGATGACGGACCCCGACGATCTAAAAAAGAGGACGGTGTCCGGGGAAAAGAGGACGGAGGGCTACCCTAATGCTGTGTAGGTTTTTATTTAACATTTAAGCAATATTTTTATTTTTTTTTTTAACGTAATCTAAATTTCAAAAATATTCATGTTTTGTTTGAAGATATTTTTTATGTTATTAATCGATTTTTTTATTTAATTTCTACAAATACATTTAAGTACATATATAGTGGTGTGGTAGTGTGGTTTTGCATAGTAATAATGAAATAGTAATGTTTTGTTTTAAGATATATATTAATATGTAGATGTTTTTTTTTTTATATTTTGAATTTACGCATTAAATGTATGCAAATTTTTATTTTAAATGTTTTTTAATAAAAAAAAAATACTTGACATGGTTTTTGTCTCTTGTGAATAACTTACAACCGCTTAATTGCATTTGTTGCTTCATTTGCTTTTTATTAACTGACCTATCACAAGAAAGACATTGACGGAATCATATTTCTGAAAAATATTATGTGTACGCAGTATTAATTATTATTATTTTTTTCTCTTGTTTACTCTGGCTGTTTATATTAAAAATTAAATTTTTTTGTAGTTAACAGTCAGTAGCTATATTCATTGGGGTATTCGTAAATAAATTCGCTGTAGTTGCAAAATAGTGTCCCATATTCGAACAATTTATGGAAAATTAGGTAAACATTAAAGGTTATTGCACTCTGATATATGGAGTAATCGTATTTATTATAAATTGGTTTATCTTCTACAAAACGTCTTATTAAACTGTCTGTTCCCTATTTCTCGGCCTCTGTGTGGCCTTACTAAATTTTTATGATATATCTTTGCTTTATTTCTTATTTTCAGTTTTGTATTTACTTCTGTTGGTACATCTATAATCTCATATGGTCCTAACCATAGAGGTGAAAATTTATTTTTGCGGGCTTGGTTCTTTAACCAAACCCTTTGTCCTATTTCATATTCTCTGTACTTTGCACTCTTGTCATAATATTGTTTTGCCCTTAATTTTTCCATTTCTTGATTTCTTTTCACAATTTCGTGTGAACGTTGGATCTGGTATTTTAGAATCTTGTTATAATCCTCCGTGTTGTATAGGGCTACAGGGGGTGATTTCAAACTCATCGGTATCTCAAACTCAAACCCGAATAGAACTCTTGTCGGCGTTTGCTTTGTCGTTGTATGTTTGCTGTTGTTGTATACATGCATTGCGTGATTGAGCCATTCGTCCCAGTTGGTACCATCTAGATTGACAAAATGTCTCAAAAATTCGGCTAAAGGTCGGTGAGCTCTTTCCAAGGCACCATTTGCTAGTGGGTGGTAAGGATTGGTTAGCTGTTTCTTTATTCCCAGGAGCTTACATGTTTCTTTGAACAATTTCGATGTGAAGTTAGACCCGTTATCCGTTACTAACACCTTGGGAATAAAGTATCTCGAAATTATTTCATTAAAAAAAACTCGAGCTATTGTTGAGGCCTCTGCATCAGCTACTGCGGCGCACACGAAAGATTTTGAAAAATCATCCTGAAAGGTGACAATATACTTGTTTCCTCTGGCAGATTCTGGCAACGGTCCTACAAGGTCCAAAAAATTTTTTTCAAAGGGTCTATTTGACGTGCTTGTTATAACCAATGGTATCTTTTTGACTTTTGAGCATTTGTTCTTCTGGCATAGAGTGCACGTTGCTACATAGGTTTTGATTTGCTGCTACATACCGGCCCACTTGTATTGATTCCTGATGCGGGAGTAAGTTTTGTATGTCCCTTGGTGTCCACCCAAAGGTGTATCATGAAACGTTTTTATTACCTTGTTAATATCTTCCACATTTGTCAAATAGAATGCCGTATCCTCTTGTTCCACGTCTTCACTCCTATTCACTTCATCCACAATCTCTTCATTATTTCCCTTTTTATATGCGTTTGCCTCTCGTGCCTTTGCCCTGGTAATTGCTCCTACACTCATATTTTCCACTGGGAGATGACTAAGTGCGTCAGCGTTTTGGTTGATTTTCCCCGGCTTATACCGTATCTCGAAGTCATATTCTAAAAGTTTGAGTCTCAGTCGACCCAATCTGCCTTCTTGATCCTTCAAATTTGCTATTCCTTTCAGAGGCTTATGATCTCTAAAAATTGTAAAATGTCTACCAAGCAAATAGGGCCTAAAAATCTTAGATGCCCACACGATGGCAAGGAACTCCTCTATGGTAGAGTATCGTTTCTCCGTATCACTTAGCACTCTGCTTTCGAAGTATATGGGTAAATCACAACCTGGCTCTCCTTGAGAAAGTATGGCTCCTAATGCCTCATTGCTAGCATCTGTAGTCAGAATAAATGGTTTTGTGAAATCAGGGTACCGCAACAGTGCTTCTTGACACTCCTTTTTCCATTCAAATTTGGCGTTTTTCCTTAATAGTTTGTTCAATGGCAATGCAATTTCAGATGACCTTGGTATAAACTTTCTATAATAGTTGATAAGCCCCAAAAATTATTGTAGCTCCTTGACATTTCTGGGAGGCGGTATATCTTTTACTGCTTTTGTCTTATGGGGGTCCGGTAATACTCCGTTTTTCGAACATTGATGTCCTAGATAAACTACCTCTCTTTGCAGGAAATTACATTTTTCAGGGTGCAGGTTAAGGATGTGTTTCCTTAAAACGTCCAGTACTCTTTTAAGTCTTAACTGATGATCCTCTAGATTTCTCCAGTAGATTACTATATCGTCCAGATATACGAAACAGTCGATTCCCTGTAGACCTGTTAATATTGAATTCATTATCCTCTGAAACGTGGCTGGTGCCCCTGTCAATCCGAAAGGCATACGATTGAACTCGAAATGTCCCATGGTGTTGAACGCGGTTTTTTGCTTATCAACTTGGTGGTACCCGCTTGCCAGGTCTAGGGTAGAAAAGTATCGGCTGTAGCCAAGTTGGTCTAGGATCTCATCAATTCTTGGTATGGGGAAAACCTATTTTATTGTAGCCTCATTCAATTTCCGGAAATCCACTACCAAACGCCATTTTTTTCTCTCCGTCCTTACCTGCCTTTTTGGGTACTAGGAGTATTGGAGAGTTCCAAAGGGAAATACTAGGGGAGATAATTCCATCTTCGATCATTTGGCCTACTTGTCTATTAATTTCATTTCGGTGGGCCTCAGGTAACCTATACTGTTTAGTATTGATTGGGGGCTGAGTAGGGTCAGTTGGTATTTTATGCTTAAGTACATTCGTGAATGTAAGATTGTCCCCGGGTAGGTGAAATACATCGTCGTATGATCTTAAAATGGTTTCGACTGACACTCTCTTCCGATGTCAGATCTGGCTTCAGACGAACCGTGTCTAATAGCAATCGGGTTCTACTATATCTCTGTTGTGCGCGGAATCTACTGTATTTATCGCTGCTGTCGGCGCTATCCGGAAGTTTAAAGGGTTGTCCCAACTCAAAATTACTTTTTCCTTTATAAATTGTTAATTTTTCCTTTATATTTACTGCAAAGTCATTGGTGTTCAGAATCTGTCTACATATTTATGGTTCACCATTACAATTCCTTTGGTACTTATGTTTCCCCAAATGCTCCCGACAACGTCTTCCGCTCATTCTTGTTGATTTCTGTTGCTGCCAAAGCTTCATTTTTTACTAGTGTGGTGTCTGCTCCTGAGTCCACCAATAATAATAGTTTCTCCTCTTTTGCTTCTTTGCAGGGGAAACTTATATATGTATCGTTTATATCGTATTTTTCATTACTAGCATTATCCCTTTTCAGACTCAGTTCCCTTCGGAACTCTGAGTGATATGTGAGGTGTTTTGCAACGTTTTGTTCCTTGCACACATTCTCTTATGCTCGTCCATGTCATAATTACAAATTGTAACATTATTGCCATATAATATATTGATTTTCTTAAAATTTCTCTACTGATGTTACAAACATTGTACGTTGAATTTATGTATCCTGCACCACTTATTATTTTTGTATGAGCCTTTTTCTTCCGACGAGATCTTTTGGGTGTACTTACTGCTTTTTCCTTGATATTCATTTTAATCTCCGGATGCTGATTATCTTCCTCCTCTGTCACATTTATGTTGTTTATGTCTAAATTTATGATGCTGAAATTTTCATGTTTTTCAGCTTTATCGCCTACCGGATGTGTTTTCTTACACGTTTTTTCTTCAGTATGTTTTTCATATATTCTTTTTCTGCGGGTTTTGGCATTCCAGTCAATTAGCTGTGACTGGGCCTATACCCGTTTCCCGAATCCTGTCTGCCGTGTATCTAGCTCTTTCTATCGCCAGTAGTATTATCATTTCTATTTCTATTCTTGTTGCTACCATTATTGTCTCTGTTTTCGGGGCAATTGTAGGAAATGTGTCCCTGTCGACCGCATCTATAACAACGTTGCTGCTCGTTGTTGTCAATTTGATTTTGCCTTATATTTTGAGTTTCTTGCCTTGCATAATTTTGAGTATTGATTTTGGGATTATGTGGTTGTGGGTTTCTTCTAAAGTTGTATTCTGCATTTGCTATCACACATCCTTCAATAAATTTATTTGTGTCAGTTGTAAGTTCGGGCCCCTTCGTTCCATAGAATATCGGCACGACATGAGATATATTTTTGAAAAGTTCCGTAAAAGTTGTCATATTGGTTGTATTTGAAGAATTGTTGACTAAAAGTGTTTTCGTAGTTCCCCCATGCAACTCTTGTATTTTTAATTTTAGCGTCTCAATTTGTTGAGTTTTTTCCTCAACAACTTTCCTGTTCTCAACGAATTTCTGCAGCTGTTCGGGAGTCAACCTCGTGTTAACGTGTTGCGCGAGCTCTTTAAACGCTTTGTTTTCTTGCTCGCTGTCTTGAATTTGTTGTTCGGCTTCTTCTATGGTTTTCTTCAAGCTTTCGTTCTGCTGCTTCAAGATCCTGTTCACTTGTACGTATTCTTCTACTTCTTTAGATATAACTGAATTTTTCTGATGTGCCTGTAACACTTGTAACTCTTCTAATAAAATATCAATCTTTTCGAACTCACTTATATTTCCCTGGCTTCGCACCTTATGTTTTACTAACTCTATATACTCGTTTGTATATTGATATACTTAATTAAATTCAACACTCGCTCCGAAATTTCTCTAGTTTCTACCTGCGTTTTTTTCAATTCTAATTTTAAATCTATATATATAAAAGAAAGTCGTGTTAGTTACACTATTTATAACTCAAGAACGACTTAACCGATTTGGTTGCAAATTGGTGGGAACTTAGCTTAGAGTCAGGAGATGGACATAGGATACCAAAATGGCGGATACCCCAAAGATGTGGGCCATCCCTTTTTATCTACTCCGAAGATATGGGTATCAAATGAGAGGGATTGAAAAGGAAATATAAAACATAATAAAATTATTTCAAAAACAATATGGTGGACGCTTCAAAATAGCGGAGCACTACTTTTTTCCAATCACGTTATATGGGTATAAAATGAAAGGGATTTTTGAGAACGAAACATAAAATATAATAAGACCTCTTACAAACAAAAGAGCGCACCACTCCCATGACATGGGTACCAAATTCAAGAAGTTTTGAAAGTGGGAACACAAAATATAATGAAATATCTAGAAACACTTTTTGAGACACGCCCCAAAATGGTCATACGACTACTTTTTATACACCACACGATATGGGTATCAAATTAAAAGGATTATTGAGAAGGAAACTGAGACTAAAGTATAGTAACTCCAAAAAAATCTAACAGAGATTTATTCTGACTTTATCGGTCTGAAAAAACTAAAAAAATCTATTTTGTATTTTTTTTTCGTT
Organism: Linnaemya tessellans; assembly: GCA_951800035.1. Classification (NCBI taxonomy): domain Eukaryota; kingdom Metazoa; phylum Arthropoda; class Insecta; order Diptera; family Tachinidae; genus Linnaemya; species Linnaemya tessellans. The sequence continues at coordinate 78,272,453 of OX637532.1, forward strand.
TCTCATTTTCTGTGACGATATATGACTTTCTATATTTAAGCATTGATTTTATAGTAAATTTTCATTTTAAATATTTTTATAATTATGATATATGCCTGTTTCTTTAAAGCAAAAAATAATATTTAACAGCAAAGTAACCATATATTACCAAAAGGTATAAACGCAATTAAACTAATTTCCACCCAATTAACTCACCGAGCAATGCCGGGCGGGCCTGCTAGACCTGTTAATATTGAATTCATTATCCTCTGAAACGTGGCTGGTGCCCCTGTCAATCCGAAAGGCATACGATTGAACTCGAAATGTCCCATGGTGTTGAACGCGGTTTTTTGCTTATCAACTTGGTGGTACCCGCTTGCCAGGTCTAGGGTAGAAAAGTATCGGCTGTAGCCAATTTGGTCTAGGATCTCATCAATTCTTGGTATGGGGAAAACCTATTTTATTGTAGCCTCATTCAATTTCCGGAAATCCACTACCAAACGCCATTTTTTCTCTCCGTCCTTACCTGCCTTTTTGGGTACTAGGAGTATTGGAGAGTTCCAAAGGGAAATACTAGGGGAGATAATTCCATCTTCGATCATTTGGCCTACTTGTCTATTAATTTCATTTCGGTGGGCCTCAGGTAACCTATACTGTTTAGTATTGATTGGGGGCTGAGTAGGGTCAGTTGGTATTTTATGCTTAAGTACATTCGTGAATGTAAGATTGTCCCCGGGTAGGTGAAATACATCGTCGTATGATCTTAAAATGGTTTCGACTGACACTCTCTTCCGATGTCAGATCTGGCTTCAGACGAACCGTGTCTAATAGCAATCGGGTTCTACTATATCTCTGTTGTGCGCGGAATCTACTGTATTTATCGCTGCTGTCGGCGCTATCCGGAAGTTTAAAGGGTTGTCCCAACTCAAAATTACTTTTTCTTTTATAAATTGTTAATTTTTCCTTTATATTTACTGCAAAGTCATTGGTGTTCAGAATCTGTCTACATATTTATGGTTCACCATTACAATTCCTTTGGTACTTATGTTTCCCCAAATGCTCCCGACAACGTCTTCCGCTCATTCTTGTTGATTTCTGTTGCTGCCAAAGCTTCATTTTTTACTAGTGTGGTGTCTGCTCCTGAGTCCACCAATAATAATAGTTTCTCCTCTTTTGCTTCTTTGCAGGGGAAACTTATATATGTATCGTTTATATCGTATTTTTCATTACTAGCATTATCCCTTTTCAGACTCAGTTCCCTTCGGAACTCTGAGTGATATGTGAGGTGTTTTGCAACGTTTTGTTCCTTGCACACATTCTCTTATGCTCGTCCATGTCATAATTACAAATTGTAACATTATTGCCATATAATATATTGATTTTCTTAAAATTTCTCTACTGATGTTACAAACATTGTACGTTGAATTTATGTATCCTGCACCACTTATTATTTTTGTATGAGCCTTTTTCTTCCGACGAGATCTTTTGGGTGTACTTACTGCTTTTTCCTTGATATTCATTTTAATCTCCGGATGCTGATTATCTTCCTCCTCTGTCACATTTATGTTGTTTATGTTTAAATTTATGATGCTGAAATTTTCATGTTTTTCAGCTTTATCGCCTACCGGATGTGTTTTCTTACACGTTTTTTCTTCAGTATGTTTTTCATATATTCTATTTCTGCGGGTTTTGGCATTCCAGTCAATTAGCTGTGACTGGGCCGATACCCGTTTCCCGAATCCTGTCTGCCGTGTATCTAGCTCTTTCTATCGCCAGTAGTATTATCATTTCTATTTCTATTCTTGTTGCTACCATTATTGTCTCTGTTTTCGGGGCAATTGTAGGAAATGTGTCCCTGTCGACCGCATCTATAACAACGTTGCTGCTCGTTGTTGTCAATTTGATTTTGCCTTATATTTTGAGTTTCTTGCCTTGCATAATTTTGAGTATTGATTTTGGGATTATGTGGTTGTGGGTTTCTTCTAAAGTTGTATTCTGCATTTGCTATCACACATCCTTCAATAAATTTATTTGTGTCAGTTGTAAGTTCGGGCCCCTTCGTTCCATAGAATATCGGCACGACATGAGATATATTTTTGAAAAGTTCCGTAAAAGTTGTCATATTGGTTGTATTTGAAGAATTGTTGATTGTCTCTGTTTTCGGGGCAATTGTAGGAAATGTGTCCCTGTCGACCGCATCTATAACAACGTTGCTGCTCGTTGTTGTCAATTTGATTTTGCCTTATATTTTGAGTTTCTTGCCTTGCATAATTTTGAGTATTGATTTTGGGATTATGTGGTTGTGGGTTTCTTCTAAAGTTGTATTCTGCATTTGCTATCACACATCCTTCAATAAATTTATTTGTGTCAGTTGTAAGTTCGGGCCCCTTCGTTCCATAGAATATCGGCACGACATGAGATATATTTTTGAAAAGTTCCGTAAAAGTTGTCATATTGGTTGTATTTGAAGAATTGTTGACTAAAAGTGTTTTCGTAGTTCCCCCATGCAACTCTTGTATTTTTAATTTTAGCGTCTCAATTTGTTGAGTTTTTTCCTCAACAACTTTCCTGTTCTCAACGAATTTCTGCAGCTGTTCGGGAGTCAACCTCGTGTTAACGTGTTGCGCGAGCTCTTTAAACGCTTTGTTTTCTTGCTCGCTGTCTTGAATTTGTTGTTCGGCTTCTTCTATGGTTTTCTTCAAGCTTTCGTTCTGCTGCTTCAAGATCCTGTTCACTTGTACGTATTCTTCTACTTCTTTAGATATAACTGAATTTTTCTGATGTGCCTGTAACACTTGTAACTCTTCTAATAAAATATCAATCTTTTCGAACTCACTTATATTTCCCTGGCTTCGCACCTTATGTTTTACTAACTCTATATACTCGTTTGTATATTGATATACTTAATTAAATTCAACACTCGCTCCGAAATTTCTCTAGTTTCTACCTGCGTTTTTTTCAATTCTAATTTTAAATCCTCCATATATAAATTTATTCTATATATATATATATATATATATATATATATATATATATATATATATATATATATATATATATATATATCTATATATATAAAAGAAAGTCGTGTTAGTTACACTATTTATAACTCAAGAACGACTTAACCGATTTGGTTGCAAATTGGTGGGAACTTAGCTTAGAGTCAGGAGATGGACATAGGATACCAAAATGGCGGATACCCCAAAGATGTGGGCCATCCCTTTTTATCTACTCCGAAGATATGGGTATCAAATGAGAGGGATTGAAAAGGAAATATAAAACATAATAAAATTATTTCAAAAACAATATGGTGGACGCTTCAAAATAGCGGAGCACTACTTTTTTCCAATCACGTTATATGGGTATAAAATGAAAGGGATTTTTGAGAACGAAACATAAAATATAATAAGACCTCTTACAAACAAAAGAGCGCACCACTCCCATGACATGGGTACCAAATTCAAGAAGTTTTGAAAGTGGGAACACAAAATATAATGAAATATCTAGAAACACTTTTTGAGACACGCCCCAAAATGGTCATACGACTACTTTTTATACACCACACGATATGGGTATCAAATTAAAAGGATTATTGAGAAGGAAACTGAGACTAAAGTATAGTAACTCCAAAAAAATCTAACAGAGATTTATTCTGACTTTATCGGTCTGAAAAAACTAAAAAAATCTATTTTGTATTTTTTTTTCGTTTCTCATTTTCTGTGACGATATATGACTTTCTATATTTAAGCATTGATTTTATAGTAAATTTTCATTTTAAATATTTTTATAATTATGATATATGCCTGTTTCTTTAAAGCAAAAAATAATATTTAACAGCAAAGTAACCATATATTACCAAAAGGTATAAACGCAATTAAACTAATTTCCACCCAATTAACTCACCGAGCAATGCCGGGCGGGCCTGTTGGTCTAGGATCTCATCAATTCTTGGTATGGGAAAACCTATTTTATTGTAGCCTCATTCAATTTCCGGAAATCCACTACCAAACGCCATTTTTTCTCTCCGTCCTTACCTGCCTTTTTGGGTACTAGGAGTATTGGAGAGTTCCAAAGGGAAATACTAGGGGAGATAATTCCATCTTCGATCATTTGGCCTACTTGTCTATTAATTTCATTTCGGTGGGCCTCAGGTAACCTATACTGTTTAGTATTGATTGGGGGCTGAGTAGGGTCAGTTGGTATTTTATGCTTAAGTACATTCGTGAATGTAAGATTGTCCCCGGGTAGGTGAAATACATCGTCGTATGATCTTAAAATGGTTTCGACTGACAATCTCTTCCGATGTCAGATCTGGCTTCAGACGAACCGTGTCTAATAGCAATCGGGTTCTACTATATCTCTGTTGTGCGCGGAATCTACTGTATTTATCGCTGCTGTCGGCGCTATCCGGAAGTTTAAAGGGTTGTCCCAACTCAAAATTACTTTTTCCTTTATAAATTGTTAATTTTTCCTTTATATTTACTGCAAAGTCATTGGTGTTCAGAATCTGTCTACATATTTATGGTTCACCATTACAATTCCTTTGGTACTTATGTTTCCCCAAATGCTCCCGACAACGTCTTCCGCTCATTCTTGTTGATTTCTGTTGCTGCCAAAGCTTCATTTTTTACTAGTGTGGTGTCTGCTCCTGAGTCCACCAATAATAATAGTTTCTCCTCTTTTGCTTCTTTGCAGGGGAAACTTATATATGTATCGTTTATATCGTATTTTTCATTACTAGCATTATCCCTTTTCAGACTCAGTTCCCTTCGGAACTCTGAGTGATATGTGAGGTGTTTTGCAACGTTTTGTTCCTTGCACACATTCTCTTATGCTCGTCCATGTCATAATTACAAATTGTAACATTATTGCCATATAATATATTGATTTTCTTAAAATTTCTCTACTGATGTTACAAACATTGTACGTTGAATTTATGTATCCTGCACCACTTATTATTTTTGTATGAGCCTTTTTCTTCCGACGAGATCTTTTGGGTGTACTTACTGCTTTTTCCTTGATATTCATTTTAATCTCCGGATGCTGATTATCTTCCTCCTCTGTCACATTTATGTTGTTTATGTCTAAATTTATGATGCTGAAATTTTCATGTTTTTCAGCTTTATCGCCTACCGGATGTGTTTTCTTACACGTTTTTTCTTCAGTATGTTTTTCATATATTCTTTTTCTGCGGGTTTTGGCATTCCAGTCAATTAGCTGTGACTGGGCCTATACCCGTTTCCCGAATCCTGTCTGCCGTGTATCTAGCTCTTTCTATCGCCAGTAGTATTATCATTTCTATTTCTATTCTTGTTGCTACCATTATTGTCTCTGTTTTCGGGGCAATTGTAGGAAATGTGTCCCTGTCGACCGCATCTATAACAACGTTGCTGCTCGTTGTTGTCAATTTGATTTTGCCTTATATTTTGAGTTTCTTGCCTTGCATAATTTTGAGTATTGATTTTGGGATTATGTGGTTGTGGGTTTCTTCTAAAGTTGTATTCTGCATTTGCTATCACACATCCTTCAATAAATTTATTTGTGTCAGTTGTAAGTTCGGGCCCCTTCGTTCCATAGAATATCGGCACGACATGAGATATATTTTTGAAAAGTTCCGTAAAAGTTGTCATATTGGTTGTATTTGAAGAATTGTTGACTAAAAGTGTTTTCGTAGTTCCCCCATGCAACTCTTGTATTTTTAATTTTAGCGTCTCAATTTGTTGAGTTTTTTCCTCAACAACTTTCCTGTTCTCAACGAATTTCTGCAGCTGTTCGGGAGTCAACCTCGTGTTAACGTGTTGCGCGAGCTCTTTAAACGCTTTGTTTTCTTGCTCGCTGTCTTGAATTTGTTGTTCGGCTTCTTCTATGGTTTTCTTCAAGCTTTCGTTCTGCTGCTTCAAGATCCTGTTCACTTGTACGTATTCTTCTACTTCTTTAGATATAACTGAATTTTTCTGATGTGCCTGTAACACTTGTAACTCTTCTAATAAAATATCAATCTTTTCGAACTCACTTATATTTCCCTGGCTTCGCACCTTATGTTTTACTAACTCTATATACTCGTTTGTATATTGATATACTTAATTAAATTCAACACTCGCTCCGAAATTTCTCTAGTTTCTACCTGCGTTTTTTTCAATTCTAATTTTAAATCTATATATATAAAAGAAAGTCGTGTTAGTTACACTATTTATAACTCAAGAACGACTTAACCGATTTGGTTGCAAATTGGTGGGAACTTAGCTTAGAGTCAGGAGATGGACATAGGATACCAAAATGGCGGATACCCCAAAGATGTGGGCCATCCCTTTTTATCTACTCCGAAGATATGGGTATCAAATGAGAGGGATTGAAAAGGAAATATAAAACATAATAAAATTATTTCAAAAACAATATGGTGGACGCTTCAAAATAGCGGAGCACTACTTTTTTCCAATCACGTTATATGGGTATAAAATGAAAGGGATTTTTGAGAACGAAACATAAAATATAATAAGACCTCTTACAAACAAAAGAGCGCACCACTCCCATGACATGGGTACCAAATTCAAGAAGTTTTGAAAGTGGGAACACAAAATATAATGAAATATCTAGAAACACTTTTTGAGACACGCCCCAAAATGGTCATACGACTACTTTTTATACACCACACGATATGGGTATCAAATTAAAAGGATTATTGAGAAGGAAACTGAGACTAAAGTATAGTAACTCCAAAAAAATCTAACAGAGATTTATTCTGACTTTATCGGTCTGAAAAAACTAAAAAAATCTATTTTGTATTTTTTTTTCGTTTCTCATTTTCTGTGACGATATATGACTTTCTATATTTAAGCATTGATTTTATAGTAAATTTTCATTTTAAATATTTTTATAATTATGATATATGCCTGTTTCTTTAAAGCAAAAAATAATATTTAACAGCAAAGTAACCATATATTACCAAAAGGTATAAACGCAATTAAACTAATTTCCACCCAATTAACTCACCGAGCAATGCCGGGCGGGCCTGCTAGACCTGTTAATATTGAATTCATTATCCTCTGAAACGTGGCTGGTGCCCCTGTCAATCCGAAAGGCATACGATTGAACTCGAAATGTCCCATGGTGTTGAACGCGGTTTTTTGCTTATCAACTTGGTGGTACCCGCTTGCCAGGTCTAGGGTAGAAAAGTATCGGCTGTAGCCAAGTTGGTCTAGGATCTCATCAATTCTTGGTATGGGGAAAACCTATTTTATTGTAGCCTCATTCAATTTCCGGAAATCCACTACCAAACGCCATTTTTTCTCTCCGTCCTTACCTGCCTTTTTGGGTACTAGGAGTATTGGAGAGTTCCAAAGGGAAATACTAGGGGAGATAATTCCATCTTCGATCATTTGGCCTACTTGTCTATTAATTTCATTTCGGTGGGCCTCAGGTAACCTATACTGTTTAGTATTGATTGGAGGCTGAGTAGGGTCAGTTGGTATTTTATGCTTAAGTACATTCGTGAATGTAAGATTGTCCCCGGGTAGATGAAATACATCGTCGTATGATCTTAAAATGGTTTCGACTGACACTCTCTTCCGATGTCAGATCTGGCTTCAGACGAACCGTGTCTAATAGCAATCGGGTTCTACTATATCTCTGTTGTGCGCGGAATCTACTGTATTTATCGCTGCTGTCGGCGCTATCCGGAAGTTTAAAGGGTTGTCCCAACTCAAAATTACTTTTTCCTTTATAAATTGTTAATTTTTCCTTTATATTTACTGCAAAGTCATTGGTGTTCAGAATCTGTCTACATATTTATGGTTCACCATTACAATTCCTTTGGTACTTATGTTTCCCCAAATGCTCCCGACAACGTCTTCCGCTCATTCTTGTTGATTTCTGTTGCTGCCAAAGCTTCATTTTTTACTAGTGTGGTGTCTGCTCCTGAGTCCACCAATAATAATAGTTTCTCCTCTTTTGCTTCTTTGCAGGGGAAACTTATATATGTATCGTTTATATCGTATTTTTCATTACTAGCATTATCCCTTTTCAGACTCAGTTCCCTTCGGAACTCTGAGTGATATGTGAGGTGTTTTGCAACGTTTTGTTCCTTGCACACATTCTCTTATGCTCGTCCATGTCATAATTACAAATTGTAACATTATTGCCATATAATATATTGATTTTCTTAAAATTTCTCTACTGATGTTACAAACATTGTACGTTGAATTTATGTATCCTGCACCACTTATTATTTTTGTATGAGCCTTTTTCTTCCGACGAGATCTTTTGGGTGTACTTACTGCTTTTTCCTTGATATTCATTTTAATCTCCGGATGCTGATTATCTTCCTCCTCTGTCACATTTATGTTGTTTATGTCTAAATTTATGATGCTGAAATTTTCATGTTTTTCAGCTTTATCGCCTACCGGATGTGTTTTCTTACACGTTTTTTCTTCAGTATGTTTTTCATATATTCTATTTCTGCGGGTTTTGGCATTCCAGTCAATTAGCTGTGACTGGGCCGATACCCGTTTCCCGAATCCTGTCTGCCGTGTATCTAGCTCTTTCTATCGCCAGTAGTATTATCATTTCTATTTCTATTCTTGTTGCTACCATTATTGTCTCTGTTTTCGGGGCAATTGTAGGAAATGTGTCCCTGTCGACCGCATCTATAACAACGTTGCTGCTCGTTGTTGTCAATTTGATTTTGCCTTATATTTTGAGTTTCTTGCCTTGCATAATTTTGAGTATTGATTTTGGGATTATGTGGTTGTGGGTTTCTTCTAAAGTTGTATTCTGCATTTGCTATCACACATCCTTCAATAAATTTATTTGTGTCAGTTGTAAGTTCGGGCCCCTTCGTTCCATAGAATATCGGCACGACATGAGATATATTTTTGAAAAGTTCCGTAAAAGTTGTCATATTGGTTGTATTTGAAGAATTGTTGACTAAAAGTGTTTTCGTAGTTCCCCCATGCAACTCTTGTATTTTTAATTTTAGCGTCTCAATTTGTTGAGTTTTTTCCTCAACAACTTTCCTGTTCTCAACGAATTTCTGCAGCCGCCCCAAAATGGTCATACGACTACTTTTTATACACCACACGATATGGGTATCAAATTAAAAGGATTATTGAGAAGGAAACTGAGACTAAAGTATAGTAACTCCAAAAAAATCTAACAGAGATTTATTCTGACTTTATCGGTCTGAAAAAACTAAAAAAATCTATTTTGTATTTTTTTTTCGTTTCTCATTTTCTGTGACGATATATGACTTTCTATATTTAAGCATTGATTTTATAGTAAATTTTCATTTTAAATATTTTTATAATTATGATATATGCCTGTTTCTTTAAAGCAAAAAATAATATTTAACAGCAAAGTAACCATATATTACCAAAAGGTATAAACGCAATTAAACTAATTTCCACCCAATTAACTCACCGAGCAATGCCGGGCGGGCCTGCTAGACCTGTTAATATTGAATTCATTATCCTCTGAAACGTGGCTGGTGCCCCTGTCAATCCGAAAGGCATACGATTGAACTCGAAATGTCCCATGGTGTTGAACGCGGTTTTTTGCTTATCAACTTGGTGGTACCCGCTTGCCAGGTCTAGGGTAGAAAAGTATCGGCTGTAGCCAAGTTGGTCTAGGATCTCATCAATTCTTGGTATGGGGAAAACCTATTTTATTGTAGCCTCATTCAATTTCCGGAAATCCACTACCAAACGCCATTTTTTCTCTCCGTCCTTACCTGCCTTTTTGGGTACTAGGAGTATTGGAGAGTTCCAAAGGGAAATACTAGGGGAGATAATTCCATCTTCGATCATTTGGCCTACTTGTCTATTAATTTCATTTCGGTGGGCCTCAGGTAACCTATACTGTTTAGTATTGATTGGAGGCTGAGTAGGGTCAGTTGGTATTTTATGCTTAAGTACATTCGTGAATGTAAGATTGTCCCCGGGTAGGTGAAATACATCGTCGTATGATCTTAAAATGGTTTCGACTGACACGCTCTTCCGATGTCAGATCTGGCTTCAGACGAACCGTGTCTAATAGCAATCGGGTTCTACTATATCTCTGTTGTGCGCGGAATCTACTGTATTTATCGCTGCTGTCGGCGCTATCCGGAAGTTTAAAGGGTTGTCCCAACTCAAAATTACTTTTTCCTTTATAAATTGTTAATTTTTCCTTTATATTTACTGCAAAGTCATTGGTGTTCAGAATCTGTCTACATATTTATGGTTCACCATTACAATTCCTTTGGTACTTATGTTTCCCCAAATGCTCCCGACAACGTCTTCCGCTCATTCTTGTTGATTTCTGTTGCTGCCAAAGCTTCATTTTTTACTAGTGTGGTGTCTGCTCCTGAGTCCACCAATAATAATAGTTTCTCCTCTTTTGCTTCTTTGCAGGGGAAACTTATATATGTATCGTTTATATCGTATTTTTCATTACTAGCATTATCCCTTTTCAGACTCAGTTCCCTTCGGAACTCTGAGTGATATGTGAGGTGTTTTGCAACGTTTTGTTCCTTGCACACATTCTCTTATGCTCGTCCATGTCATAATTACAAATTGTAACATTATTGCCATATAATATATTGATTTTCTTAAAATTTCTCTACTGATGTTACAAACATTGTACGTTGAATTTATGTATCCTGCACCACTTATTATTTTTGTATGAGCCTTTTTCTTCCGACGAGATCTTTTGGGTGTACTTACTGCTTTTTCCTTGATATTCATTTTAATCTCCGGATGCTGATTATCTTCCTCCTCTGTCACATTTATGTTGTTTATGTCTAAATTTATGATGCTGAAATTTTCATGTTTTTCAGCTTTATCGCCTACCGGATGTGTTTTCTTACACGTTTTTTCTTCAGTATGTTTTTCATATATTCTATTTCTGCGGGTTTTGGCATTCCAGTCAATTAGCTGTGACTGGGCCGATACCCGTTTCCCGAATCCTGTCTGCCGTGTATCTAGCTCTTTCTATCGCCAGTAGTATTATCATTTCTATTTCTATTCTTGTTGCTACCATTATTGTCTCTGTTTTCGGGGCAATTGTAGGAAATGTGTCCCTGTCGACCGCATCTATAACAACGTTGCTGCTCGTTGTTGTCAATTTGATTTTGCCTTATATTTTGAGTTTCTTGCCTTGCATAATTTTGAGTATTGATTTTGGGATTATGTGGTTGTGGGTTTCTTCTAAAGTTGTATTCTGCATTTGCTATCACACATCCTTCAATAAATTTATTTGTGTCAGTTGTAAGTTCGGGCCCCTTCGTTCCATAGAATATCGGCACGACATGAGATATATTTTTGAAAAGTTCCGTAAAAGTTGTCATATTGGTTGAATTTGAAGAATTGTTGACTAAAAGTGTTTTCGTAGTTCCCCCATGCAACTCTTGTATTTTTAATTTTAGCGTCTCAATTTGTTGAGTTTTTTCCTCAACAACTTTCCTGTTCTCAACGAATTTCTGCAGCTGTTCGGGAGTCAACCTCGTGTTAACGTGTTGCGCGAGCTCTTTAAACGCTTTGTTTTCTTGCTCGCTGTCTTGAATTTGTTGTTCGGCTTCTTCTATGGTTTTCTTCAAGCTTTCGTTCTGCTGCTTCAAGATCCTGTTCACTTGTACGTATTCTTCTACTTCTTTAGATATAACTGAATTTTTCTGATGTGCCTGTAACACTTGTAACTCTTCTAATAAAATATCAATCTTTTCGAACTCACTTATATTTCCCTGGCTTCGCACCTTATGTTTTACTAACTCTATATACTCGTTTGTATATTGATATACTTAATTAAATTCAACACTCGCTCCGAAATTTCTCTAGTTTCTACCTGCGTTTTTTTCAATTCTAATTTTAAATCCTCCATATATAAATTTCTTCTATATATATATATATATATATATATATATATACTAGCATGCCCGCCCGGCATTGCTCGGTGAGTTAATTGGGTGGAAATTAGTTTAATTGCGTTTATACCTTTTGGTAATATATGGTTACTTTGCTGTTAAATATTATTTTTTGCTTTAAAGAAACAGGCATATATCATAATTATAAAAATATTTAAAATGAAAATTTACTATAAAATCAATGCTTAAATATAGAAAGTCATATATCGTCACAGAAAATGAGAAACGAAAAAAAAAAATACAAAATAGATTTTTTTAGTTTTTTCAGACCGATAAAGTCAGAATAAATCTCTGTTAGATTTTTTTGGAGTTACTATACTTTAGTCTCAGTTTCCTTCTCAATAATCCTTTTAATTTGATACCCATATCGTGTGGTGTATAAAAAGTAGTCGTATGACCATTTTGGGGCGTGTCTCAAAAAGTGTTTCTAGATATTTCATTATATTTTGTGTTCCCACTTTCAAAACTTCTTGAATTTGGTACCCATGTCATGGGAGTGGTGCGCTCTTTTGTTTGTAAGAGGTCTTATTATATTTTATGTTTCGTTCTCAAAAATCCCTTTCATTTTATACCCATATAACGTGATTGGAAAAAAGTAGTGCTCCGCTATTTTGAAGCGTCCACCATATTGTTTTTGAAATAATTTTATTATGTTTTATATTTCCTTTTCAATCCCTCTCATTTGATACCCATATCTTCGGAGTAGATAAAAAGGGATGGCCCACATCTTTGGGGTATCCGCCATTTTGGTATCCTATGTCCATCTCCTGACTCTAAGCTAAGTTCCCACCAATTTGCAACCAAATCGGTTAAGTCGTTCTTGAGTTATAAATAGTGTAACTAACACGACTTTCTTTTATATATATAGATATATATATATATATATATATATATATATATATATATATATATTTTTATATTTGCACGAATGTGATTCATGATTACGCCATCCAAGCGTACAACCTTGCTTATTCCTTTTGTTGTTGTTTTGAGTATCACTAACGTTTTTGTTATAACCTTTTCTATCATCTGCTTTGTTGTTGTTACACCGCATACTTTTGCCTTTTGATGTCGGCCATTCTAGCCGGACATTAAGCTAAAACTTAAAATTAAGCCCAACTGAAGGTGTGTTCAAAGTGGTAATGCGTTATAAACCTTTAAATGCGTTTTTCTCAAAACTTCATTTTCACACACTAGGTCCCTTTTCTCGGAGAATATTTGATAATTTTAGACACCTTAACAGAGCTCCGAAATCTTCGCTCGAATTCGAGCGCGAGTACTCCTGCAAGTGAAAAAAAATATCGAGTGAACTCTATTTTTCTATGCCACTCGAATAAGAGCGCATATGCTTCTATGCCACTCGAATAAGAGCGTATTTTGCTCGCACTCGAAATCGAGCAGATTATACTCTTGCTGAGTACTCTTTCAGTCTTTCTCATACAGTGGAAAAATAGAAACAGTTTGTTTTTGCCGATTTGTGTGTGTGCATGTGTGTGTAGTAGCAAGTATAGTATTATTTATGTCTCTATTGTTCATTATAATATACAAAATATAAATAAACTTTTAAAAATATAATAAAACTTTTTTTATAAAACCAACTAATTGCTCCGCACACGAGCACTGTATGGAAATACTGAAAGAGTACACAAAAACCACACGCACACACAAGTCAGCAAAGACAAACAGTTTCTACCTTTCCACTCTATTTTACTCTTAAGAGTAAACTCTCCCTCTATTTCGAATTTTACTCCCACTCTTACTTTTTAAAAAGGAGTACTCGCGAGTACTCCCACCTAAAACAAACGAGTGGAGAGTAAACTTTTTGTAACACTCGTAATCTTCGAGTACTCTTCTTCGCGAGTAAAATCGAGTAAATCTGAGCTCTGCACCTTTTCCTTGGTTATCTTATATGCAAAATTCTGTTAAAGTTCGTAGCTTTTTAGTCACAAAATGTTAACTTTTTTGTAACAAATATTTGAGCACAACTTTACACTTGGTGTAAGAACTAATGAAATTTAAACATATAAGTTTGTCATGAATTTGTTTATGTTAAGCTTTTCGTATATAATTCCTTTAACTTCGCTACGGTTCGCTATTGCTATAAAATCTTATGATTTCTAATACAAACCTTGGCCCAATAAACAGTGATAACTGAACGAGTTTTTTAAAATGCATCCAACACCTTTAAGATTGCTCACATATGTATATGCTCAGGAGTTTTTGTTAGTTAGTTCGCATAAGATTGATGTACATTTTAAAAAGGTTTTATAAATAGTAAAAAATAACAAACAAACAAAAAATATATAAATTGGCACAAAAATCAATTTTTTCCCGACTTTGTAAACAATATAATAAGACTTAAATTTTGTTAATTTTACAAAAATTATCGGAATACCTGAGTGCAACAGGTGTAGGCAAGCAATCTGAGGTTAAACAGGGATCCAATGTATGAGTATTTGGAGTAAAGTGTTTCTTGCATCCAGTAAATGTTGCGGTATTGACCAATACTCAAGAATATTGGAAGAGAACAGTTTCCTTAGATTTATTTGTGATGATTGCATGCAGTATATATAAAATGTCAATATAGTGGTAAATGAAATACAAGATGTGAACATAATCGGACAAAACTTGATAGACTATAAGCATGAACCTAAGACATCACTTAAACAAAATGAAATAAAACAATTCTTAGAAGCTTGGAAAAACGTTATGAAGAAAGGATGAACAAATTGATTAAATATCAAAAAATCGTGCGCAAAAAATCTTGAAGAGGTTAAAAAACTGGTAAGTGCCTTTCACAGTAGAGAAATTGATGGACAGACAGACGAAGTTTGTAGGCGATGTATTAAAGAGGAAGAGTGTGCGGTAAACCTCTACTGTACTGGACATTTTAAGAAATTTTTTGTTTGAAGTTTCCACTCTTCGCATTTTTTCATGTTGTTGCTTCACATCATTTTTCTCATTCTGTATCATGTCTGTATCAAAATGAAAATAATTAAATTTATTAACCAAATAGATAATTGATAACAAAAACTTTATAATTAACAGTTGTTTGCATATGTTTTTTTAACTTCTTTTATTATAAATGCGTTTTTATAATAAAAATTTTCACAGCAATCAACATAGAAGAAGAACGAAGAAGATAAACAAAAAATTTCTGTCTGTCTATTAATTTCGCGACTCTAAAAGGTTTATGCAAGTTCAAAGCAGAATGAGAAAAATGTCTGTCTTTTAATTTCCAAACCCTAAAAGAGAACTAAATAATATAAATGAATTTGAAAATAACAACAGGAAGGTATGCCAAACAATTGAAGAAACGAAAATGAAAATTTGTGTTAAGAGATAAAGAAAGTAATAAATGCTACAAGCAGTAAACAAACGAAAATATAATAAGCAGTCAGAAAAACCAGTGTTGCTAGATGTAAACAAAATAGTGCCCTTAATTGTGAAACCAAAAGAAAAAATCAGCAGAGAAAACAGGAAGAATTAAATAAAGTAAATCCAATTAACATAAAACATTAAAATTTTGAAAGTAAAATAAACGGAACAATTGCAATTCAAAGCGAAAGCAGAAAAGAAAGAAAAAATAAAGAACGCAATCCAAAAATATATCAAATGATTATGAGATTAGAGTTGCCAAGTCAAGAGAAATAACCGGCATGTCTTTTGATCTCGATGAAAAAGAAACAGTTGAAAAACTAAAAAAAAACTGAACCCAAGTTTATCAAATCACTACAATAAGAGATTTGATAAGGGGCTGTTCAATATTACGTAACGCGTTTTTTGACGATTTTTAAGTATTATTTTTAAATCTTTTATGCCAAATACTGTACAGGTGAAGGAAATATATGTACAAGGCAAAATTTACACTATTTTTCACCTTTTTAATATACATATGTATGTATATATTAAAAAAAAATAAGTATGTGATTTGGTGAAGTTAAATAAATCCAAGAAGACAATAGTAAAGTGCACTTGCTATCCCTGAAGTTAATATATTAAAACAACAAAATAATAAAAGTTTACATGTTCAAATCCACACTCCAGAAAAAATTTATATAAAAGAATGATATCACTACATATTAGGACATACTTTTAAGAGTGTTGTGAAGCATTATCGAACATCCCTCCTACATATACTTTGCACTAATTCATTGGCGCAGCAGTAATGTACATTCAACTTAAATACTGCTTGCGTTAACGAATGGTGCAATATTGTTGTATTATTTAGGTCAATAGAAAATAGCTTCATTGCAATATATTATTTTATAGTTAATTTTAAGAAAGTATAAATAGCTAGTTCTAAGTTAGTTAACCACAGTTGTAGTAAACCAAGCTCTGATAAAGAACCTGCGATTCCCACGGGACCCTCCAGGTAAAAAGAAGTAACTATTGCCTTTTAAAACTACACTACAACATTTGGCGCAGTCGGTATTCGCAGAGTATTATTTGTTTTAATATCTTTCAACAGAGAATAAGTACATATTCTGATATTGGAAAGCTATTTTAGCTCAATTCAATTCAATAGGTGCTTGGTATTTGTTGAAGGAATTCGTTGTTTCGTGTGTCAGTATTATTACCTCCTCAAGGTTTTACTTAGCTATTTTAGCTGCCTTCAGTTGTATAAATTTTATGGGCAAACTTTACAACGAACAAATTGCACTTGGGATACAAATGAAACCAGTATACATGGTAAGTAGTGGTGTAAAAAAAGTGTAAAAGCTACGAATGACCGTCCTTGCTAGAGTCATTATACAGCAAAATGAAATTTTTTTTTAGTATGGGTATTTAAATTAGAGTAATAGGAATATATATATATATATATATATATATATATATATATATATATATATATATATATATATATATATTATACAGCAAAATTTCATTTTGCTGTATAATGACTCTAGCAAGGACGGTCATTCGTAGCTTTTACACTTTTTTTACACCACTACTTACCATGTATACTGGTTTCATTTGTATCCCAAGTGCAATTTGTTCGTTGTAAAGTTTGCCCATAAAATTTATACAACTGAAGGCAGCTAAAATAGCTAAGTAAAACCTTGAGGAGGTAATAATACTGACACACGAAACAACGAATTCCTTCAACAAATACCAAGCACCTATTGAATTGAATTGAGCTAAAATAGCTTTCCAATATCAGAATATGTACTTATTCTCTGTTGAAAGATATTAAAACAAATAATACTCTGCGAATACCGACTGCGCCAAATGTTGTAGTGTAGTTTTAAAAGGCAATAGTTACTTCTTTTTACCTGGAGGGTCCCGTGGGAATCGCAGGTTCTTTATCAGAGCTTGGTTTACTACAACTGTGGTTAACTAACTTAGAACTAGCTATTTATACTTTCTTAAAATTAACTATAAAATAATATATTGCAATGAAGCTATTTTCTATTGACCTAAATAATACAACAATATTGCACCATTCGTTAACGCAAGCAGTATTTAAGTTGAATGTACATTACTGCTGCGCCAATGAATTAGTGCAAAGTATATGTAGGAGGGATGTTCGATAATGCTTCACAACACTCTTAAAAGTATGTCCTAATATGTAGTGATATCATTCTTTTATATAAATTTTTTCTGGAGTGTGGATTTGAACATGTAAACTTTTATTATTTTGTTGTTTTAATATATTAACTTCAGGGATAGCAAGTGCACTTTACTATTGTCTTCTTGGACTTATTTAACTTCACCAAATCACATACTTATTTTTTTTTAATATATACATACATATGTATAATAAAAAGGTGAAAAATAGTGTAAATTTTGCCTTGTACATATATTTCCTTCACCTGTACAGTATTTGGCATAAAAGATTTAAAAATAATACTTAAAAATCGTCAAAAAACGCGTTACGTAATATTGAACAGTCCCTTATCAAATCTCTTATTGCAGTGATTTGATAAACTTGGGTTCAGTTTTTTTTTAGTTTTTCAACTGTTTCTTTTTCATCGAGATCAAAAGACATGCCGGTTATTTCTCTTGACTTGGCAACTCTAATCTCATAATCATTTGATATATTTTTGGATTGCGTTCTCTATTTTTTCTTTCTTTTCTGCTTTCGCTTTGAATTGCAATTGTTCCGTTTATTTTACTTTCAAAATTTTAATGTTTTATGTTAATTGGATTTACTTTATTTAATTCTTCCTGTTTTCTCTGCTGATTTTTTCTTTTGGTTTCACAATTAAGGGCACTATTTTGTTTACATCTAGCAACACTGGTTTTTCTGACTGCTTATTATATTTTCGTTTGTTTACTGTTTGTAGCATTTATTACTTTCTTTATCTCTTAACACAAATTTTCATTTTCGTTTCTTCAATTGTTTGGCATACCTTCCTGTTGTTATTTTCAAATTCATTTATATTATTTAGTTCTCTTTTAGGGTTTGGAAATTAAAAGACAGACATTTTTCTCATTCTGCTTTGAACTTGCATAAACCTTTTAGAGTCGCGAAATTAATAGACAGACAGAAATTTTTTGTTTATCTTCTTCGTTCTTCTTCTATGTTGATTGCTGTGAAAATTTTTATTATAAAAACGCATTTATAATAAAAGAAGTTAAAAAAACATATGCAAACAACTGTTAATTATAAAGTTTTTGTTATCAATTATCTATTTGGTTAATAAATTTAATTATTTTCATTTTGATACAGACATGATACCGAATGAGAAAAATGATGTGAAGCAACAACATGAAAAAATGCGAAGAGTGGAAACTTCAAACAAAAAATTTCTTAAAATGTCCAGTACAGTAGAGGTTTACCGCACACTCTTCCTCTTTAATACATCGCCTACAAACTTCGTCTGTCTGTCCATCAATTTCTCTACTGTGAAAGGCACTTACCAGTTTTTTAACCTCTTCAAGATTTTTTGCGCACGATTTTTTGATATTTAATCAATTTGTTCATCCTTTCTTCATAACGTTTTTCCAAGCTTCTAAGAATTGTTTTATTTCATTTTGTTTAAGTGATGTCTTAGGTTCATGCTTATAGTCTATCAAGTTTTGTCCGTTTATGTTCACATCTTGTATTTCATTTACCACTATATTGACATTTTATATATACTGCATGCAATCATCACAAATAAATCTAAGGAAACTGTTCTCTTCCAATATTCTTGAGTATTGGTCAATACCGCAACATTTACTGGATGCAAGAAACACTTTACTCCAAATACTCATACATTGGATCCCTGTTTAACCTCAGATTGCTTGCCTACACCTGTTGCACTCAGGCATTCCGATAATTTTTGTAAAATTAACAAAATTTAAGTCTTATTATATTGTTTACAAAGTCGGGAAAAAATTGATTTTTGTGCCAATTTATATATTTTTTGTTTGTTTGTTATTTTTTACTATTTATAAAACCTTTTTAAAATGTACATCAATCTTATGCGAACTAACTAACAAAAACTCCTGAGCATATACATATGTGAGCAATCTTAAAGGTGTTGGATGCATTTTAAAAAACTCGTTCAGTTATCACTGTTTATTGGGCCAAGGTTTGTATTAGAAATCATAAGATTTTATAGCAATAGTATTTTGGAACCGTAGCGAAGTTAAAGGAATTATATACGAAAAGCTTAACAAAAACAAATTCATGACAAACTTATATGTTTAAATTTCATTAGTTCTTACACCAAGTGTAAAGTTGTGCTCAAATATTTGTTACAAAAAAGTTAACATTTTGTGACTAAAAAGCTACGAACTTTAACAGAATTTTGCATATAAGATAACCAAGGAAAAGGTGCAGAGCTCAGATTTACTCGATTTTACTCGCGAAGAAGAGTACTCGAAGATTACGAGTGTTACAAAAAGTTTACTCTCCACTCGTTTGTTTTAGGTGGGAGTACTCGCGAGTACTCCTTTTTAAAAAGTAAGAGTGGGAGTAAAATTCGAAATAGAGGGAGAGTTTACTCTTAAGAGTAAAATCGAGTGGAAAAGTAGAAACTGTTTGTCTTTGCTGACTTGTGTGTGCGTGTGGTTTTTGTGTACTCTTTCAGTATTTCCATACAGTGCTCGTGTGCGGAGCAATTAGTTGGTTTTATAAAAAAAGTTTTATTATATTTTTAAAAGTTTATTTATATTTTGTATATTATAATGAACAATAGAGACATAAATAATACTATACTTGCTACTACACACACATGCACACACACAAATCGGCAAAAACAAACTGTTTCTATTTTTCCACTGTATGAGAAAGACTGAAAGAGTACTCAGCAAGAGTATAATCTGCTCGATTTCGAGCGTATTTTGCTCGCACTCGAAATCGAGCAAAGCATATGCGCTCTTATTCGAGTGGCATAGAAAAATAGAGTTCACTCGATATTTTTTTCACTTGCAGGAGTACTCGCGCTCGAATTCGAGCGAAGATTTCGGAGCTCTGTTAAGGTGTTTAAAATTATCAAATATTCTCCGAGAAAAGGGACCTAGTGTGTGAAAATGAAGTTTTGAGAAAAACGCATTTAAAGGTTTATAACGCATTACCACTTTGAACACACCTTCAGTTGGGCTTAATTTTAAGTTTTAGCTTAATGTCCGGCTAGAATGGCCGACATCAAAAGGCAAAAGTATGCGGTGTAACAACAACAAAGCAGATGATAGAAAAGGTTATAACAAAAACGTTAGTGATACTCAAAACAACAACAAAAGGAATAAGCAAGGTTGTACGCTTGGATGGCGTAATCATGAATCACATTCGTGCAAATATAAAAATTATTGATTTAGCAACACTGGTTGAATAAACAAGTGAAAAAACAAAACTCGGAGATAAATTTTTAAATTAATTGTTAAAAATAGACAGAGACTATTAAAACTTAAGGTAAAGAATAAACATTGTTATTCTTAAATAAAAATAAAAAGTTTATAAAAATAAAAAAACAAAATAAATGGCTGAATGCAGTAAATTCAGATCAGCCATTAGGGGTGAAAGTGGTATTAGATGTCAAGCAGTATGTGGCAAAGTGTATCACTATACCAAAAAGTGTGCAGGTTTAGACCAATACTCGGCAAAAGTTATAGATGATGACAATTACGCCCGTTTTATATGCGACGATTGCATGCAGTATATTCAAAATGTAGACTTTGTTTTAAAAGATTTCCAAGATGGAGTAAACAAAAATAAGCAAGCATTAATAGAATATAAACATGAATTTGAAAGCTCCTTGAGACAGAATGAATCTGAAATTAGGCTTTACTTGAAGATATTGAGATGAGATATGAAGAAAGATTTAGGAAAATAGGCATAGTTAAAAAAATGTGTGTAAAAAATGTACAAGTATTAAAAATTTATATGGAAATTTAAATGAAGTTGAAAACAAAAACAAAGATATGTATAATGCAATAGAGAAAAACGAGATGAAAATGTGTAATGAAATAAAATAGGTGATCAGCGAGACAAACGTTAAAACGAAGATGACATATGCTCAGACCGTTTCAAATAATGTAGTGATGCCAGATGTTTCTAAAAATGTCCCCTTGATCATAAAAATAAAGTGTGGTAAAAGCAAAAGCGGAATTAAATGAAAAAGTAAATCCAATAAATTTTAAAATTACGAATGTTGAAAATAGCAAAAATGGAGCATTAGTCATTCAAAGCGAGAATAGTGAGGAAAGAGAAAAAATGAAGGAAGCAAAACAAAATGAAATAATTGACAATTACGAAATAATGGTGCCAAAACAAGTCGAAATGCAAATAATTGTTACGGACATGAACTTTAAAATACCCGGAAAAGAACTTTTAGAAAAAATTAAGAAACAAAATGATATACTGCAAAGAAGTGAATTAGAAGTAATAAAATTGTTTGAAACAAAAAGATACAATGGAATAATATATAACGTTAAAATAAAAATACATAATTAATCTTATGCTAACGTTATGGCAAATCGAAAAATAAATGTCGGTTGGGACAGATGTAGAGTTTTTGATGGAACAAATGTCATACACTGTTTCAAGTGTCAAGGATACAATCATAAAGCATCGGACTGTAGAAATGATGAGATGTGTTACAAATGCCATGGAAAGCATAAAAGTGATGAATGTAGTAAAGAAGTTTTAAATAAATGCATAAACTGTATAAAAGAAAATATAAGACTTAATTTAGGACTAGATGAAAGTCATAACACTAATAGTAGAGAATGTCGCGTTTATCAAAATAAGCTTGGTTTTAATAGGAGGAGGATAGGCATTTCGGCCTAACAACCAAAGCAACTACATGGAATATATACAAACATACAAGGGCTAATTAATAATTTTAACCAACTAGAAATAACAATCGAAGAAGAGAAGCCAGACAATTATATCTGAAACACATTTGACAGAGGCTGTAAATTGAATTGAAATATTATCAACAGTTTAGCACATTATCTAATTCTAACAAAACTGGAGGAGCAACTATATACTTCAAAAAATGTTGGAACATCAAGAAAATCAAAGAATATGTGAAAGAAACAAAAAAAATATTGGATAAGTGTTCATAAAGTACAATACGAAAAAATATCAGTTTTAATAGCAGCAGTTTATAAATCGCCAAGTGGTCAGAAAGCTGAATTCTGTAGTGATTTTAAGGAGATAATGGAAGAAATATGTGAGGTGAACTGTGATATAGTAATAGTAGGTAATTTTAATATAGACTGGATGAAGAAAGACTTTTATAAAAATAAGTTAGAAAGTATCCTGAATGATAATGGCTTAAAACAAATATTAAACGTGTATACTAGAATAACAAGGAACTCCAAAACATTAATAGACTATGTAATAACGAATAACCAAAATATTTTAGCAAAAATAAACACAGATAACAAAATAGCAGACCACGAAACTATTGACATTTTTATCAACAA
The DNA here is from genome assembly GCA_951800035.1 of Linnaemya tessellans. NCBI lineage: Eukaryota > Metazoa > Arthropoda > Insecta > Diptera > Tachinidae > Linnaemya > Linnaemya tessellans. The sequence goes on from OX637532.1 coordinate 78,295,191, forward strand.
TGAAAATATACGTAATGATGAAGTAGCAGAATTGGAGATATTTAAATACAATAAAATCAATTTCAGAAACGAACTTGGTGCAATAATAGAATGTAGTGACATAACTAATTTAAACTATTATGTAAACCATCTCGATGAAAGCCTCGAAAACACAATAAAAAAGTTTACATTAAAAAAGAAAATAAATAAAGACTATGGTAATAAATGGTTTAATAATGAACTTAAAAATATGAAAAGAGAACAAAGTTTTAGATACCAAAGAGCAGTTATTGAAAACACTAATGAGGCTTGGAACAACTATAAAACAATAAGAAATATGTATAAAGTTAATATTGAAAAAGAAAAAAACAAATATATAGATAATAAAATATGCAATACAAATAACCAAAAAGAAATGTGGAGCAAAATACAGGAACTAGAAACTAAGAAACCCCAAACCTGTGATAAAAACTGTGATATTTGAAAATATTGAATATAAGGACAATATACAAATAGCTAATCGTTTTATTAATTACTTTGTAGATAGTATTAAAGAAATAAATAATTCCATTGATTACGTGCAATATGAAAATAAAATATCTGCGATAAACATTAAATTAAAATTTCTTGCAATAAATCTACAAGAATTAAAAACTATATGTAAAGAATTAAATAATAAACCTGACTACAATAAAATAAATAACAAAATAATATTAGATAACTGGGACTTGATAGGCAATAAATTACTTAATGTAGTAAATAGATCGTTAGAAAATGGAATATTTCCAACTAACTAGAAGGAGTCCATAATTACACCGATTAAAAAAGTGAAAAATACAGTTAAGTGCGAAGAATACCGGCCCATCAATGGACTAAAAACTTGTGAGAAAATCCTGGAGAAAATTGTAAAAAACCAATTAGAACAATACATTGAAGAACACAAAATTATTTCAAAATATCAATCAGGTTTCCGAAAAAAAACACTCATGTGAGACTGCGCTAAATTATGTTATAAACAGATGGAAATTTATGAAGAGAAATAATAAAATTGTAGCTATGTTCCAAAAACAACAATCGATCGAGACATTTTATTAAAAAAATTATACATGTATGGTATACAGGGCACTGAATTAAAATGGTTTCAGTCATACATTACTAATAGAAAACAAAAGTTAATAATGCAAAATCAATGGAAATTGAAAACGACTTTGGCGTACCTCAGGGCTCAATTCTGGGGCGCTATTATTTATCGTATATATAAACGATATGGAAAAAGATCTGGAAAGATGTGAAATAATACTCTAATTTTCTCAGAAGCACCAACAGATGAAATATGCTATGAAAATTTACAGGCGTATATGAGCAGAATCAACAATTGTTTAAAAATGAAAAAATTAAAATTAAATGAAAACAAAACAAAGATAATGGAGATCAATATGAACAATGATATAACTTTCAAAATAAATGATGTAATAATAGAAAAAGTAAATAATATTAAATAGCTGGGGTTTCTAATTGATAATAAGTTAAATTTTAAAGAACATTTTGAATATATGTAAGAAAATATGGGGGAAAAAAATTGGATTTTTTAAACGAATTAGAAATAAAGTATCAATTATAACATCAATAAACATCTACAACACAATTATCAAACCACATTTCGAATATGGATCGCCTATACTATATACGTGCTGTACATATTCGCAAATATTTAGAAAGACTACAACGACTGCAAAACAAAGCAATGCGAGCTATTTAAAAATGCAACCGTTTTACGTCAATAAATTATATGCTGGAGACTCTAAAATGGATGAATATACATCAAAGACTGGAGCTTACAACAGTGACGTTTATCAAGAAGATGGAGATGGGTGATGCATCTGATTACTTGATAGAATAATTACAGTATGTTGGTGATGTTCAACGTGCAGATACAAACTCAATACAACGTTCTTTTTTACAATGGACTTAAAAGATATAACATGATGTATCATAGTATCAAAGATGAAACAAATATTAATATATTCCGAAAGAAAGCTGTCAATTTTATCTTTTAAGTCCATTGTAAAAGAGGGGAATTTCGTACTAACCAAAAATGTAATAACTTAAAAAATATGAATGTGATAACTTCTCATATTAAATTTTCGTTAAAATATTGGTTAAATAGTTGATATTCCTACTAACTAGCACCACTTGCAAAAGTGGAAAAATTGAACAAAGAACGCTGATGAGATGGCGTAGCGGCATCGAAATCAGTACTGATCCGTTCTGCTGGTTTGATGATTATTGAAAAATAATCTTAATATGCCAATCTTAATATAAATTAATAAAATAGAATTTGAACAAATTCATTTATTAATAAAATAATAAAAAAATGGTTCGCAGTCTTGCAGATTCAAACTTAAGCCCGTTGATAAAATTAACAATTTACATAAGAAAGTTCGACTAATAAAAATTCATACATAATTTAAAATAATAATAATAATAATGTTTGCCACTCAAAAAGTAGTTAGACCAGTAAATTATGTATCGAATACAAAACATGACAATAATTCAAGCAATAGGCATTGTAACGATAATTTGATTATTCTATTTACAGTTTAACTAGTGAAAGTAGTTGTGAATCGTCTGAGTTGTACTCGCTTCCAATAGATAGTGATAGGGTAGACGTAGTAATGGCATGTGATACAGGTACTCCCTGTAATTTAATTTCCACAGAATTTTATAAAAAAGTTTATGGTAGTAAGCCGCTTCAGCAATGTCATGTTCCGTACGTAGGGTATTGTGGTGATCGTATTGAAATACTGGGTGAATTTGATGCAACAATTTCGAAAGTGATTCGAAGTGTATCGGATAATAATAAACATAGCTTGTTCGTTTTCAAGATCTTTAAATTTTGAGTTGGCTCAGGTGAACTCTGTTAGTAATACTGACTGTACAGTGATCGTTGAGAAGTTAAAAAATGAGTTTTCTGAGGTTTTTAATGAGCAGTTAGGAACTTATAAATTAAGTAAGGTTTCACTTCCAATCAGTGATAATGCAGTACCAGTTTTCTTTAAACCACGCCCAGTTCCCCTTGCTTGGAAAAGCAAATTAGAAGCACAATTACAAGACTTAATATAAAAAGATGTTTTAGAACCGACTGATAGTTCGCAGTGGGGTACACCATTGGTGGCTATACTCAAACCCAATGAGGACTTGCGTATCTGTGGGGACCATAAAGTCACAATAAATCAGTTTCTACTTGACTTTAAGTATCCACTACCTCGTATAGATGCAATTTTCTCATCTCTAGAAGGTGGTGAACTTTTTACAAAGCTTGATCTATCAAACGCCTATATTCAACTGGCACTTGACGACCAGTCTCAATTATTATGTACATGGAATACACACATTGGAACCTTCAAAATGAAGCGTTTGCCATTTGGAGTCAAACCTGCAGCTTCGATATATCAGAAAACGATAGAAAGTTTATTAAGGGTCATTCCAAAAGTCACTGTTTACCAAGATGACATAACTGTCACTGGGAAAAATTTAAATTAGCATATTAAAGCTCTAAAAATTGTTTGAAGTAGATTAATGTCTGCTGGTCTTAAGCTGAATTTAAAAAATTCGATTTTTTTTCAAACAAGATATCTTATTTAGGATCTGTTATCGGTTAAAACGGCTTAAGCAAAACTAAAGAGAGTATTGCAAGTGTACTTGATGCTCCTGTCCCCGAAAATGTGTCCCAAGTTAAGGCCTTTGTAGGATTAGTAAATTATTATTCAAAGTTTATTGATAACTTTGCAGAGAAAATGAGTTCACTGTATCAATTACTACAAAAGAACCAAGTTTCTTTGGTCTTCTGAATGTCAAGAAGCATATGAAAATATAAAGAGCCAGCTTCAGAAAAAGTATTAGTACATTTCAATCCAAAGTTACCAGCAATCTTGATAACAGATGCGTCCAATAATGCAATTGCTGATGTGTTATCTCATCAAATTGATGATATTTTAAAACCAATTGCATTCGTTTCAAGGCCACTTTCCAAAAGTGAGCATAATTATAGTACCCTTGCGATAGTTTTCAATGTAACAAAATTAAAATAATATTTGCATGGAATTAATTTTCTCTTACAAACAGAGCACAAACCTTTGTTATCGATATTTGGTGAAGATAAAGGTTTGCCTACATGTATAATGGCCGCTGCCCGTATGCAAAGTTGGGATCTTTTTTGTTCAGGTTTTAACTATTCCATTAAATATGTGAAAGGAACTTTTAATAACACTGATGGGTTATCTCAAGGTTCAGAAAGTACACACATCAAACGTACAGCGTACTGTTCAAAAGCAACGAACACATATTTTTACTTTCATAACATTTATGTGTGTTTCAAAATTTTTGTTCGTGTTTCAAATGTTCAAAAGTTTTAAGTACGTACGCCGCAAGAAAGTGCATGTTCAATAAACAGCTTCGCGTGTACCTACACATTATGTTCATGTTGTGTTCAACAAGAAAAGTACATGTGCAATATGAATATACTCGTGTTCATAAATTTTAAGTACATATTCATGTTTGAAAAAAGTACATGTTCGCTAAACAAAACGTACATATATGTACGAACATTTTTTTTTGTTTCTCAAATTACGTACGGCAACTACATGGTATGTTTGAGTATCCAGAGAAAATAGGAATAGAACTGGAAAAATCTGATAAATGTAAATAAAAACAACAATAATTATTTTAATAACTTTAATTTTTTTAAGTGAAAATATGTATATCATTTATTGGCAGCAAACACGATAAGATATATATTAAATTAAACTGTTATTCAGTTTTTTCTATTTTAAGAGCTGACCAGTCAATCAAGTCAAAATTTAATTTTGTAATTAAAATGTTTGAAATTGACTTATTTGAGAGCTTAGATCTTAACTTCACGTTCAACAGAAACTTGTGTTGTAGGTACAGCAAGTACCACTTCGGCAAGCTTACTTAGTTTTAAATTATACTATGACATTTTTTTCCAGTACTGCAATACATTAACTTCTAATAGCTCCATTTGTTTTTCACATATAGCAAGTAGTTCTGTTTTTATGTGATAATTTTGAGTTATTGGACTTAAAGTTGCTTTATTTGCGAGGATATTTATATGTTGTGCAAGTTTAGAGTGTGCGGTATTTGATGTACTTGGAGTAATATCTATTGGGTTCTCTGAAAATGTAGTATTGGCATATTCGTCTTTTGGAGATGACAAATGCGATATGTGATTAAGCATTTCATATGTCTTAATTAAGTGATCCTAAAAAGTTAAGTATATCATTATTATTATTTTTTTTAAGTTTGTTTTTGATCGTTGGTTAATAGTGGAGTTCCTTGAAAATTAAACCGAGGATCTAAATACTAGAGTTGTACGGCTCCTGAATGAATTAATTCAATTGAATCATTCATTTAACTGAGCGAGGTGAATCTTTCACTTTGCTGAGCGTTTTTAGCTCTTTTCTTTCACTTCTTTCAGTTGATTCAGTTGTTTCATTGAATCTATTTCTTTCAATAGCTCTTTTCTTTCATTTGTTTCAGTAGCTCTTTTCTTTCAATTGTTTCAGTATCTCTTTTCTTTCATTTGTTTCAGTAGCTCTTTTCTTTCATTTGTTTCAGTAGCTCTTTTCTTTCACTTCTTTCAGTTGATTCAGTGATTCCAAAGTATATCTATATCAAGTATATGCAAGAGCCCAGCTGCCTAAAATTTTTTTTTAGTTTTTACATGAACGTATGTCAATAATTTTGTAAAATTGTGAAAAACATTATCAATTCAATAAAAGTAGCAAAAAAGAATTGTTGTGGAAAAGATTTTTGTGAAAAAGTGTATTGTTTAGGAAAAGTAACAAAAAGAAATTGTTTTATAAAAGTTCTATGCGAAAAGTATTTAAATTTTTGGAAATAATTGTGAACAAAACATAATAAAATAAAAGAAAATTTCTGACATAAGATATTAAATTTACACAAACAAAATGTACGGTGGTTTTTGTAATTTTATGTTGTTGTACTCTTGCGACTACTAGATATAGATATACTTTGAGTGATTCAGTTGTTTCAATTGCGTCATTGAATCTGTCTCTTTCAGTAGCTCTTTTCAATGCTGGTATGTCAAAATCTATATGAAAAAAGGAATTAATTCAATCAATGCAGATACACAAATGGTGTGGCGCTTTATATTATTAGAGCTGCCAGATGAAAATTTTTAAACAGCACTGCCATGATACATATTTCAGTACTTATTAACTTGGTGCGTATATATACATATACATATATACATATACATAAATTAACTGAGAAAAATCTACAAAATACAAGGTTAAATAGAAAATATTACTTTATTAAAATAGGTTCGAAAGCAAAATATTTAAAATCACTTAAATATTTATCTAGTTATTACTTATGTTCAATAAATGTGTTTTATATTTACGATGACCATATTTATCAACGCAAAAAAGAGGACATTTAGAAATGTAATGAAAAATGTATTTACTACATATTTATAGTAAATTACATATATTCTAGGCACGTTCGACTTACTTACATATATGTATTAATGTTTTTTAAACAAAATATGTCCAGAACTTAAAATATGTCCAAAAATATAACAGCCATTTGATAAAAAGATTTTAATTTCTGCACAATCCATTTGGTGATTGTAATGTCTATTGCTTGGTAATTTAAATTTTTATTTTATTGAGAAAATAACTTTCAATTTTAAAATTTAAACAAAAAAGTATTAATAGTTAAAAAAAGGACAAAAAAGGACATTTCAATTAAAAAAAGGACACTTTAATTTTTGTTAATCTAAAAGGACATCAAGTAAAAATAGAGGACTGTCCTTTAAAAAAAAGGACGAATGGTCACCGTGTTTATATTACATATTAAGGAAAAAATAAAAAGGCATAAGTGGTTGTTGTATTAGCTAGTCTGATTCTTTCATTTTCTTTCATGACATTTTCATTTCATGAATTATGGCTGAGCTAAGGAATCAACTGAGCTAGTGAAAGAAATGAATGAATTAATTCAGTAAAGTGAGCGGAGCGGAAAAGAGCGCTCACTCAAAAGAGCTGTTTTGTACAACTCTACTAAATACAATGCTGAGACAAAAGCATCGTTTTCAAGAAGCTTACGTTTTCTTCTTGTCATTGCTTCATATAAAGCCTCTGCATATGGATTTCCTTGGACCATATCTTGCAATTCTAACTCACATTCCAACCAGTCGCGAAAAAATCTCCAATAATATATTGTTCATTTTGCATATTTATTGTACATTCAGCCAATTGTTTGAATGCAGTAGCAAAACTTTCTACAAATATCCAATTGACGGATATATTTGAAGAGTCATCGAGTTCATTAATATAGTCTTTGAGACGTAAGATGGAAATAACCATATCATATGTCGAATTCCATCTAGTCGCGTTATCTAAACATGGTACGCTTATATCTTGATTGCCGGTGCTTAAAATTGTTGGAATTTTTTTTTGTAACATCTCTTACATTATTGATTTCCGCTTCCACAGTTCGAATTAATTGTATAGTGTGCGCTGAACAACGAACCACAGAAAATACTGAGGAAAGTTGAGCTTTAAATGCATCATATGTTTTTGTGTTATCATATTCATTATCTTCTGCCATTGCTAGGTTATCATCCTGCAATTCTTGTAATAGCTTTGAAACTTTCAATACGTTGGCGCCATTATCGGTAGTATTAGAATAAATTTGCTTTATATCGATATTACATTCTTCAAGGCATTTCATTACTTCCTCTTTCAAATATTGGGCTGTGTGTTTTTTATTCAGCTGAATCATACCTACATGTGTGCGAAATTTATTTATGGTAAAGCAAAACTAATTAAATAGGATTAGTATGAAACATACCTATGGTGTTTATACAAATTTTAAAACCAATAATTATTTCTATAACTTTAATTTTTTTAAATGAAAATATGTGTATCATTTATTGGCAGCAAACACGATAAGATATATATTAAATTAAACTGTTATTCAGTTTTTTCTATTTTAAGAGCTGAGCAGTCAATCAAGTCAAAATTTAATTTTGTAATTAAAATGTTTGAAATTGCCTTATTTGAGAGCTTAGATCTTAACTTGGTCAAGACTATAGCAAGTGCACTAAACGCACGTTCAACAGAAACTTGTGTTGCAGGTACAGCAAGCTTACTTAGTTTTAAATTATATTGTGACCAAAAGCATTTTGGTAGATTTTTTAATAATTATGATACGAAACCAATTACATACTTACGCGGCAACGTTTGGGGTGATGAGTCGAACTGAATATAATATAATGACTTAATTAACTCTGTTTGGTTTTACCTCTATTATGTTTCACAAGTTGAGTTGTGTGACTAAATAAAGAGTAACAACTACTTCTCTAGTTGACTTGTAAGCCTTAAAAATATAGAAAACAATATTGTTACATTCCAATGCTTTTTTATCAGGAAAAAACTATCTGCAATAAAATGCAATGTAGGACGTTTTCGTTATTGTAATCTTGTTGTGGAAACTACCAGCACTTGATGTTTCAAACTCTATTTTTGAATGCAGTGGTAATAAAATAGGTTTGCATTTTCTTGATTCCTGGAAAACAAATTTAAGCAATTTTTTTTGCCACAGAGTCTTCCAAATATAAAAAATAATTATAACATTGGAATGTTTTTGCAAAGGGTTTTCCCCTTTGAAAAACTATCTGTAATAAAATGGAATGTAGAAAATATATTTCTCAATAAACCCACAATAAAACATTTTTGGATTTTCCCAATTAAAAGTGGTGTCCGTTTTTACGGTAAATAGTCAGTTTTCATGGCTTCTTACGAAAATAATTTTTAAGTAATATCATTCGTATTGTGTCTTTCAAAGTGCATTGGTGATTTTTAATTGAAAAAAATTTTAAATACAGTAAATATGGAAAACAATAACCGAAAAAAGTTTTGTTTTGAAAATTTCGCAACTTTGAATGAGGAGAGGAGATATAACTTTGAATTCGAAAAATATCTCAACTATTCTTGGTGACACTAGTCAACAAATAAAGAGAGCCATAGCGATGATAGTCGAAAACAAAATGATTTGCTTAAAAATTGATGTCGCCAGTCGGCAAGATAAGCACGTTTTAGGAGTTAATATTCAATATATACGTGGTTTTAAAATTTGTATAAACACCATAGGTATGTTTCATACTAATCCTATTTAATTAGTTTTGCTTTACCATAAATAAATTTCGCACACATGTAGGTATGATTCAGCTGAATAAAAAACACACAGCCCAATATTTGAAAGAGGAAGTAATGAAATGCCTTGAAGAATGTAATATCGATATAAAGCAAATTTATTCTAATACTACCGATAATGGCGCCAACGTATTGAAAGTTTCAAAGCTATTGCAAGAATTGCAGGATGATAACCTAGCAATGGCAGAAGATAATGAAAATGATAACACAAAAACATATGATGCATTTAAAGCTCAACTTTCCTCAGTATTTTCTGTGGTTCGTTGTTCAGCGCACACTATACAATTAGCGGCATATGATGTAATTCGAACTGTGGAAGCGGAAATCAATAATGTAAGAGATGTTACAAAAAAAATTCCAACAATTTTAAGCACCGGCAATCAAGATATAAGCGTACCATGTTTAGATAACGCGACTAGATGGAATTCGACATATGATATGGTTATTTCCATCTTACGTCTCAAAGACTATATTAATGAACTCGATGACTCTTCAAATATATCCGTCAATTGGATATTTGTAGAAAGTTTTGCTACTGCATTCAAACCATTGGCTGAATGTACAATAAATATGCAAAAAGAACAATATATTATTGGAGATTTTTTTCGCGACTGGTTGGAATGTGAGTTAGAATTACAAGATATGGTCCAGGGAAATCCATATGCAGAGGCTTTATATGAAGCAATGACAAGAAGAAAACGTAAGCTTCATGAAAACGATGCTTTTGTCTCAGCATTGTATTTAGATCCTCGGTTTAATTTTCAGGGAACTCCACTATTAACCAACGATCTAAAACAAACGGCAGTGGTAGGTTTTAACTTTAAATTAAAAAAAATAATAATAATGATATACTTAACTTTTTAGGATCACTTAATTAAGACATATGAAATGCTTAATCACATATCGCATTTGTCATCTCCAAAAGACGAATTTGCCAATACTACATTTTCAGAGAACCTAATAGGTATTTACTCCAAGTACATCAAATACCTACCGCACACTCTAAACTTGCACAACATATAAATATCCTCGCAAATAAAGCAATTTTAAGTCCAATAACTCAAAATTATCACATAAAAACAGAACTACTTGCTATATGTGAAAAACAAATGGAGCTATTAGAAGTTAATGTATTGCAGTACTGGAAAAAAATGTCACAGTATAATTTAAAACTAAGTAAGCTTGCCGAAGTGGTACTTGCTGTACCTGCAACACAAGTTTCTGTTGAACGTGGGTTATCTAGAATGCCACAATTTGAACACAAACTGGGTGAAAAATTTTCAGATAGCAGTTACATATATAAATTATATTGGAAAAATATATCTTTAAATGTATCCTATAAAGAGATAGCCAAAGAAACAAGACGTGATCCACTTTTGTAAAAAAAATTGTGAAGCTATTCAAAAAGGGGTGGTTGGTGAGTTAAAAAGGGGTCAGTTTGATACCTTTCGAAATAAATGCAACGGACTTGACGTTGAAAGCGATTATATAATGTGGTGATACCGATTTGTAATCCCACAAAAGTTTCGAAAATCCATACATCATGATTTACATGCATCTCACCTAGGAATTGTCAAAACAAAGTTTTTAGCTCGTTCTTAATTCTTGTGGCCAAAAATCAATGAAGACATGGAAAATTTAATAAAAAAAATTGTTTGCCTTGCCAAAAAACCCAACCAAATCCTGAAAAGAGTTTACTTATTCCTTGGAAATGTACAGGCTCAGTATGGAGTAGAATTCATGTAGACTATGGGGGTCTAGTAAGAAATCTGTACTTATTAAGCCTACCATACACGACATGTTTTTTACATCTGACTTGTCAACTTTTCAAGTCATGTAATTGTTCATGTCTGTCAAAAATTACAATTTTACAGAAGGTTAATAATATATGGTCACAAACGTACATGTTAATTGCTTCTGACATAGTTTCTGGTTTTTTCAATAGGTGGTCTACGCATTTTGTATAGTCTTTGCAGACAGCAAAGTAGGTAGGTCGTAGTGTTCAAAATGGCATCCTGCCTTCACAAACATGTTTGTTTGCGCCGTAAAAGAATTCAACAATTTTAAAGATTTTTTCCTTTAATTTGAAGATATTAAATCAGGATATAACACTAAACTTCTATTTATATATTTATGTGCACAATTTCTATTAAATGGCTATAAGAACATGCATACAGCGGTATTGTAAAATATCAAGCTTGGCAGGCTAATACCTTTCATTAGCTGTGGCCCGCTGCTGCCTGTTTCGTCACGGCATAGAATTCTTAGAACGTATTTTTCGTAATAAAAACAACTCATGTCAGAATAAAATAAAACACGCTCTAATTGAAATTTTGTCAGACAACTTTTTGTCTGACTTTCACAGAAGCAATGTTTGAAAGGTAACCCACGACATGTATGTATGTATGTGTTTTGCAGTGGAAAATTGACATGTCGTGTATGGGGGGCTTTAATAATAATAGATTCTTACTCCAAATGGGTTGAAGTATTTACAACCAAACAAATAACTTCTGCGTTTACCATTAGCAAAATAAGAGAACTTTTTTGTCGTTATGGACTTGTTGACACCTTAGTGAGTCGACAATTCACTTCGAGTGAATTTTAACAATTTTTACTCAATAAAACATATATTAAGTGCACATGGTCACTCTTCAACAAATGGTCAGGCAGAAAACTTCATAAAAACATTAAAAAATACTATTTGCCAGAATCAGACAACAATTCTACTGTTGACACTTATAAATAGATTTTTATGTGATTACCGGAATGGTAAACATTGTTTTACTGGCGAGACGACTGCCACATATTTTGGTAGATCTCTAAAAACACGATTTAGTTTTTTAAAACCTTTAGTTTCAGAAAAAAATTTAAAGAGCCAACAAAAAGCAGTTACAAATTATCAAGGGAAGCGTAACGCAGAATTTAGTCAGGGACAGCAGGTTTTAATTCGTGATTATACAGATCCAAATAAAGCGAGGTGGTAACCAGCAAAAATTAAAGAAAAAATATGTTCTAGATCGTATCGCTGCATCATATCTCATAACAAAGGAGAAATTAACAGACACCTAGATCAAATTCGAAGCCAAAATACGTCGAACAATGACATCGTTGAAAAGGACGAGAGAGAAGAGAATAATAACAATGTTATGCGTACATCCGCCGCAGAAGAGCGAGAAGAGAATAATAACAATGTTATGCGTACGTCTGCCGTAGAAGAGCGAGAAGTAACTCAATCGGCTGCTTCCAATCAGTTAACACCTAGCACGTCGAATTCAACTCATATTCAAACAAGTAAAAGTGTTATATTCGGCTGTGCCGAATCTTAAATACCCTTCACAGATGTAATTCTTCTTTCTTTCTTTCTTGCCAAAACAGAAAGTAGGTTTAATTAAAAAATCAAAATTATGTTATCGGTTATATTATATATATTTAATTTACAAACAAAACAAAAAATTCGTTTCATGTACCCCAAAAAGTCATAATTGTCTAACCGTAGAATCGTCTTTTAGATTTTGTTGGGTTTTAATACCAGTTTACTTCTTCTAAAAACACAAAATTTAATTCACCAAAAACACAAAATTTAATTAATTCACTAAAAACACAAAATTTGGAATTTATGTATGTACTTTTATGTACCAAAAATATTTCGATTTTCCAACCCTGGAACCGAATTTTTAGTTTTTCATATTTTTAATACCAATTTAATTCTTAGCGAAGTATAAAATAGGTTTAAGTCACTGAAAAAAAACCAAAATTGGGAACATATATGGATACTTTTATGTACCAAAAAATTTCGATTTTCCAACCATGAAACCGAATTTTTAATTTTTTGATACTAGTTTAATTTTTTCTGAAATATCTAATTAAATTGACTAAAAGCCAAAAATTTTGAATTTATGTATGTACTATTATGTACGAAAAATATTTCGATTTTCCAACTCTGGAAGTGAATTTTTATTTTTTTACCAATACAATTCTTAGTGAAGTGTAACATAGTTTTACTTGACAAAAATAATTAAAATTTTTAAACTTTTTGGTCACTTCCATGTACCATAAAATATTTCATTTGTCCAACCCTGGGGTCGAAATTTTGATTTTTTTAGCATTTTAATACCCATTTTGTTCTTCCTGAATTATAAAACAGCTTTAATGAGCAAAAAGAAACAACGTCAATTGCCTTTTTGGTTACTTTTATGCAGAATAAATATTTCAATTTCCCAACCCTGGCAACGAAATTTAAATTCTTTTTACCAATGCAACCTTTAATGAGGCTTGAAATAGTTTTATTTAAGAAAAACTTTATATTTGTAACCATTTGTGTCATTTGTATGTACCACAAAATATTGCAGTTATCCAGCTCTGGAATCAAAATTTTTATGTCTTTTAATTTTTGATTGCAATTTTGTTGTCCTGAACTAAAAAATAGTTTTAATTAGTAAAAAAAACAACGTCAATTGCCTTTTTGGTTACTTTTATGTATAAAAAAAATTTCCCAACCCTGGAAGCGAAATTTAAATTTTTAAAATTTTCTTTTTCAATGCAAATCTTCATGAGGTATAAAGAAGTTTTGTTTAAGAAAAACTCGAATTTTGAAACCATTTTGGTTGTTACATGTACAACAAAATATTGCATGTACCAAAAAAAATTTAATTTTTTCCAACTCTGGAAACGAAATTTTAATTTTTTTTATCAGTGCAAATCTTCATGACGTATAAAGTGGTTTTGTTAAAGAAAAACTTGACATTTTTAACAATTTTAGTTACTACATGTACTACAAAATACGGAATAAGCCGAAAAAAAAATTTTTAATTTCCCATCCCTGGAAAAAAATTTATTTTTTTAGTTTTTATTAGACCATTGAGGCTCCCCAAAGCACGAATTATATTTAATTTACAAACATTAAAAAAATAATTGATTTTTGGTATAAATTTTGCGTCGAGAAATAGGTGTAAGCTTCCCAGCTCTGGAACCATACTTCGGATCTTTCTGAATATTTAAGTTCATTTCCAATCCAACGGTCCAAGAACGAAGTCTCTAGCTCTTCTGGGGGCTTGGGAAAGCCGATTTCACGTACAGACGGAGGGACAGACGAACATCGCTCTATCGTCATCGCTATTCATAAGGATCCAGAATATATATACTTTATGGGGTCCCATGTGCATATCGAAGAAATTACACACGGAATGACAAACCTATATATACCCTTTCACTTTTTTGTGAAGGGTATAAAAAGAGCATTACGATCTCGTCGTTTTGGAAAAGTTTTAAAAGATTAGTTAGTTGGAGCAATACAATTATTTAACGTTTTAATTTTATAAAAAACTAAAATTTATAAAATTAATTTTTACCGTTTTTTTAATTGAATAATTGTTTTAAATTGCCATATTAAATTAAATTAAAGAAAAAATAAATACTTTACTGAATTTATTGAGTTTTTAAAATTTTTTAATTAACATTTTAATTGAAAATACATATAACTTTCAAATTGTTTCTATTTTTTGAGTATAAAAACAACGCTATCCCCGTGTTAGATATTAGTTATTTTGCTCGTCAATAGCAACACTTATTATTATCACCCTTTCTTTACCCCTATTATGACAATTTACCTACAATGTAATGACTCGCTATTTGATTTTCATAATTTACATAAAGCTGGGAATGATCCGAAGAAATGCTGGAAATTTATCAACAATATTCTTGGGAAATCAAAAAATAATAATGTCAAACTTAATGATTCGCAGGCAATGCTCATATTAGACGATCAAAATAAAGCAGGTTGCTTATATAATTATTTTCTTTCTGTTCTTAAAGAACTGAAACAAACTATTGATACCTTTCCAGGAGATTCATTCAATTCGTTAAGGACACATCAGTTGATTGTCGTTTCAACTTCAATGAAATTAATGTGAGTGAAGTTAGTAATGTAGCCATTAATATGGAACAAAACAAAGGGCTCCCGGGCTCTGATAATATTTCGGTCAAGTTTGTAAAAGAATGTCTCATGAAATATCAAAAATCTTAGTATACATATTCAACTGAATACCCAGATATTCCTAAGGAACATAAAATAGTTCCAATTTCAGAAGAAGTTCATGTTACAACAGCAAATAAGTACCGATCAATCGCTCTGCTTTTTAAACTGTTGTGTGACTAATTTGGATTTAGTAATGGCAGAGGTACACGGTATGATGTTTTAAATGTGGTTAGGTATATTTGCAAGGGCTTAAATGATTGCTACAATGGAGTTGCGGGAAAGTTTTTTAATCTTTCAAAGGCCTTTGATCTTGTTGATCATGAAATAATGATAAAAAAGTAAAAATATTACTGTTTTGATTTAGATTTTATTTTTCATTTTGCCTTATAAATACTTTTCTTGTTATCCAATGGATTTCTGATTGTATAAAGGTGTAGAAAAATAAAATAGATTCATATCGAACATACTTTATTTGTTGGTTTAGTTTTGTATGAGTTGCAAGTCTATGTTCTTGTTCTGTTGTTATTTTTGAAAATAGTTTGTAATTTACAAGTTGTGAATTCTCAGATGGTTTTCGGAAGTATATGCATAAGATAAGAGGTTTTTAACTTTTCAAAACTATGGTTAAAGTCTATTGACGATTTGGTAAAGCACCAATGAAATGCATATAGACATTGCTTAACCACCAACAAATAAATTTCATTTATATGTAAAAATATTACGGTATTCAGTGTAGGGAACTATTACTTTTCAAGAATTACTTTAACAATAGGAAACAGTTTGTGCAAATAAATCATTCCAAAAGGCTACTGGAACTGTTGAATATGGAGATGAACTGCGTCCTTTATTGTTTTCCATTTATATAAATGATATAAGAAACTTAGATCTCACTAGCCAATTATACATGTTTGCCGTTTAAGTATGATCTGGTTTTGAAAACAGACATTGTAAGGCATCCGGCTTTATTATTAGAAAGAAAGTTCGACTAATAAAATAGAAATTCATACATTATTTTAAAACATTGCTAGGGCACGTCCACTTGTTTACTTGTTCATTGTAAATTGTTAACTAAATTCAATTACTTGAGCATAAACAACAAAAAAAGAAAAAAAAAGCTTTAAATATCAGCAGCCGATGGCTCTGGAAAAAGCGAAGAAGATATATGGAATATTAGGAATATTAATCGTCAGGGTTGGGGAATTTCGTACTAACTAAAAAAGTAATACCTTTAAAAATGAATGTGGGAACTTCTCATATTCAATTTTCGTTAAAAACATTGGTTAAATAGTTGATATTCCTACTAACTAGCACCACTTGCAAAAGTAGAAAAATTGAACAGAGAACGCTGATGAGATGGCGTAGCGGCCTCGAAATTAGTAATGATCCGTTCGGCTGGTTTGATGATTATGAGAAATATTCTTAATATTCCACTCTTAATATAAAGTAAATAGAATTGGTTCAAACTTATGATTTATAACAGTTTGATTCAACCACATTTAAACTATTTAGCATGTGTGTATGCTTTTAATAAGAACAACAGCACCCAAAAATCTTTACACCATCTTCAGAATAAAGCTCTTAAAATTGTATATAACCTTTCAAGAACTTATCCTACGATATCTCTTTCTAAAGAAGTTAGCAAAAATGTTTTGTAAATATATATATATATATATATATATATATATATATATATATATATGTGTTTATTTTTAAAAATATTTAGTGATTATTTTTAAAAATGTTTATAGTGTTACTTGGGTACTCAATTCCATTTTCACAAAACCAGAAATTTTTTAATACTTGAAACGTATCAAATCTTAGATTACCAACGTTCAGATTGGAAAGAACTAAGTAATGTGTTGATTATGTAGGTGGTAATATGTATAATAACACTGCTCAGCAGCAAAATCCTCCTTTAAATAAAACTATGTGGACTATATGGATTTGGATGCGCTAAACTCAAATCCGTTTTCGGTTTTTTCCCATCAGGTTGGTATATTTTTTATAGGCGTGGCAAAATTTTTCTCCTAATTAGTCAGGTACGGAGACATATTTCAACCTAACTCGAGAACGAGTCAAACGATTTTCAAAGGTAAAACATTAGGGGCCAAATTACCACATTCGACTCGAAACGAAATTTCAATACAATTTATATACAAATTTCGATCGATATCGAATGCCGCAATTTGGCCCCAGAAGATGTGTAACAAAATTGTATTTATTTTAGTCGAATATAATATTTCGCCCTCTTACCGTTTTGGAATTATTCACAAATTAATGGAGAAAACTAATTTTTTTCGTGTGAAATTCCTAATTTTTTTCAGTTTAAAAATTTTATTAAAAAAAGATAAACTAAATATTCAACATTTTGCACATATGTATTTCTGAGAGCTGCCATAAAAATCGGTGGATGGATTTTATTGTAAATTTACCGCAGGTATCCAATATATATAAAGTAAATCCAAAATAATAAAGTTATGTTGTTATTTTTGGAATTAAGTTAAATCTTTTTTTTTTTTTTATCTTGGACCAGCACTCAGGGGATGATCCCTATATATGCAATGCATTGAGAGAGTTTGCTCGCGACTGTCATGCAAAACAGACACATAGCGGAGATCTGCATTCTTTTCATATTTTGCTTAAATATTCTACAATATATTGTTATTAATTGTTTCGAGAGCGCAAAGACTCTCAATATTGTTACAATTGGTTGAATGAGTGAGCTAGAGGCTCCAAACTTGAATAATAATTAAATAATCAACGTAAATCAGTTACAAACAGAAAATGTTAAACAACAATTAAATAAAAGAAAAAGAACAAATAGTATGCAAGAGGCAACGATGGCAAAACACCTAAAGAATAATTATTACTCAATTCTAGATAATGACAAAGAGTGTAATAAAGAATACATAGAAAAATTCAAAAAACATGTTCAAGAGAACGATAAACCATCAATATCTAAGAGATCTTTACAAAATATATCTACAAGTAAAAGCTCGACTGCATGTAATTTTACGACTAAAAAGAGCACAACAAGTACTAAAATCAATAGTCAAACTAAGAATAAAAAAATACCTCCAATTAATATATTTGGTGTGCAACCCAGTGTACTAATAGACTTTATTAAAAATGGAATAAAAATAAACGATTTTAAAATCAAAGAATTTCAAAATAATAAAATAATACCTTTTCGTCCACTATGGCAGACTACATGAGAGCTATTGCTTATTTAGAAAGAACAAAGACCAAATTTTTTACATATACCCCAAAAGACTTAAAAACAAAATCTTTCTTATTAAAAGGGCTTAGTGCATACACTGATCCAATCACTGTTTACGAAGAATTGTGTAAATTCCAAAACGATAATTTAAAGTTTGTTAAAGTGAACCAATTTACTACGAAAAAATCTATAAAGGAAGACTATAAGCTCCCAATCTATTTAGTTCAACTAAGCCAAGACAGCAAAGTAAATGAACTAAAGAAAATAAACGCATTTCTTCATCGCTGCGTAAGATGGGAAATTTTAAGAAAGACAGATACCGCAATGCCGAAGATGTCAAAGCTTTTTTCACAGCGCCGCAAACTGCTATTTACCATATAGATTCGTCAAATGCAACGAACCTCATGATTTCGGAAAATGTGCCATGGATGACGTCTCCACAGATGAAAGAGAAAAGCTTTACTGTGTGTTATGCAAAAAATACGGACACCCAGCCTCATACAGAGGTTGTGAAATATACAAAGAACTCCAAAACAAACTTAGAACTAGGAAACAAAACTTGGTTAATCAAAGAGCAGATAGATCAGCAATGTATGTTAACCCAAACGTAAGCTATGCAAATGCGATTAATAGCACTCTAACTCAAAAAGATCACAACACCAACCCAATTCAGCAGGTACTGAAGGAGCTAAATAATGCTATGGTCAACCTCACGCAGCAGATTTCGAATTTGCAAAAACAATTGCAGATACAAACTACTCGAATAGATACTATATTTTCAAATTTAGAAATATAAACTGTGGTAGAAATAATGACTAAAGCAATTAATATAATAGAAATTAATGTCAATTCACTAATAAGATTAAATAAAAGATACGTTTTATCTAAGTTTCTTAGTGAATACGATCCAGATGTAGTACTTCTAAACGAAACAAAACTCAATATGAAACATAAAATTCACTTTAAAGATTACGATTTTGTACGCAAGGATAGGATCAACGCTACAAGGGGAGGGGGCACCGCCATTTTAATAAAGAAAGGTATCAAATATAAAAGTTATACTAAGACCAATATCAATCTTACGACATCGCTAGAGTTTTGCGTTATAATTATTCCACTTATAAACAATAAACTATTTGTTATATCTGTATATTATCCCTCGGGAAACAATCATCAGGTTTTTAAATCAGATTTAGATTCATTGTTCAAAGTTTTAGACCTGCAGAACACGGAGCATTTCTACGTAGTTGCAGGAGATTTAAACTGTAAGCATACAGATTGGGGTAACAATAATAACAACCCAAAAGGAATTATATTAAATGACTGGCTCGTAGAAAATGATTTCCACTTTAGATGCAAGCTATATGCATCATCTTTACCGTCATACCCACGATGTAATTCATACTTAGATATAGGTATTCTTGACTCTCGTCTAGTTATAGATAGGGAGAATGATAGTATTAACTGCCTCAAAACTATAGATTATGAGAGTGACCATAATGCTATTCAAATAATCGTGCAGGGAATAGAACGAGACCATCATATATTAAGAAACCTTTATAATAATACCACCCCAAATGATCGAAACCTTACTAATTCAGAAATAGATCTTCACCTGAATAAGCTAAATACAGTTTTAAATAATACTATCGAAAATTCAATCCCTAAATACCCAAATACAGATTCAACCGCGAAATTTGTTAACCCAATCATAAAAAGATTGCACGGCAGAAAAAGTGAAATCCTTACAAAGATTAAAAAACATAATCGATTTGAACGTGTCTTAACAGCTAATGAATTAAATCTGCTAAAAACGGAACTAAGACTAATCAAAAAACTGATTAATGACAACTTTATTTTATCAGTAAACAGTTACTTACAAAATAAACTATCAAAATTGGAACACAACAATGGATCAGATATATTTAGAGAAGCTAAAAAGCAATTTAGACCAACACAACTCAGAGAAATAAAATTAATGAAGATTCCAGCAGAAGACGAAATAATACTTAGAAAAGCGGGCGTAAATCCTAGTGATTTAAAAAAAGATGGCGATGATGACAATACATTTTTAGTAGATGATCAAGAACAAATTTTAAACGTGATAGGCTCTTACTTAGAGTCGGTTCATTCTCATAAAGAAATTGATCGGTAGAACAGGTTGCAAGTTAAAGTTAATAAGTGGTAAATTATGTATGAATTTTTATTAGTCGAACTTTTTCTTATGTAAATTGTTAATTTTTTTATCGGGCTTAAGTTCGAATCTTGCATGACTGCAAATTATTTTTTGTTATTTTTTATTATTAATAAATGAATTTGTTTAAATTCTATTTATTATTTTATATTAAGATTGGAATATTAAGAATATTTTTAATAATCATCAAACCAGCAGAACGGATCAGTACTGATTTCGAGGCCGCTACGCCATCTCATCAGCTTTCTTTGTTCAATTTTTCCCACTTTTGCAAGTGGTGCTAGTTAGTAGGAATATCAACTATTTAACCAATATTTTAACGAAAATTGAATATGAGAAGTTATCACATTCATATTATTAAGTTATTACATTTTGGTTAGTACGAAATTCCCCAACCCTGACGATTAATATTCCAAATATTCCAATATCTCTTTTGCTTTTTCCAGAGCAAAGAACGCTGATGAGATGGCGTAGCGGCCTCGAAATCAGTACTGATCCGTTCTGCTGGTTTGATGATTATTAAAAATATTCTTAATATTCCAATCTTAATATAAAATAATAAATAGAATTTAAACAAATTCATTTATTAATAATAAA
Organism: Linnaemya tessellans; assembly: GCA_951800035.1. NCBI lineage: Eukaryota > Metazoa > Arthropoda > Insecta > Diptera > Tachinidae > Linnaemya > Linnaemya tessellans. The sequence goes on from OX637532.1 coordinate 78,316,415, forward strand.
AAATAACAAAAAATAATTTGCAGTCATGCAAGATTCGAACTTAAGCCCGATAAAAAAGTTAATAAGTGGTTTTCGAAGTTTTTACAAACGAAGAATAGATATGAATATAATCAATCAAAGCTTACTACATTCAATAGTTCAAAGAAAGCTAATGAATTGAGCGATTCTTTAAATGAAAATTTTTTTATTACAAAAGATGCGTAGATAATATCCCTAACATAATCTTAAGGCATCTGCCAGAAGCAGTTAGTTGCGTATTTCCCGCAAGCATGGAAGGTTGCAAAAGTTATTGTTCTGCCCAAAAGAGGAAAAGATAGTAGTCACCCAAAGAACTTTCGAGCAATTAGCATGCTACCAAATATTAGCAAGGTATTCGAAATTGGAATAAACAATAACATATTAAAACTTTGTGATAAAAACAATATTGTTAATAATAGGCAATTTGGATTTAAATATAAGCATTCAACCATCCATGCAATTCATTTGCTCGTCTCAAATATAAACTGGAATCTTAATAACTCTTTATGTACGGGTGCATGCCTTGTAGACTTTGAAAAAGCTTTCGACAATGTCTGGATACCTGGCTTAATGTATAAATTTTTGCGTACAAATTCCCTTTACACTTAGTAATACTGATATACAATATGTTAAATGACAAAAGATTTGTAGTCAGCAACATGAAAAATTCAAGTTCAAAAAAGTTTACTATAGTGAATGGTCTACAACAGGGAACAGTAAATTCACCCGTTCTATTTAACATTTTTATTTTCGACCTCTTAAACAGAATCGATAATATCATAGGTTTCGCGGATGACATAATTATATATCATTCCGATAACAAAGTTGAAAAAATTAATGAAAAACTCCAAAATTACTTTAATACATATAATACAGGAATATGCTTATGATTGGAAAATGAAGATAAACATAAATAAATGTGAAACCATTCTTTTCCGACCTCCAGTGGGAAAGTGCAACTATAATGTTAGGAAGCACTGGAAAGATTTTAGTATAAATTCTTATGGCGGAATAAATATCCAGAATAAACATTGTGTTAAGTATCTAGGAATATATCTAGATAAATTTCTATATTTTCATGATCATATCAATTCACAATTAATCAAAGCAAGAAAAGCCTTCTTTATGTACAAGTCACTATTTTATTCAAAATACATTAAGCCAAAAATTAAACTAATTTTATATCAATCTTTAATAAGACCAATACTTACGTACGCTTGCCAGATTTGGTTTAACGTCTCTCCTTCGTATATGGAAAAAATACGTATTTTTGAAAGGAAATGTTTAAGGTGCTGTACTTCTCTTTATAGATCACCCAACAGTAATTATAAAAAATATATATCAAATAAACAAGTTTATTTTGTTTCAAAAATAAGTAGAATAGACATCTTTATTTTCCATCTTATTAGAAACCATATCTTGAGATGTATGAATTGCACAGAAAATAATTTAATAATGGCTCCATATTATGCGAATTATACATATATACAAAAATCCTTGCAAAGTGGGTACGTACCTCCTGAAGCATTTGTGTACCTCGATAGAAACGGATATTTACAAGACAGCAGTGGTATCCCCATATTTTATCACATATATAGAAGAGCTAATAATAAATCTATCCTTAGTAGTGAGCTCACTGTGGAAAATAACAGATTTGACACAAACATTTTTGAAATGTAAGAAACGGTATAAAAAAGTATTGGTGGCTTACCGAATTACACATTATTTTATCCTCCTGACTGTAACCTTGATCCTTGCTATTCAAAGAGTAATGTTTTTTCACATTTTTCATTACAATAATATTATAATTAAGATACATTTCCTCTGTATAAAAGATGATATAATAAGGTTGAAAAATATGACGATTATTGTATACAAGTACAAGATATGTAGTAGACTTGAGAGCCCGACAAGGGACAGCGTAAATATATATTTATATAACATACTAGTTGTTTATTTAAGGCCCAATTCATAAAAAATATTTCATGCTTATAACCGTCTTATTTGACAATTATCCCATAGAAATATGTCAAATAACGATGTTATAAGCATGAAATATTTTTTATGAATTAGGCCTTTATAGTTTAAGGTTACATTTAGAAATTTTGAATAAATAAACATTAAAAAAAAATGCAATGCATTGCGCCGGAACTGAAAACGAGGGGACAGATGAGGAAAGATGAGAGGATAGACAGTTTTTTTTTTAGCTATTTCAACCTTTTACTTCGCCGGCTAATTGTTGCTACAGGGCCGACGAAGTTTGGTGCTGTTGCTCTCCTTTTTAGTACATGATAGTGTCAGTCGCCGCAAATTATGTTCAGTACAGGCTGGCAACAACTAACACAACCACGCACTAATGCTGATCAGAAGAATTCAACACAATATTTCATGACTCAGCGCTGGCTCGAACTCAGCACCCTCCGCTTCATAGTCTCGTGTTCTACTACTTCAGCCAACAGCACCCACAAATCTACTGATGATTTGGTGTAAGATCTGTGGGAGTCCTTTGAGTTCCCGCAAAAAGAAAACACGTTGCTAATTTTTAACTAAGTTTATTTAATTTGTAAAACTTTTCTTATTAATTAATTTTTAATTTAAGGGAGTAAACGCTCTGTCGGCCATGACGTGTTCGAGCAAAAAAAGAAAAAATATATATATACTGTTTTTTATGTATATGCCAAAAATAACACAGTTGTAAAATATATTACTAGCTATCGTAAATGTTTTCAAGTAGTACAGGGTATCTCATCATTATAAATGAATGTGCAATGTGGAGGCCACATACTCCTCCTCCAGTGGTCCACCGATCACGTTGAGAAAGTCACTAATCGGTTAGGTGATTTTATTAATCTACCTGATCGTGTTCTAGTTTCTGTGGGATCCTTGTTTACGTTATTTGAACTTCTCGTATCGTTAGGCGTTTCATTGTCCACCTTAGATCTATTCTTTGCAATTAAATTTTTGGATATGTTTTTAGTAGATGTATCTTCTAGTATAGCAGCTTTTAAACGATCTATAGATACCGTTACCAATCTGCCGTTTACCCGTATGTCAAACTTTTTTCCTTTTCTTTCAATAATTTGGTATGGGCCATCGTAAGGCTGCTTGAATGGAGCTCTAACGGAATCATCGCGTAGGAAGACGTGCGTGCAACTCAAAAGTTCTTTCTGTACGAAATTTTTATTTGCTGAATGATTTGATGTTTCAATGGTTTTTATTTGATTCATAGTGTCCCTGAGGTTGTTAACAAATTCTCATGAATAATTAATAGTTTTGTTGTCGAAAAAATCGCCTGGTAGCTTTAACGTTGTACCGTATAAAATTTCTGCTGAAGACGCGTGTAAATCCGGTTTGAATGTTGTTCTTAACGCGAGCATTACTAGGGGTAATACGTCGTACCAGGTATCATTTTGGTGACACATAATCGATGCTTTTAGAGTCCTATGGTATCTTTCAATTATTCCATTGGCCTGGGGGTGATATGGTGACGTTCGTACATGTTTGCAACCGAGCAACCGGTTTAATTCTTTAAATAAGTTCGACTCGAGTTGTCGACCCTGGTCGGTTGTGATATAAAGCGGAACGCCGTAGTGTGAAATCCAATTGTGAATGAGTGCGACAGCGACAGTTTCGGCTGTCATGTTTTCAATTGGAATAGCCACAGGCCGACGTGAAAAGCGGTCAATACACGTAAGACAGTATCTAAAACCCTTTGACAAAGGCATCGGCCCAATGAGATCAATGTTTATGTGTTTAAATCTCCCGTCGGGAACTTTGAAATTATCAAGCACAGATTTGTTGTGTTTGTGGACCTTGCTCTTTTGGCACTCAATACATTCGCTTGTCCATTTTGAAACATCTGCTCTGAGACTTGGCCAAACGTAACGTTCCGCAATCAGTTTTACGGACGCTCTTTTGCCTGGATGTGAAAGGTTGTGCAAAAGGTTGAAAATTTGTTTTCGCATGCTTTTTACAATGAAAGGTCTGATTTGTTTTGTGGACGTGTCGCAGTGTATACAGAGATCAGAGTTAGGAATGTTAATTTTACTCAAATTCAAAGAATTATTTTTTTCCTCAATAACATGTTGTAATTCTTGATCGTTAACTTGAGAATGTGCCAGAGTTTCTAGGCTGATATCATCCGCTTTAACTTCCTCAATGCGAGACAACATGTCAGCGACAATATTATTTTTGCCGGAAATGTGTAAACTGACCTATGAAGTCAAGGTGACGTGCTTGTCTTGGTGACGCTTTATCAGGTTTTTGAGGAAAAGCAAAAGTTAACGGTTTATGATCCGTATACACGATGCACTTGCGCCCGTCGATCATAAATTTATTATGCTTTATTCCCTGATAAATTGCCAGTAACTCACGATCATAGGTACTGTATCGTTTCTGGGTGTCTGTTAGTCGCTTTGAATAAAAACTTAAGGGCTGAAGTTGTCCGTTATGAGTTTGATGTAATACTGCTCCGATAGAAAAATTACTGGCATCCACGTGTAATGCTAATGTTGCATTAGGAATAGGATGCGTTAGAAACGTGGCATTAGCGATATCATTTTTGCATTGTTCAAATGCGTTGAATGCGTCATCACTCCAGACAATTTGCGAGTTGTCGTTTTTCTTGTTACCCTTGATTAATACTTGAAGTTTGCCTTGAATATGCGCGGCTTTGTGGAGAAAACGACGATAAAAATTTAAAAGTGCCAAAAAGCAGCGAAGCTCATGTGCTTTTTCAGGTTTTTTGAATTTTAAAATGGCTTCAATTTTTTCTGGAGTTGGTTTGATGCCATTTTTTGAAACAATGTGTCCAAGAAAAGTGACTGTTTCTTGACCGAAATCACATTTGGCCAGGTTAATTTTGATATTATGTTCTCGTAGGCGTTGGAGAACTATTCGCAAATGATTTCGGTGTTCATCGATATTTTTGGATGCTATGCATGAAACGTTGAAATGTTTGTGAAGCATTTCTGAGACCAAATGGCATGACATTAAATTCAAAAAGACCAAAAGGTGTTATAATCGCTGTTTTTTCTTTGTCATCGTCAGCAATTGGAATCTGGTTGTACGCGCTAATGAGATCGATTTTTGAAAAACATTGTTTTTCAGCAAAAATGTGCGTGAAATCTTGGATGTGTGGTAAGGGGTACCGATCAGGTATTGTAATTGCGTTTAATGAACGGTAGTCACCACAAAAACGCTATTGGCCGTTTTTCTTTGGTACCATATGTAATGGGCTTGCCCAAGGGCTTTTACTGGGTTGACAAATACCCGCTTTGAGCATCAAGTCGAACTCAGTTTTTGCTAATTCTAATTTTTCGGGATTTAAACGCCGAGCGCGTGAAAAAACGGGCTGACCTGTTGTAATAATTTGGTGTCGTACATTACCTGGTTTGAAGGTGTCATATTTATTGAATGTTGGAGGTAAGGTGAGGTCCTTGAATTCACAAATTAAATTATTGAAGCTTGATTTGTTATCTACTGAACTAACTCGTTGATATTGCGTGAATTGTAAATTGCACCTAGAGCGCAAATTTGTTTTTGAATCGATCAATTGCTTATTTTTTATATCTACTAACAATCCGTATTCACTGAGAAAACCAGCACCAAGAATGGGTTTAGAGACATTGGCAATAAGAAATGTCCAAACAAAATCGCGACGTAGAGCTAAATTAACTTTGCATGTAAGGAAACCGAAAGTTTCAATAGGTGTGCCATTAGCGGCAAAAAGTTTATATACATCTGGTTTTTTTAATTTAGGGAATAGATTTTTTGGCAAAATTGATAGGTCGGCGCCAGTGTCGACCAGATATTTGCGATGGTTTGATTGGTCGGTAACGAAAAGACGGCGAGTGAAATTTGAATCCACTTCGTGTACCGACGGTGACGAAGTGGCTTCTAGTTTTCCGAATTATTCGATAAATTGTTACTAGGCTTTTTATACCGACATGGCTGTTCACATTTTCGCGCTAGTGCGCCGAACCTATAGTGAAATCTACAATATGGTCGCTTGCTGTTTGACTTGGAACGAGAGCGTCTGCTTTCGTTGTTTTTGTGGTTGTTAATGCCGTTCGAATTCGGGCTTTTGCTGCGACTTGCTCTAAACTCCCTAAAAGATTTTGTAAGCTCGTCGATTTGTTCCTTCATTTGTAACAATGATACATTATTATTGTCCGTTTTGATTTCGGAGATGTGCTTGGGTGTAGCCAACTCTACAATTTTGTCGGCCAAAGTGGCACATGTGTTCAAATCGTCATTTGAAATTGCGACGACTGCCCTTACGTTTTCTGGTAGGCGGTCAATCCATAGTGACCTTAATGCCTCATCGGTTAAAGAATTACGCGCTAATTCACGCATCTTCCGCAATAAATGAGATGGTTTACCGTCACCAAGTTCAATTTCAGTCAACAAAACTTTCAACTTAATTTGATCAGACGCGGTGTATTCACTAATTAAACGCGTTTTTAATGATTCATATTTTGAGCCGTCCGGTGGCGGATTGCGAATCAAATCAGAAACCATTGACAAATATTGAGGATCAAGTGCAGCTATAACATGGTTATATTTTGAATTGTCACGTGTGATTCCCGCGTTAGCAAATTGAGCTTCCATTTGTATGAAAAATAAATCGGGCTCATTTTTAATGAACGTTGGTGCTTTTATTGTTATTCGACCTATTTCGGGTAAAGGCAAATTGCTAACGGTACTTACGTTTTGTGTTTGTTGCTGCTCTGTTGCTTGTGTTGAAGTCTCGGGCATGTTGAATGGCTTCCGAGGGTGTTGGTCAAAGTCTTTGGTATCCAATTTGGTTTCTGTTGGGCTCGTTTCCCAATTCAAGTTGCTTTGAATATTTGCTGCTGCGGTTGTTGACCAGATATGGCCGGCTGAGAATTCTCTCTCTTATGATTGTTGATTTCTTGTTAGAAATATAAAAATTGAAAAAAATCCTTAGTTTCACAATTGATGTGGCTTTTGCTGCTCTTGTGACACAGAATGTTTTAAAATTGCGCTTAGTATCTGGATAGGCTGCAGAAGTTGTCTACCAGGTGTAACTAAGGTTATGTACACGTTTTACTTCGCAATATGTTGTTGTGGCGCTGGTGTCAACGTCGGGGTCACCAATGTGGGAGTCCTTTGAGTTCCCGCAAAAAGAAAACACGTTGCTAATTTTTAACTAAGTTTATTTAATTTGTAAAACTTTTCTTATTAATTAATTTTTAATTTAAGGGAGTAAACGCTCTGTCGGCCATGACGTGTTCGAACAAAAAAAGAAAAAATATATATATACTGTTTTTTATGTATATGCCAAAAATAACACAGTTGTAAAATATATTACTAGCTATCGTAAATGTTTTCAAGTAGTACAGGGTATCTCATCATTATAAATGAATGTGCAATGTGGAGGCCACAGATCCTATGAAATGCGAGCATATAGAGATATGTATTCAATCTGCAAAAGAGCCAAACATATGTCTAATATATTTAAAACGGTTGTTGTGATGGCTGTTGAGCTGTTCCAATATTTTACCCCTCAAATAACGGTGAATTTTGTTCATCTGTATATCTGCTCATAGCGTCCTTACATCAGGTACAGTATTGAAATAGACATCGTTACAAAGGATATATAATCTATCATTATTACCATGTAAAAGGTCATGAGCTGAATTTTTTTTTTACATACTGAATATTTTGTTTTTAGCAAAAGTACTCTTAACTCAAAAATGTGCATCAGGATTGTTCTAAAAACACTTTTTGTCATACTGATTTCAAATCCTGCGAAATATGTTCAAGGCACAAACAATGTTTAAATAACGCAATGAAAAAACTGCGCTAACTGACTACCGATTTGAAATCACAGTCTTATTTTTTCTACGTAACTCGCTTAGAATCTATTAAAGATGCTGGTAGTCCATATGTATGTACCACGATGTACAAGCAAAAACATAAGTGTTAAGAAATTTTGGAACAATTTACTTTACCGAGACTCGTCCGATTTAAAAAAAAATTTCTAATATTGTAGAAAAATTAATTCGGCTCAAACTTACATTACGTGTTGCTCTCCATGTATATATTTTTTTGTCATCTGCACTAGTTTCTATTATACGATGTGGAAGAACCAGGGACTAAAAAATAATTTTTTGTACTGATTTTTTTAATGAAAATCCCGTTAAATAAAAATGAGTCCATATACCGGTATTTCAAAAAATTTTAAAATTAATAAAAGCTTTCATTTGATATGTATAACATCAATATACGATGAGGATTGAATACAATTGTTATAACTTACTTATTAAAAGGTAGAATAACATTAGTATATTTACAGTGTTGGCAAGTAATCATATTCCAGCAGGTCATAATAATGTCCTACACTTAATTGAGATCTTTTTACTTCTAACTAATAGTTTACCTATATAATTCATTATGCTTGGTTTTCACTATGTCATTTTTGTTGTCAAATTGTTCAAATTGTTGGCAATTGTATGAAAACGGGTTGTCATATGGCGTCATCTATGTTTGCAGTCAGTTATGCAAACATAGATGATGCCATATGACAACCCGTTTTCATACAATTGCCAACAATTTGGACTATTTGACAACAATTTGACAACAAAAATGACATAGTGAAAACCAAGCATTAGATACAATTTCGAAATTGAAAATATAATTTTAATAGATTACTCACATTTCTTCTGTCTTTTTACCATCAATCATTCAGGAACATTCTTACGTATATATGTTGACGATTTGCGTGGCCTTAAAAGCTACGAATATCCTGGTCCTGGCTAGGTTGAAATTGTATAATTGGAAGGTTTATTGGTGCAATTTGACTAGACTGTTCTGTTTGTTGTTGATTTTGAGGATTTAAATATTCGATAATGTATTGACTATAGTCTTGAGCTTGTTGTCTTACTGGTTTGTTCGATTTATTTGCGACAATACTGTCAATATCTGGTGGAAAGTGTACTTTATGTTGTTGAACGTTTTTATGTAATTTTAAATTGATTTATGTGACGTTTAGGTATATTGAGCTTGATTAAATTATTGAGTTCTCTATACTTCCAATGACATTTCGACAGCGATACGATTTGGAATGTTCACTGGAAAAAATTTAAGCGTTATCCGAGACCACCGAGATTAGTGAAAGAAACCCATGCGTAGAAAAAATTTCTTTTAGGGGGCTTATGGTATTTTTAGTTGTAGGCGAATCATGTATGACTCTAAATTCTGACTATTTAGATTTGGAATTAACGACAATTAAAGAGTTATAACCTTGGAAGTGACCGGCGTAGTCGATGGGTATTCTTTCCCTTTGTTTCTTACCAGTGATGCAATGGGGCCTTTGAAGGTTTGTTTTGAACTTGAGCACAGGTCTCACAAGATCTTACCGTTCTTTCAATATCGTGGTAAATTCCTTTCCAATAGCAGTATCTTCTAGACAGTTGCTTCACTTTTGTTATGGTCGGATGAGTATGGTGTAATTCTTGAAGCAGTGCTGAAGGCTACTTGGAATCAAGATATTTTTGCCTTTAAATTTAACACCGTTATAGAGTGCCGTTCTTGTTCCCCTTTACCATCTCTTAGATCTGATAAAATGAACACGCCTATTACAATAGATACAGTAATTATAACAATAATAATTCGTGACGCTATAAGGTCCACCACAATAATAAATGTCAGGAAATATCCACAGATCCGCACAGGTAGGAAACTCTAGGACAAATTCAATAATAAATTCCAAAGAACCCCACTGGTAGGAAACCCCAGGCAAAATGTCAGCCAAAATCGCTTGACTCAACCTGGGCAAGTCCAAAAGGAATCAATGGAACATTATACAGCAAAAATAAATTAAGTGAATAGTGAAGATAAGAGATATGGTCAAACCCAAAACTATAAAGATATTTTTTTTTCGGATACATCCTATTATTTACCCATCATAACAATTGCTATAAATAAAAACAAATATAGTGCTCTGATAGACACAGGAGCAAGTATCAGGGTAATAGATAATATAAAAGATTTTGAAAAAATTCCGTTAAAAGAACCAATTGAATATAAAACAATAAATAAAACAGGTATTATTAAATTCGAAGTATTGGCAGACGCTCAAGAACAGTTTAACGTAATAAATTCAAAAATTAGATGGAAAGTTGTTTCGCTGACAGGACGAAAGTATAGTTTTATAATAGGAATTGATTTATTGAATTGCTTTAATACAATGATAAATTTAGTAGACGGTAATATTATAGTATGTTTTAATACTAAGATAACAAAATTCGAATAAACCCATATGAGAATCTTCAAGTGTGTACATTGCAAGGTTCTGACTTTGATTACAGTAGAATACAATTGAACCATCTGAATACAATGAAGTTACGAACGTATAGAAAAGATTCCACAAATTATTTTTCAGGTTAACCAGTACAGTGAGGGTACACCATGAGATTAAGAAGACAACTGAAGAACAAATAAACTCTAAACAATCTAGATATCCCCCATAACATGAGACAGAAGTTAGACGGCAAATTAAGGAAATGGAAGAACAAGGTATAATCAGAAAAAGTTGTTCAAGATATGCAAGCCCATTGATAGTAGTGCCAAAGAAGATTGCCAATTCTGGAGAGAAAAAATATCGCATTGTGGTAGATTATAGAAAACTAAATGAAATTACAATAGACGACAAATTTCCTTTACCAAATATAGACCCAATCTTAGATAAACCAGGATGAGCACAGTACTTTACAACCTGGGATTTAGCCAAAGGTTACCATCAAATCTTACTAAGAGAGCAGGGTAGGGACAACTATTGTGACACCCCACGGACTATATGAATTCATACGAATGCCATTGGGTCTTAAGAATGCCCCAGCAACATTCTAAAGACTAATGAAAGAGACTTTACGAGATTTTATTAACAAAACATGTGTAGTACACCTAGATGGCATACTAATATTTAGTACATCGCTAAAAGAGCATGTGGGGCAATAACGGACATTTTCAAGGGATTGGAAGACGCTAATTTAAAAATACACAGAAGCAATAAATAACCTTGAAGATAATGTATCTATGGCAACAGTACACTCAGCAGGAGAAAACTTACAAGAACATTTTTTTATCAAAGATGAGATTGTACATAAATACAAAACACAAATTATAATAACGAACCATAAAACTCAACAATTAAAAATTTTACATGGAAAAGAATAATATTTATATCAGAAAGTGATTTCGAAAGGATGGAAGAGATATTGAAAAAGTATATTACTAAAGGTAATATGGTGTTCACATATACAGCAATATTCGAATTATAACAATTAAGGCCATTATTGAGACTAAATTTTCATATAAAAATTACAATTAACTTATTGGCAATAAAGACATGATTGTTTTAATAATGAGTAAAACATTTAATGCAACACTGTCAGAATTGTGTTCAGTGAAAAGCTTTTACAAAAGTGAAAGCTTTTACAACGAAAGTACTTATTGAATGCACCTTGTTTAACTCCGACGTGCTGTTGGCTGAAATAGCAGAACACGAGACTATGAAGCGGAGGGTCCTGAGTTCAGCCACGCGCTAAGTCATGTGAAAATTGAAATAATTTTTTTCATTTTTTTTTCAGTTGTCAAATGCTAATTGTCGTAGCAATATTGAGTATGTATGAACACGATTTTCGCCTTCAAATTCGATAGTTTGTAATAGATTAAAATTCAACTTTTTGTCTTTAATCTATTACAAACTGTCGAATTTGAAGGCGAACATCGCCAACCGTAGTCAGGCTGATTGTTTCAATTAAAAACGTATGTATGAACACAGTATAAAGTAGGAATATTTTCTGATGTATCAGAAAGAAGATGCCCCCTTGTTCACGAAAAATTAATTGAGTTGTACTCCAATGATAAACAAATCATTTTTACCAAATGCGATATAGGGGCACCGGATTTGGAAACAGAAGTACAGGCAGTAAAACAAATATCTCTTTACCATGTTAGGGAAAGTATGCACTCCATAATCATAGAGACTTATAACCAAATAAAAAACAAAATATATTATCCAAAGCTAATGGAATTAATACAATTCGTAATAAACCAGTGCGAATTATGCCAAGAATTTAAATACGACAGGCAACTGATAAAACCTAAACTTTCTATTACAGAAACACCATCAGTCAAAGGAGCTAATTTTTTAACAGTACTAGACAAATTCTCCAAATTTGGTGCAGCTTATCCTTTAAATGAAAGAAATCATACAACAATAATAGAACAGCTAGAAGACCATTATGATAAAACAGGAAAACCCCAAAAGATAGTAGCATATAACGAGTTCAAGGCTATGCGTATCAAGGAGTTTTTGAATAACGAAAACATTGAGTTGCACTTGACTAAGCCTAATAGCCATACGGGCAATGCCGAAATTGAAGGGTTTCACAATACTATTTCAGAAAAATGTAGAATTACATACAAAATGAATAAAGAATCTTCAATAAAGCAACTAATACAGAGAGCATTTAGAAATTATAACGACCGTTATCATTCAAGTACTAAACATTCAACCAATGAGATCCAACAGGGGAGGGTAGAAGAAAATGAAATTAAGAGAAACTTAGAAGAGAATAAAGCTAGAAAAATTAACAATTTAAATGAACGTTGGGAAGAATATACGGAAAATATATCAGAAGGCTTTGTAAAAAATTGTAATGCCGTCCGACACAAAGATATAGGAAATTAAAACTTAAAAATATACACCCATGCAATATTAAACGACCATTAAAATTTTCAGATTCTAGCGATGCTAATGATACTCATAACGATTCCACAGATCACGGGACTAATCATCACTAAACTATCGACGGAACAAAGAGGATACATAGACATTCAGATAGGAGATCAAGAAATTGTTAAAGAAACAGATATAGTCTTGCATATAATTAACTTGAATGAAGTGGAAGCAATATTAGATAATACTAGCTACACCCGGTGTGCTTCGCTACCCCCATCTTTATGAAATAAAATAAACATTTGTAAGAAACAGTATTTATATACATAAGTATATTTCTGTATAATAACTTAAAATTACAATTACATACATAAAAATAATCAACGTTTTATTTAAGCGCTTCGGTGTAGACAATATCTTTGTTTTACTCGCTTCAGCAAGAACATATAAATTTTTTGGTTGTCCAACCCTTGAACAAGCAACATATATAACTGGCCATGCGAAAAACATGGATTTTCTAAATTCAGTCCACACACCTGTAGTGACTGTTCCTGCGACTTGTTGATTGTAGTTGAAAATGCAAGGCGAATCGGGAACTGCAATCGCTTGAAGTTGAATGGCATGTTGGTGGTAGTGAAGGGAATGCGCGGAATAAGCACATCTTCTCCTTTAGACTTCCCGTTAACCTAGGTCTAAGAATGTATTGGTAGAACATTTTTTATACGTATATCATAAAACAAATAAAAAAATTTAACTAAATAGAAAAAATGTTTGTGTGTGCAAAAATAATACATTCTACCGGATTTTAAAGTGCATGCATTAGCTCTATTCGTTTACCCCAAAATTTGTGTAAATTTGTACTGGATTTTACTGAAATGTGATCGTTTACACAAAAATTTGCAAAAGAGAGCATGAAATGAGAAAAAATGACAGTTGCTGATTGAGAGCCTGCAAATTTTTAATGGACAAATTTTTGCCAGTAAAATCCAGTAGAAAACAAAAAACATGATTCAATAGCCGAAGATGAGTTTCGCTATTTTCGATGCAATAAATTTATCGGTTGAATCATCATCTGAAAGCGAACTGGAAATAATTATTCTTGAAAGGTAAAGAAATGAAAAGAGCATACAATATCGAGTTTTTTTGACATCCGTGGCGAAATTTGTCTTTGTTTTATTTACACTAATGTTTTAGAGATGAAAGTCAATACATTATATTCGAGTACTTCTTACTACCTGTTATTCTGGGCACCGATTATCAAACATGATATATTGATATATTTTATTAACAAGAAACAAAATAAGTCATGTACATAATGAACGAGTTTAAATTTTAAACAGCAGTTCATTTAATAAATATATTTCGTAATGAATTAATAATTGATAAAATACATTGCATCAAGTACCAAAAACATTATATACTGGGCAGTCAAAACAAACCATATTTTACAACTCTAAGCTATTTAGTGATCAGCTGTTTTAAATAACCTGCAAGTTTCTGCAATTTTTCCGTTCGCATACTTGTTTGAGCAAGAGCCAGTCCTGAGAGTAAAATTTTCAAATTGAATAAAATTTACTCAACTACTGGATTTTACTAGAAAAGTAAACGAACAGACTTGCCATGCTCGCTGATGTGTGTTGAGTTGCCTCTCTCAAGTTTGTTGAATATACAGGACGTATACGTGAAGAAAGTTGTAATTTTTTTATTGATAGGCCGAGAGTTGGAAATCTACGTATTTATTTATGGCTTATGTCTCCCTTTAACCGAAGGGGTATCTATATTTTAAATTTCACCAAAATCAAGTTGAGACTCAGAAATTGTCGCCATTACTTCCTCCTGGTTCTAGTTTTGAAAATGGCCATGGCCTGTGTGACTTTATAGACGCAGATCTATCTACGTTCTAAATTTCAGTAAAATCGGTATGAACGTTTCGGAGGGTCAGAAATTTCCCCCTATCGCCCTCCTGGTCCTAATTTTAAAAATGTACATAGCCTATGTGACTTCTTAGATACTGATCTTTCTTTGTTCTAAATTTCATTAAAATCGGTTTGAACGTTTTGGAAGGGCGAAAAATTCCCCCCTATCGCCTTCCTCGTCCTGGTTTCGAAAATATACATAGCCTATGTGAATTTTCTATCTACGATCAAAATTTCATTAAAATCGGTTCGAAGGTTTCGGAGGGATAGAAATTTCTTCCGTATCGCCCTCCTGGTGCTAGTTTTAAAAAAAGTAGTACCCTATAAACTTCCCGGAGTTGTGCAAACTAAGTGCACCAAATTTCATTGCGATCGGTTGAGCGGTTTGACCGCGCATAAAATACGAACAAACAAACATTATTTTTTATATATTAGATTTATTTCATAGATCCCCGAAGTTGTGATTTACTTCGCTATTGTAAATTAAATAAATTAAATTAATGGTTTGACTAAAATTGAATTGTAATGAATTTAAAAACGAATTGTATTTTAGTTTTATTAACTCAAATATTTTCAAATATTTCGAAATGCAGTGTTCACTAAAATATAACTCATGAACCAATATATATACAGAGACCGTTTATACATAAAAACCTTGGTATTGATATAAACCTTTCATATAAACTTTGCAGAAACAAAATCGGTTCACGCATTCCAGAGAACATCAGTTACTAACACAATGCAAATTATACATATATATATATATAAATATATATATGTATATATATATATATATATATATATATATATATATATATATATATATACATATATATATATATATATATATATATATATATGTATATATATATATGTAGATTAGAGATAATATAATGTTAATGAAAATAGAGAACAAGGAAGTACTCTATTTAGAAATACACGATGCTAGGAAAATAAACTAATGACGTTATTACCAAAACAACCTAGACAAAGAAGAGGACTAGTAAACGGAATATGTAGCATAACAAAATGGTTGTTTGGAACTATGGACGACGAAGACAGACAGACAGAATATACAAAACCATCTTTCTAACATTGACGAAATTAAAGAAAACAATAACCAACAAGTTTTAATCAATGATTATTTTAATTCGACTTTAGAATGTTGTAGAAAATGATAGAATCAAAATAGGAAATTAATTAAATTATATTGTCTATAAAAATATTCTAGTTCATTGGCGTAATAAATAAAGATATTACAAAGAATTATGGCAATATTTCAAATAAAAAATTTCATAACAGAATTCATACATACTTTAAAAAGTGTATATCACATACATATATAACAACTCAGTTATCTTCAATAATTTTTTAGTAATGAGTCTTCATTTTAAGCATTGTCTTCTCTTAAGATATTATTTAAATTATACAATTAATTGTTGATGCTACATAAATATATACATACAGATCTATGTATACTATATACATACCTTAATATATTTACCGGCCATTTTCACAATGTATGATTAGGACTTAACGTTTACTTTAAAAACAACTTTTGCATGACAAACTTGACGTTAAAGTCCACCTTAATTTTTAATCGTACATTATGAAAAGAGCCGTTACGTTATTTTAAGAATTGAATTAAGATTCATAGGCTAATTGTTCGAAATTAGATGTCTTTGTTTTAATGAAAAAAAATTATCTCACATTATAGCTAATTAAAAAACTATAAAAACGGTTATTCGAATCGGTTTAAAAAAAAACCCCCGAAAATTTTAAATTTGGCTTTTTCGAATTATTTGATAACTGGTTTTTTATATATACCGGAAATTTTGTAACTAGTAGTTGCCAAGTGGTTTGTGATATATCTTCACCACCCAACAATCAACAAAGTTAATGTATTAATAGTCTCTGCTTTGATAATGGGTTGAGAACTTGCCCCGCGGATGCCCATGTTGAGCTAGACTTAGGGTTGCCATCCGTCCTCTTTTCCCCGGACACCGTCCTCTCTTTTAGATCGTCGGGGTCCATCCTCCTACTTTTTTAACAAGTGTCTGGGGTTGTCCTACTTTTTGATGCTTTTACATATTCAAAATATCAAAACTGCTACATTTTCGCTCATAAGTAGCGAAGCTAAATTTTTAAAAACAAAACCCCCAAAATAATTTACAAATAACACAGATTTCGCACGAATCAATTTTCGTTCGAAATTGTGAAACAGCCAGTAAAAATCACTATTTTGAACAAAAAAGGGCTATATGTGATGCGTTAGGGACTGCGTTGGCATCACTGTACGAATTGTCAAGCACTTTATGAATATTTAAAAAAATGTGATAGACATGTATTGAAATGAATATACATTTTTTAAATAAAAATAAGTAATTTTGTATATTTAATTTTTTTTTTTGATTTTTATATTTGAATTTGAGGCAAAAAAAGTCCTCTTTTTTGAATCAAATGTCCTCCTTTTTTAACGTCGTTGTTCTCCTTTTCTAAAATTGTAAATAGCAACCCTAGCTAGACTGCATAGACTATGTCCACACGATGAAACATTTGCTGCAGAAACAGTTATTAATTCCCTTTTGAAGCTGCATTCGTGTCCACACGGTTGAAACATATGTTTTGCAGCATACATATATTATGTGCAGAAGCGGAGAATCTCTAGCTCAGCAAATGTTTCATGTACATGAAACACCGTACCCTTTTCCACTCGTCTTTCCCCTCTCATCAACAAACAATGTTTCTGCAGCAAATGTTTCACCGTGTGGACATAGTCAAATGTTTCGGTGGGGTGCAATAACCTCACTTGCAATAACTTCACAGTGAGTTTATTTCCATCATATTTGGATATAAGCTCACATGATGTTATTTCCATTTAAAAATGAAATTAAATCACATTTTAAAAATTTCAGATTGGTAATAAAATCACATCATATTATTGTGAATGAGTAATAATCTCATATTTTTTTTGACCTTGCAATGTCTAAACTCATAATTATTATATTAAAAATCCATATTCAACTCTCAGATCATGTAAGTATAAATTGGCTAAATAGAGAAGGAAATGTTTCATAAATGGAAAAATTGTTGGTTTTTATTTTTCCAATCATAACTAAGGATTTTCCCTTTTACGGAATGTTTATACCTTCAAGAATGTACATAGAGAAGGAAGTATTTCGTAAAAGGGAAATAAACTCACTTTTTTTTTTGATAAAATTACTAAAATGGAAATAGACTCACTGTGAATTTATTTCATTTGGGTTTGGAAATAACATCACGTGACTTTATTGCCATTTGAAGTGGAAATAAACTCACTGTGTCTTTATTTCATGTGAGGTTATTGCACCCCACCAAATGTTTCATGTACATGAAACACCGTACCCTTTTCCACTCGTCTTTCTCCTCTCATCAACAAATACAATGTTTCGGCAGCAAATGTTTCACCGTGTGGACATAGTCTTTGTTGAGCACGCCATTCTCCGCTTCGTCGGCCCTGTAGCAAAAATTAGCCGGCGAAGTAAAATGTTGAAATAGTTACAAAAAAACTGTCTATCTTCTCATCTTTCCTAATCTGTCCCCTCAATACTATCCCCTCGTTTTCAGATCCGGCGCAATGCATTGCATATGTAGGGGTCATCCCCTGAGTGCTGGTCCTAGATAAAAAAAATAATATAATATATGTATGCTGCAAAACAAATGTTTCAACCGTGTGGACACGAATGCAGCTTCCAAAGGGAATTAATAAATGTTTTACCGTGTGGACATAGTCTAACATAATTTGTCATAACTAAAGCTGGAGGTACACAACACGCGTCTACGCGTTATAAGCGTCTGTCAAAAAGGTAGAACTAGTGTAATTGTATGTAACAAGTTACATGGCAAAACGCGTAGAACGCTTGAAGCTGGAAGTACATAACACGCGTTTCACGTGTCTACGCTTTATAAGCGTCTGTCAAAAAAGTAGAACTAGTGCAATTGTATGTAACAAGTTACATGGCAAAACGCGTAGAACGCTTAACGCGTAAAGCAGATCTACTTTTGTACGTGCGGCACGCGTATTGAAAAAATTTCAGTTGTTTTTGATAGCCAAGGATGGCAAATTATATAACATTTTTAATGTTATCGATTAATATGTTTCTGTCGTGGATTATTATTTTTTCATTTTTATTATAATAAAACGTTTTAAATAAGAAAACACTGTCGCAATAAAGATTACTAATATTTTCAAGAGTGAAATGCATTGAACTAGTTATTTTATCACAATTGTTTCATCAAACAATTATTCATATATTTTATCGATTTATTTTACGTAATAAGTACCATCTCTGTTATGTTTATTAATTTTGCAATATATTAAACAAGGTAGGTTAAACACAGATAATAATATTAAAGTGCAATGGATGAGAAGTTAAAAATTACGAATTTCTATACAACAGAAGATTACTATTGTACAGAAATATTATTGTAACATTTTAGCAAAATGAACTTTTGTGAATATTACACTACAGCTGATCAAAACATAAACATTGACGCATAAAACGCTTTGCATGTAACTTGAGTTGAAAAACGCGTCTGAAGTATGAAACGCATAGAACGCGTGAAACGCGTGTTATGTACTTCCAGCTTAAGCTGGAAGCGTCAATGTTTATGTTTTGATCAGCTGTAGTGTAATATTCACAAAAGTTCATTTTGCTAAAATGTTAAATAATATATCTGTACAATAGCAATCTTTGTTGCATATAAATTCGTATTTTTTAACGACATTAATTAACTTCTCATTCATTGCACTTTAATATTATTATCTGTGTTTAACCTACCTTGTTTGATATATTGCAATATTAATAAACATAACAGAGATGGCACTTATTGCGTAAAATAAATCGATAAATTATATGAATATTTGTTTGAAGAAACAATTGTGATAAAATAACTATTTCAATGCATTTCACTCTTGAAAATACTAGTAATCTTTATTGCGACAGTGTTTTCTTATTAAAAACGTTTTATTATAATAAAACTGAAAAAATAATTATCCACGACAGAAACACATTAATCGATAACATTGAAAATGTACTATAATTTGTCATCCCTGGCTATCAAAAACAGCTGACATTTTTTCAAGACGCGTGCCGCGCGTACAAAAGTAGAAAGTAGATATACTTTACTCGTCAAGCGTTCTACGCGTTTTGCCATGTAACTTGTTACATACAATTGCACTAGCTTTACTTTTTTGACAGCCGCTTATAACGCTTAGACGCGTGAAACGCGTGTTATGTACTTCCAGCTTTAGAGTTGTACAAAACAGCTCTTTTGAGTGAGCGCTCTTTTCCGCTCCGCTCACTTTACTGAATTAATTCATTCATTTCTTTCACTAGCTCAGTTGATTCCTTAGCTCAGCCATAATTCATGAAATGAAAATGTCATGAAAGAAAATGAAAGAATCCGACTAGCTAATACAACAACCACTTATGCCTTTTTATTTTTTCCTTAATATGTAATATAAAACACATTTATTGAACATAAGTAATAACTAGATAAATATTTAAGTGATTTTAAATATTTTGCTTTCGAACCTATTTTAATAAAGTAATATTTTCTATTTAACCTTGTATTTTGTAGATTTTTCTCAGTTAATTTATGTATATATATGTATATGTATATATATGTATATGTATATATATATATATATATATATATATATATATATATATATATATACGCACCAAGTTAATAAGTACTGAAATATGTATCATGGCAGTGCTGTTTAAAAACTTTCATCTGGCAGCTCTAATAATATAAAGCGACACACCATTTGTGTATCTGCATTGATTGAATTAATTCCTTTTTTCATATAGATTTTGACATACCAGCATTGAAAAGAGCTACTGAAAGAGACAGATTCAATGACGCAATTGAAACAACTGAATCACTCAAAGTATATCTATATCTAGTAGTCGCAAGAGTACAACAACATAAAAGGTGTGTTCATCTACTTTACTAGTAAAAATTAGTAACGAGAGAGTAACAAGAAATTTTCCACAATTACTCTAAAAATGTGAAAAAGTAAATGAACACTTTACTAGCTAAAATTTGCAAGTTAAAGTAGTGTTGTAATATGTAGGTATATATGAGTACTCAATAACTACCCCTATATATTTTGGACAAATTATACATATTATTATAAAAATAATGTGATTATGGTCATTTATATTCAGCATTCTCGTGACTGGCGTTTTTCGAGTAGGGCTTGTAATAGAATAATGAAAAGGTTTGCAATTTTATTTAATCTAGTACTAGGCGTAGTCGAAATACGCTAAACACGATTAGGATAATTAGCTACTTTTGAATAAAATGAATTAATAAAATATCTTTTTTTTAATTAGTTTATACGTTATAACAGTCTGCGCAAGCAAATGTGAGTTAAAAAGGAGAATTTTTGTTAGTTGTCTAACATCAATACCCTGCCTTGGCAATCGTTTCCAAACATTTGAACACAAAAACGTATAGGCTATAATAATAAACAGCCGGCGAGAAACGGGTAAAATATATATTTTAAAGGAAACAAATTTAAGCAATATAAATTTTTATTGTAATAAAAAGCTTTATCCAAAATAAAATATAATGTTGCTGCCACGATTAAAACCCCAAAAGCAGTAAAAAGGTAATTTAATAAATTATGTGTTAATTTAAACTTATTTGCAAATATATATCTGAACTAATTGAATTATTTGCCTGCTTAGTGTAAATTACCGAGTAGCTAGGTACTCATAATATTTACAACACTAAAAATGCCGGAACATCCTTTGCCGCTGATGTACCAGATACTGTGTTGCTTAGTTCAATTCCATTAGACATCTTATTTTGCTTCTGTAGTTCCTAAGTTACACAAAAATAAATTAGTTATCTTTTTAATACTTTTTATTGTTTTAAAAGTTTACATTTACTTACAATTTCATAAATTTTCCAAAATATTTTTATTTTCAACTTAATTTAGAAATATTGTTTTATAAACACAAACACAAAACAGCTGTTTGAATAATTATTACAAGTAAAAATTTTACTTGTAAAAACTTGCAATAATTTTTTCTGTATCTCAATTTTTTACGCTCTTTCGCCGCTCTCTCGTTGCAAATATTTTGGGTTAATGAACGCTTTCTAGTAACAATTGTTACAAATTTGTAAAAATTTTTAGTAAATGAACACAGCTAAAATTACAAAAACCACCGTACATTTTGTTTGTGTAAATTTAATATCTTATGTCAGAAATTTTATTTTATTAAGTTTTGTTCACAATTATTTCCAAAAATTTAAATACTTTTTGCATAGAACTTTTATAAAACAATTTCTTTTTGTTACTTTTCCTAAACAATACACTTTTTCACAAAAATCTTTTCCACAACAATTCTTTTTTGCTACTTTTGTTGAATTAATAATGTTTTTCACAATTTTACAAAATTATTTAACGAATAAACAAATGTGGCTCGCTACAAAAGTAAACAAATTTTGACATACGTTCATGTAAAAACTGAAAAAAATGTTAGTCAGCTGGGCTCTTGCATGTACTTGATATAGATATACTTTGGAATCACTGAATCAACTGAAACAACTGAAAGAAGTGAAAGAAAAGAGCTACTGAAACAAATGAAAGAAAAGAGCTACTGAAACAAATGAAAGAAAAGAGCTACTGAAACAAATGAAAGAAAAGAGCTACTGAAAAAATTGAAAGAAAAGAGCTACTGAAATAAATGAAAGAAAAGAGCTACTGAAAGAAATAGATTCAATCAAGGCAGATTTACCAGGTACTCTCAGTACCGCAGCTGTATATTGATATTTGTTGAGCTACTGTCAAAAGTTTATATACAAGCCACATAAAATGTTTTTTTTTCTTAAATCTTCCTTATTATTGATGCTTCTTCTTCCTTGATTTTGACATTAGCTCTACATTTTCTACCAACAAAATACGTGTGGTTTTTGGTGTAGTTTCATTGTTGTACTAGTAGGAGTACCTGGTAAATATGCCTTGGATTCAATGAAACAACTGAATCAACTTAAAGAAGTGAAAGAAAAGAGCTAAAAACGCTCAGCAAAGTGAAAGATTCACCTCGCTCAGTTGAATGAATGATTCAATTGAATTAATTCATTCAGGAGCCGTACAACTCTAAAGCGGCATGGCCACACATCAAACTGATGCTTCAAACTTGTGTATGGGTTGGTAAAATTCAGTTTGAGAGTGAAAATCCAAGTTGTTTTGATATTCTTCAAACTCACATCAAACCATACGTGTGAGTTTTTTTCACTAACACTATCAAAGAAAATCAGAGTTTGAAGCGTCAGTTTGATGTGTGGCCATGCCGCTTAATTCCAGCTTAATTATGAAGAGTTTTATTGAGGGGACATTGTGGTACCACAGAAAGGATGCAAATTTTTTTATAAATCTGCTTTATTACGGTTCTCGAATCGACTCGAGCGTTTGTAATAGATTAATGGGAAACACAAAATTGTTCTTTAATCTATTCCCAACTTTCGAGTTGATTCGAGAGCTGTAATAAGGCCTAATGTCTTCTTTCTCTAGAGCTGAAGATATAGCACTCAACAATTCTGACAAGCATATAAACAGATGCAAACATGGCTACAGAAAATAATTATATGAAAAATTTCGAAAATATTTTGGCTTCTGGAAACGAACCAAATATGACTAAAGAGTATAATCCCCTAATAGCTCATAAAGTAGAAAAATATTTAAACCCTGCGCAACTGAAAAAACGTGTCTTGAAGAGTGAAAAAATTGAACAACTTGTTGATTATTATGCACGCACACAAAACCTTACAACCAAACAAATTCGAAATAAAGTTCGTGATATTTTGGATGAGATTGGCTTGGATCGCAATATGGCTATAATTCGATGGTGTGGGATAGCCATAACAGCTATTGGCAAACGCATATGTAAAGGAATTTATGTCAACAAAGCTAGTATGGATAAAATTAAAAAAGATTTGGGAAAGAACCCTGTATTATATTTACCCAGCCATCGTAGTTATATGGATTTTGTTTTGATGTCTTATATATGTTTTCATTACAATATCGAAATACCTGGCATTGCTGCAGGAATGGGTAAATTATTCTCTGCAAACTTGATTTTACTTCTTTTATTAAAACGTATTTAAAAACTAACAGATTTCCATTCAATGTTTGCTATGGGTACAATGTTACGCAAAACTGGCGCCTTTTTTATGCGACGTTCGTTTTCAAGCGATGAACTTTATTGGGATGTATTTGGAGAATATATGTACGCCCTAGTAGCGGCTTATCATATAGGCGTTGAATTTTTCATAGAGGGAACACGCAGCCGTAATTTTAAGGCTTTAGTACCAAAAGTTGGGTTATTATCTATGGCTTTGTTACCATACTTTACGGGAGAAGTGCCCGACATTACAATAGTACCTGTAAGTGTATCTTATGAACGTGTTTTGGAAGAAAAATTATTTGTCTATGAACTATTGGGCGTTCCCAAACCCAAAGAATCAACTAAGAGTTTCTTTAAAGCTTTAAAAATTATTGATGAAAGTTTTGGTAAAATGTATCTAGATTTTGGAGAAGCCATATCCGTAAAAGATTTTATGGGTGAAACCTGTAATACTAATCGTATAAAGCGGGCAGTGGTTGGACCACATTTACAGAAGTTAAATAAAAAGGAAATCGCTTTAGTTAAGGCTTTAGCAGCAGAGGTGAAAGTATTTTAAGTTATCAAAGCGATTTATTATATTGCGATTTTATTTTTACAGATCATATATCAACAACAGAGACGTATTGTCATAACAACATTCAACTTAGTTTGCATATATTATGTCAGCCAATACTACAATGGCATATCTGTTAATTTGGAAGAAATTTCTCATGGCACGGTCTTGCTCAAAGAAATGTTAGAAGAATTAGGCGCACACGTGGCCACTGATAAAAACTGTATCCAGCCTGAAATAATTGAAACTGTTGAAATCCATTCAAATATTATTCATTTTAAACTAAATTGCCTTAAACTAACTCAGGTACCAGCGGATCAATTGGCACAACAAATTGATTTGTCACGTTTGAAAGGTCATTCTTTATCACCAAGCACAATGGCGGTTGCCTTACCTAGCCTGGCTTTACAACTCTACATAAATCCATGTTTGTTTTGGTTAGCACGCCCTGGTTACTTAATAGTTTCTGCACTAAAATTACAAAATGAGCTACCAAGTCACAACATTTCAACGTACGAAGGTTTTGTCGCAAAATTATTTCAATATGTAGATGAATTAGATCATATTTTCAAACATGAATTTATAATACAATCAAATCGTGAAAAGGAGGTATGCATACATTAGCTACATATGTATATATAGTATACATACGGTGACCATTTGTTCCTGTTTTAAGGGGACAGTCCTTTTTTTACAGAATGTCCTCTTAGATTTTGAAAAAAAAAATAATTTGTCCTATTTTAATTGAATTGTTCCTTTTTGATTATTATTTATCTCTTTTTAAATCCAAAATTAAAACTATTTTTTTCAAAACCGTAAAATTTAACATCAATACAATAAAAATTATAATCATCAGTAAAAAGAAACTATATTTATTAAATAGACTGTGAAGAAATTAAATTATTTTTTATCAATTAACATATTTTAAGATTTTGGCATATATAATTCTTTTTAAACATTAATATATCTTTTACTACTTTTACTAATCACGAGTACTACATCGTACTTTGAAATTATAACAATATATGTTATAGTTATGCATGTAATATATCCAATAAGCCTAATACAATTTTCGTTACATTTCTAAATGTCCTTTTTTTCTTTGAAATATATGGTCACCATAAGCATACATAGTAGTCAATTAGTAAATATCATATACCTCTATGGCAAATTCTCATTGTTTTTTTTTCCAGGAATTTGATAGAAACTTGGCATTTTTAGAAAAGCGTGGTGTTATAAAAATTTCTGGTCATAGTGGAAGTATTCATGTTAACCTGAATAGTGTTAGCAAAGTTATATTATCATCTATAGCACCATTTTTTTGCGTTTATTACCAGTTAGCAGTCACCCTTAATAAAATGGTAATTTTTTGCATATATAAACGTTGAATTCTACTAAATTTCAGTACGTTAAAGCCGAGATTGTTT
This sequence comes from Linnaemya tessellans, assembly GCA_951800035.1. Lineage (NCBI taxonomy): Eukaryota > Metazoa > Arthropoda > Insecta > Diptera > Tachinidae > Linnaemya > Linnaemya tessellans. The sequence continues at coordinate 78,342,229 of OX637532.1, forward strand.
TAAAATGTTTTACTAATGTTTTTTGCTTGTAAGTTATGAAAATTCAAAGCAATATTTTTACTCGGCGGTCGCAAAGCGGGATAAGTGGGTTGGTTATGTGTTTAACAAAGTTTTATTTTTCCAGTTTCCCGTCGATAGCTTGACAGAAGTGCCGGTTAAAGATATTTTGAAAATAATACAGCAACGGATCGAAATTATACTGAACACTTCAAATCCTGTTCAATTACTTCATGTGCATCCATATTGCTTAGCGTTGGATAATTTGACTGTTGCAATACAGACACTAGTGCAAGGATGCTATTTGGAACGTAGTCGAGAGACAGGCAACCTCATTAAAAGCTCTCCAAAACTAATCAGTTTGGAGAAGCTTCTTTGCGACTATTGCAAGGTAATGCCTTTTAAACAATACTATTACTGTACTAATCCGATATCAAAATTATAACTCCATCCAATAAACGTTGTAGAAGAGAAAGCAATTAAAAATATTTTAAAAATAATGTTAAAATCAAAACTCAGTCTTTACTCACATATATACAAATTGTAGTAACTTAATAGACATTATTGTGGTTATACCTATAATAAATTTAGTAATAAGAGTTTTTAATTTATAAAAATTTGAAATTACTTGATGGTGTTTAATAAATTATTTTTTCATAACATTAGTTGTATCGATTTTTAATGTGATTTAAGTTTGTATGCAACACAAATTACGGATACTGTATCACATAAATTCATATTTTTCTGGTGTTGCTTTAATATATGTATGTTAATGTAATAAATAAGTAAAAAGTAAAAATAATAAGTTTTGCCTTCCGTTATTTTTTCGATAATACAATAATTATACATTTCAGAAGTTAAAACCAATTTACGTTCAACTTACATACAGATCACTTACAAATTACGTTCGAGAAAACAGTTCGTTTATTTATTTATTTATTAAAAGTGGATATCACATACAACAAGAAATAAATCTTTTTAATTACAGTATGTGATCATATAATGATACAATATACATATTTGTTGTCACATAATTAATAAAAAATATAAAGGTAATATAATATTGAAAATTTTAAGTACATATCAATATAAATATAAAAATAGTGCGAACATAAAAAAAACATTAACAAGGGTCATATACATTTAAGTGTGATTGCATTAACAAAATTAAAAATAATTGAAATGGGAGAGCTTAAAATTGAATTCAGATTAAAATCTAGAGAACAATATCAGGTATGTGATGGAAATCGTTTCGATTTGAAATGAAATCGTAAGCTCAAAACGTATAATATTGTATGAGGTGTGACAAAAAACGAATCGATTTCATATTCAAATTTTGTTTCATTTTCAGTTGGTCATTTTGTTGATTTCCCCTATAAGTATGAATATGTATATATATATACTATAGAAAAATCGCTCTAAATTATTTTAAAGAATTTTACTTATATTTTATTTTTTTAAGTATATGTACATACATTTTTAAATCGTGAACCTCCGCTTACTCGATTTAAAAACGCAAAAAATAATAAAAAATTCGTTTTCCATCAAACTGTTACAGAACAAGATGGGAAACGAAATCGATTTCGATTTCAAGAAAAACCAAAATGAAATCGAAATAATTGTGTGCATCACAACTTTGTACGGGTTTCAGTCGATTTTAAATCGAAAACGATTTCCATCACATACCTGTATGTTTTTAAATTTTATGACGTTGCCTGTGTTTTGCGCAGTGTTAGGAAGTGAGTTCCACAGTCGAATGGTGTTTGGATAGAATTGCCACTCAGAAATTAAACTTTGATATCTAAGTTGTATGATATTCTTTCCTCTGTTGGATCGTGCAAAGTGAATACGCTCTAATAAATAAATTGGCTCTTTCGTATAAATGATTTTTTGTAGTAATATTAAGGACTTTATCTTAAGTAGATCCAGGATATCAACACCATACAGTGATTTGAAATATTGTGACGTTCCATCGTATCTTTTGATACAGTACACATATCGCAAGATTGCATTGTAAGTTACTACTAATCTGCTCTTGCAGTATGAATCACAAAATGCAAATATTTCGCAACCATACAGCAACTTAGGCATTAAATACGACTTCGCAAAAAGCACGTGAAGAGGTGTGAAATATTGTGAAGAGTACAATACTCTTAGCATTGAAAATATTTGTCCACCAGTCGCAAAGCAGCTCTGAGTCAGTTAACATCAAGCCTCGTTGGCAATTATTTTTTTAAGTGCAGCCAGACCACTGATTGTTTACTCTCTTTCGAGAGTTTTGCGTCTCACTCGCACTAGTTAATTTCAACACCTCAGATAACTGTATAGTTTTACAGTTCTTCTGAGGAATATTTCCGTGGTTAACTACGTTGCTACTTCCTATGTGAAGGCATAGGTCGTGTACAGTCAGTCACAGTAACGGAAGAAAATACGGGTTAATAACATCGCCGGCATATGGTCTAAGTCACCCAGTCGGAATCTGTGCACCAAATACTTTGCAAATTTACTTTGTAAAGTATTTCAACATACAAATACAAATATTTGTCAACAAACGGAGTTAATATGATTATTCCATTGAAGTGTTTTATTAAAAAGTATACCACGATTCTTAGCTGAGTCGACAACATCAATATTTTGGTGTCCTAATAATATCGGAGTATCAATAGTGATGTTTAAATTTCGTTGAGCTATTACAAGGCATTTTGATTTTTTTGGATTTAAATATAGACAATTGGACGATGCCTATATAAATATTCTATTTAAGTCCATATTTAGCTTTTCAACACACTCGTCTATCAAGTTTTTCTTACAACTTATATATATTTGTACATCATCTGCGTACATGTGGATATTGCAGTGAAGAAGTTGTTTCGGTAAATCGTTGATGTATAAAGTGAACAAAAGTGGTCCGAGAATAGAACCCTGCGGTACGCCTTTAGATTCATGTAGTGCTGAAGAAATTGAATCACCAGCGGATACGGATTGGTAGCGATCGGCGAGATAACTTGCTAAAAGTGACGTGGAATTTGAAGAAAAATTGAATGAGTTATATTTCTTACTACAAAGAATTTCATGATTAACCGAATCAAATGCTTTTGAGTGATCTAAGAGCACAAAAAACGTGACACAACCATCATCAATACTACACCTGATATCTTCAGCCACATTTATAAGCGATGTAACACAGCTATGTTTACTTCTAAATCCGGATTGATTCCTCACAAGAACCTGGTTATCGGTTAAATATTTACTTATTTGCTCATGTAATAGACGTTCAAAGACTTTAGATAAGTAAGGTAATATTGAGATAGGACGATATTCATTGGCAGTTTTGGGCACATTGATAATCTTATCATATTTCCAGCAGCTAGGATATTGACTGGTCATAATAATGGTGTTGAAAATGTGTGTTATATGTGTTAAAATCTTAGGAAGGAGCAGTTTAATAAATTTTGGATGAATCAGATCAAACCCGACTGCATTTGATGTAACTGATTTTAGACATGATAATACATCAGATGGATATATACGTGTAAAACTGAAACGATTTGATAAAGATATCATTTGTTGTTGGGGTAGGTTTAAAACATTTGTCTGATTATTGTTTCTTGAAGTAATAGATGGAATGTTTGTGAATGTTGCGTTTAATTCATTAACATCAATATTGCAGGTAGGAGTAACTTTATTTCCAATACCTATCTCCCTAATTGTTTGCCATTTACGTTTCGAATCAACAGCTATTCTGATGCGATTTGCATAGATTTCATTCCAGCTAATTCTATTAAAACTTTCTTCTAATAAGTTCAAGTTTATATTGCGAAAATCACGGAAACTTATTGGAATTTCAGTATTGTAAAATTTGAAATCGTACGAGATGTATATTAGGTCATGCTTAGAAAAACATGGGGCACAGATTTGATCGAAAAGTAGCAAATTTTTCATATTACCTAAAATGAAGATATCTAGTAAAGAACTAGAAGTATTTGTGAAGTGTGTGGGACACTCAGTGTTTGCAATTTGTAAGCCAATAGAAGCTAGTTGACTGGAAAAATTGCTGCTTATTGTTGACAGGATATTGCAGATAAAGTCACTTGCAACAATGACATCGTTATATTGTGGAGCTAGTATCTCAAGTTCTCGCGTAAATATATCATACGGGTCACCTGAATGGGGTCGGTAAGTGCATTCCAGTAAGAGTTTCCTCTCATTGTCGTAAACCTCAATGAGTAAATACTCGGTTGGTTCATTGTTATTTGATCTCTTTAGTTCTTTAAAATGTATTTCCTTCTTGATATATATTTGCCACCCCACCAGCATGACCTACCCTATCTCGCCTTATTATTTTGTATCCATTTGCCACAACTAAACCATAGATGTTCAGCCCATACAACAATTGTTTGAAAATAATTCATACACATTTGTTACGCTCTTTTAAAAACTCATTCATTCGTCGTTGAGCAAGCGACGAAAACACATGCGTCGGAGTATCGTCATATTTTTCAGGAATTTATTAAGCATTGTTGTTGGGTTTTGTTGAACAAAGCACATTAAACACACATGATTCAATTACAATTAAACACACAAGAAATAAAAGCTACACGTCTACGAAATGAGATGTACAATATTCATCAAAGCTATTCATTAAAAAATAATTTATTTGAAAAAACATTATAATGGTTACTGTCTCTGTTAAAAACACCTTTTTATGCATATCGTTATGAAACTTGTTTTAGGTGTTTGCCAATATGTTTGCTGGGAGTTAGGGTTGCGAGAGCGAGCGCTAATACATCTCATTTTTATTTTTGATCATCTGTGAACTAAACCGTCTGGAAGATCCCTGTCAAACAAAGTCTGATACACAAATAATATCCATTCTAGAGTCTTCAAATAAAAATCGAAATTCGTCTATTTTGTGGAGCAAACTTTGGGCATTAATGTGACAAATATTAAGGCCGTCACGCTGATTAGTAAGTATTTGTATCAAATTTCTTGTGCTCACTGTGGAACTCAATACGTTTCTATTTAAAGCCGACATGAAAAACTGATATGACAACGTAGGTAACGTCATGACAGTAAAACGAAAAAATAATTATTTTATGAAGAAACATATATTTAATAACTTCGAAATTGTTAGTTAAGCACTCCCATATTAATTTTTTGAAGAACGAATTAATTAAGTACTGGTGTCTTTGTTGCGATACTGGATATTTGTTTGAAGCTAATCCATACGCTGGCGCAGCTTCACCATACGACAAAAGCGTTGGCTTAGGAGCTTCCGTAGTTTTAAAATTGCTGGAATCAGTTTCAAGTCCGGAAAACCATGCGGTATATTTCGACAATTTCTTTTCTTCGTACTATTTGTTTTGTTTGTTAAATGAAAAAAATGTCGTGCAACTGGAACAGTACGATCAAACCGTCTCAGAGGAGCAAATGATATCCTTGCTACCAGTCGCTCCCTCAAAAAACATGACCATGACTACTGGGGTCTAATCACGGCAGTCGATATCGAGTACACTATCGTATCGAATAATATTTCGATACGTGTCGAGTAAGCAAATCACTGCACTCGATATGTATCGAATCGAAATTTTCTAGCAAATTGTAATAGATTTACGAACATATGTTTAATGTCAACAAGTGGTAATGAGAGAAAATTAAAAAATTTTTGTGCTAAATAAAATTTCAGTGAAATTATAGTGTAAAAATTATGAATCCATCAGTATTCTTTTATTTATCCTCATCAGACTCTGAGGAAGAAAGTTGTCTTGTACGAATTAGAAAAGAAATTAGAGATAAAAGTGATCCTTTTTCATTGCCGGCATCCGCGTAAGATTGATAAAATTTTCTGTTTTATAATCGTTTTAAGTGAGTATGTTTTAATTTTTAGATTTAAAACTAGATTTAGACTGACAAAGAAGGCATTCAATTACGTTCTATGTCAGCTAAACTTTATTGGGCACATGTCTACAGCAGTGCCGCCAAAGCTCCAATTAGCAGCCACACTTTCACTATTGGCGAGTGGAAGTTTCCAGTACAGCGTGCTAAACATTACTTTATCTACGTTTTCATCGTCACTTGATAATAGCTGCTCAATTTCTTCTATGTTGAATTCATCATTATTTTGGACAGAGCCAAATGTTGTAATTGAAGAAAGCCCTTCAACTGCTGCACCTATACCAGCAGCCTCGACAATTTGCTCCTCAGCTGGCGTCAAGGGCATTTCTTCAAAAGGGCCTCCTCCTGTTTTCTTCTTTGAAGTCATATTAAATGATAACTTCTTTTTTGCCAGATGCTTCTGGTCAGTAAAAGCCTAATAAATTAATCACATGTTCATATATAAAATCGTTGAATGGAAATGGAAACAAGAAGTAGAGTTACAAACATGAATACTTACTTTCCGCCATGACTTTATGTCTTTTATTGGTGGGCCAGCCGTATTTAACTTCTTGGACGGTTGATCCCATAACTTATTCATCATACTCCGTCCTTGGGCACAATTTGGTAAAATGTTCCTGGCCAACTGTGGATGCGCGGCCATAAATTCTGCCATAATTTATTTTTGTTTATCATTCATTTTGTTTGCGTTTGTCCTATATGATACAAATAATACTTTATTTAATAGATGATATATACAGAAATTAAATTAACTTACATTTTTTCTTTTTGCAATATATTAAATACTTTTTTGCAATATATAACACTTTTTGCAAATTACAAATCACTTTCTTGATGTTTAAATAAAATTTTTTTTCTTCACACGATAGACACTGACGTATCGAATGACAGGTCGAGTGATGTAAAGCAGTTGATTACTCGATATCGTATGCTATAATCTCAAATTACGATACTTTTTGTTCGATATCGAATGCCGTGATACCAAAATGAAAAATTTCGATACAATTTGCTCGATATCGAATGCGGTGATTAGACTCCTGCTTTGAAAAAAAACAACAAATTATTCGTTTGTCGTTGGCAAGACAACTCAGAAGTTAATGTTATATCAAATTTTGTTGCAGCTAGTCCAGAAGTTTCTACTAGCCGGTACTCAAAGGATAATAAAAATATGGTAAATTTCGCAGTTATTTTCATGAGCTTGAAATTTTCATCTATTTATTTCAGGTTTCTGTTCAACAGCCCCATCTTATTAATGACTACAATAAACATATGGGAGGTGTAGACTTACATGATAATGGTGTGTCTAATTACCGTGTTGCAGTTCGTGGTAAAAAGTGGTGGTGGCCCTTATGGACGAACGCAATTAACAGCACCACTGTAAATGATTGGAAAATCCACTGTCTAATTGCTAAAGCCGAAGGAACCAGGCAGCTGTCGCAAATAGATTTCAAAGTTGAAATAGCTACCAAGTTGTTATTATATCAGCGAACACCTAACGAAGAAGAGCCTATGCAGGATTTAGAGCTTAAAGAATTGGCGAATCCCAAAAAACTACCTCGAGCTAATGTGCGAGATCACGTTGTTTGGAAAACCCCAGACGATAAACGGAAGAGATGTAGTGAATGCCATTCACAGACTATTTACCAGTGTAAAAAATGTAATGTTACATTACATCCAAAATGTTTTGAAAAATACCACTCTAATAAATAAAAATATTTGACAAAATAATTTCAAAAGTGATTTACATGTTATACACCAACGTTGCGTTTTCGCAACAGTGCACAACGCCCAACATGGGTACACGATTTTATTTTTATTTTGTTTTTAGTGATCAGTAGGTTAGAGGGAACCAGTATATCAAAATTTATACAAATATCTAAACGATTTCGGGTAGTGGTACAAGATGGGTTAATTCCCCATATGACAAGAACTTTATTTTAAAATCATATGGTCAGTTTAAGAAAATTAGTCGCGGTCATTTGTGCCTGCAACATATCGGCTTCACCTCGGAACAGTGTATGAGTTCTAAGGTGTTTTAAAATGAAAATTTAACGTCTAACAATTTTAAAATATTTAACTCTGCAATTTACCAACGCAAAAACGGTCATCTAGCCGCTACATTTACTTTGCGTGGGGAAGTTTACATAAAAGTCAACCCCTCTGATCAACCGATACGCATTGAGAACCTGAACGAATTGAATAATTTTTTTTGAGTATCTGATGCTGACGTGCGTAATGATGTGCAAAACTGATGATGCCGTAGTAAAAATTTTTCTTTATTCTTTTGTTTCTTTTAAAAACAGTAATTTTATGTTATTTTATTTTTTCATTTTAATTTTTTATAGTTTCTGCCAATTAAACCCAAAGCGTATTGGTTTACCGCGAATAAACATTTTGCAGTTGTGTCGGCCAAAATTTTTTGAATTTTTTAAATTCTTCCAGAGCACTAAAAACAATTTCCTGCAAATCCAGAACAACCTTGGCCATTTAACTGAACAAATTAATGAATATGGAAAACTTTTTAGTGACTTTAAAACTTTAGATAGTTTACAATCACTATCCACAATTCGCCGCAAAAGCCCCAGGTTGTTGAATAAAGATAACAATACGATTAATGACGGATCCAGTTTAACAAAAAATTCGCCTCCTAGAACAACTATGCCTAATGCCTCAGATAATGTTGGTAACATTATTCATGTCAACGATATAAATAATGCTCTGAGCTACTCATCAACGGCCGTGCCTCTAAATAATGCTTCAAAATTTCTAAGCCCCGCTCAATTAAGTAATTTTGATGTCTCAACTCCAGTCCCTTTAACCTCAATAGCGAGCTCGTCTACAGTTCTTAATCAAAATATAACTGATACGTCAACAGCCCCAAGGGAGTTGCGTACGATTCCTCCGAAAAAAACCATATTTGCTACACGTTTCGCATCGGATACAAAAGCTGAAGATATGAAATGGTATATTCAAAGGAAATTTGAAAATTGCTCACCACAGGATATTCTCGTTTTTAAAATAAACTCTAGAAATAGAGCATCATTCAAAATAATTGTACCGGAGGTACTGTTTCAGCAAATTGTTAGTCAAGAGTTTTGGCCTAAGAATGCTTTAGTACGTGAATTCATTTATAAAGATGATAATAATGCTCGCTTGCCTAATTTAGTGCATCCCAACCCAAAAAACTAATATCTATTTTATACCAAAATGTCAGAGGTATTAATTCAAAATTGTCATCGATTTACCGAAACAGCTTTGGATATGACAACGATATTATAGCATTCACTGAAACCTGGCTTAGTGGTAAAATTAATAATACCGAAATTATGTGTTCCAGATACCAAATTTTCAGAAAAGATAGAGAAAGTTGTCAAACAGCCAATAATATTGTAAAAAAATCGGGTGGTGGTGTTTTAATTGCTGTCTCAACTATGTTTTCGTCGGAAGAAATTATACTGCATGATTTTTAGCACATTGAGTTTATATGCGTATTAGTGAAAATACATAAATAGCTTATGTATATTATTTGCTTGTATATTCCTCCTAACTCGCAATATTCTATCTATGAGGATTACCTAAAAGCTATAAATGTTATTGCAGATAAATTAAATTCAAATGATATTATACTTGTGCTGGGAGATTTTAATATGCCAAATGTGTCCTGGAAATCTGTGCCTGATTGTAATTATTTGTCACCTCTTCAATCTTCGGAATTATCGCAGTATTTCATTAACAACTGTTAATGAAATACTGCGAGTAAACTTACTGGAGTGCTGCGTTTTTCAAATCAACTGCATCACAAATACTTCTGATAAATTGTTAGACCTTGTATTTGTTAATGAACCGTCAGACTTTTCGATATCGCAACATCCCCCGCTTTCAAATCCTGAGGATAGTTATCATCCTACGATTGAATTAACTTATATCTACCAACCTCATCGACGGTCAAATACATCTCAGCAAAATAAAATTTTTCGTTTTAAGTCAACAAATTACATTAAACTTCAACGTGAACTCTCTCAAATCGACTGGTTAAATGAATTATCTTATGGCAATGATTTAGACAAAAGTATCGAAAAATTTTACCAGATACTACACAAATGCTTCCTATCTTCAATACCTAGAGTACTACCTGCCCCTTGCCATGGTCCACCTTGGAACACTAAACAACTGTCAAGACTTAAAAACCGCAAGAGTAAACTATTTAAAAAGTACAAGCAAAATGCATCTCAACTAAATTATTCCATGTACTCCTCAGCAAGATCTGCATATACCATTGCTAATCAACTGGCTTATAGTGCTTATTTAAACAGGATAAAAAATAACCTAAAAAATGATCCCAAATCTTTTTATAAGTTTGTCAACTCGAAGAGGCGTGTGTCAGATTTCCCTTCTGTTATGAGGTTTAAAGATTATGAGTCGTCAGATGATAAAGTTATAAGTAATATGTTTGCTGAATTTTTTGCATCAACCTATTCTTCGTCTACGTTTAGCAATATAGAGCAATATTCTTACCATATCCCTGAATCAGTGAATTTTAATGTACCCCGTATTGAGCAGCAAACTGTTTTGACTTATATGAAAAATCTAAAACTTTCGTATGATCCCGGTCCTGATGGTATTCCTAGTAGTATTTTAAAATACTGTCCTCATTTACTAAGCACTCCATTGACCTATTTATTCAACAAATCACTCAAATTGAGTTACTTTCCTCCAATTTGGAAGAAATCGTTCATCATTCCGCTATTTAAATCTGGATCTAAAGCTGATATATCCAATTATAGAGGTATAGCTAAACTGAACGCTATACCAAAGTTGTTTGAGCAACTCTTATGCGATACATTGTCTTATCAAGCAACGTCTATCCTTTCTTCTGCGCAGCATGGTTTCTGCAAAGGTCGATCAACTATTACGAATCTCTTAGAATTAACAACCTTAGTTAACGATGGATTTGTCACTGGCAAACAAACAGATGTCATCTATTTTGATTTTAGTAAGGCCTTTGATAAGGTGAATCACAACTTACTTATTCATAAGCTTGATCGAATTGGATTTGGAACGTCTCTAATAAAATGGATCGAATCTTATTTGAAGAACAGAATGCAGTGTGTCAAGTTCCGCAATATGCTCTCTACTGATATAAATGTTATATCAGGTGTGCCTCAGGGTAGTCATCTCGGCCCACTTTTATTTACTTTATTTATTAATGATCTTCCATCCGTTGTTGAAAACTCAAATATACTAATGTATGCAGATGACGTAAAGTTATTCTTATCGCTTGATTCTATTGATCAACAGTTGCGTCTCCAAGCTGACATTGTACACTTAACCGCTTGGTGCGCTAATAATTTAATGGACCTAAATGTGAAAAAGTGCAAATATATGATTTTCTCAAGATCAACACCAATCAATGGACTCTATAAAATGAATAATGCTGTTCTTGACCTAGTGGATTCATTTAATGACTTGGGAGTTATTTTAGATAAAAAATTGGACTTCAGGTGCCATATAACCTCGACGATTAACAAAGCTACTGGTGTTCTGGGTTTTAAGGAGTTCTCTGACCCTTATACAACCAAGATGTTATTTACTACTTTAGTTCGCCCAATACTTGAATACGGATCTGTTGTATGGGACCCACAATATCTTTCACATTCAAATAAAATAGAATCAGTACAAGTGCAATTCTTATTATTTTGTCTTCGTGTTCTTCCGTGGAACTCTAATATGAGATTACCATCTTACGAGAGACTTATTAAGCTTCCAACCTTAAGGAGCCGTCGACAAATGCTAAATGTTACCTTTCTGCTGAAATTAATAAACGGCTGCGTCACATCTCAATTTCTCCTGAGCAAAATAAACTTGAATATACCCAATCGTCCAACAAGGTATTATAGCTTCTTGAGAATTAAGTTTTACACTACAAACTATAGTAACTTCGATCCCTTTCGGAGAATTTGCAGTGATTTTAATAGTCTTTACCCTTGTATCGATTTCAACAAAAGTATTGATGTCGTAAAAAATGATATAATTTTACATCTTAACTCGTTACAAAATTAATTATAAATAAATGTTTAATTTGTTAAATCGACATTTGTTAAAACCATATTTTTTGTTTTTGCTGTAATTTGTCTTGTTACTATTACAACAAAGCTTTATAGATTCCATTTATATATGTATGTAATTATCATTTCTGAAACATTGTTATATTTTAATTGTATCAGTCTGTAAGGATTAACCCATAGACTAAATAAATAAAAAAATAAAAAAAAAAATACGGAATCATTTGTTCGTCTGTTGATAAGTACGTAGAAAATATGCCAAACTGCTTATATTTTTGATTTAATGAGTCAATCAATGGACGTACTTTCGCGAATCTATCAGAAGCGTCCATTTTGTTGTTGTCCATCAAGTGAAATACTTTTTTTATTTTTTGAATCATTTGACGGGACATACATTGCTTCACAATCGGTACACACAATGTTGGTTGGGAGGACCAGTAATGTTGAATGTGGGGAACGGTATGATACCCCGATAAAATAAGTATACCAATGAAACGGTACAAGAGGTCTTCAGTGACTTGAACTAATATGTTCTTCTGTTTAGCGTAAGTGTTAGTATTTTCCAAGAGCATATCCATGATTTCCTTGTCGAAGTATTGTAAAAATAACTCCACAGGCGATTTTCCACCTACATTTTAATTTTTTTTTAATTTTGTATACATAAATATATTCTATAGAGACTTACTCATTAATTCTACGATTTTTTTCTGAAGTGGTACAACAGAAGATTCTTCCGGACAATCAAAGCTAAAGTTCGTCCTATTTGACTTCGTCCATTTTGGAACACCGAATTTTATTTCTTTTGTATATTTTTGTCGTGTATTGGCTAGCTCGTCTTCAGTTGTATCGTTAGTTACTGGGGCAGCGAAATCCTCCACCTGGGAGTCATATTGAACTTCGATTTCACTACAAACTTCCGAATTAGCTGGAATTTCTTCGGCAAGCCCATCATCATCAACATCCTCTTCATCAGTAACTTCACTCACATTAGGTGGCGGAATGTAGACCATATGGGCATTTTGATTTAACTTGATTTCATTCTCTTCAATATCACTGTTACTACACTCGGATAAAAAAACTTCAATTTCTTTCCGAGTTAAAAATTTCTTAACCGACATTGTGACTACGATTCTATAAAAAAATAACATTAACTCTTAGCTACAACCTCTCTGTGTAAAATTTGAATTCAAATACAATTGCTTGATATAAAATGCAAAAACATTGATAACTTTGCACATACATACATATGGAAGCAGGTACCTTGTACATCCATGCTTGTAAAAAAAAGTAACGAACAAAATTCAAAACCAAACAAAGCAGCAAAAACAAATCAAGTAAAGAAATACATATATAAAAAATAGCATAGTGACAACACGAACTTATGCTCAACCAGACCATTATCCTTTCGTAAATAAATAAATAGTTAAAAAATTTATTTGATGAGAATAGATCTGCAGCTTCAGTAATATAAGTTGAAGAGAGAATAAGAGAAAAGTGATTTGCATGCAATTAGCCATTGTTGCGTTTTCGCAACAGTGATTTTTAAAAGGCTATGCTGAATACAAGACATTCTATTTTCTATTACAGTCTTTTGATAAGTAGTTTTTAATGCTTTCTTAATCTACATATAAGAAAAAATTAAAGTTTTTTTTTTTTAATAGTATATGGCACTTTTGGAAAGCCTTTTTTTTACTTTTTTTAAGTCCTCTAGAATATAAGGATATATAGGACATATTTTATTTTTAAAATAAATGTTGAATAGGTAAGGCCCTAAACTAAAGACAGAAGAATTAAAATATCAAAATAAATAATTTCGACCAATTTCATATGCATCTAAAGTTGATGTTGCGAAAACGCAACGGAGGTACAAAATGGGTTAAGCTTCACAAGAATGGTCGCATCCGGAGAATTTTTTTATTTGTTTTTTCGTTTTTTTCTGTGCAGACGATAAATAGATTTGTAAGCAGGCGTAGATATATTTAAGGCCGAGCAGATGCTACCAAATATGTCATTTAGATTTTCATTTTCCATAAACGGTATGCCATTTACGCGCAAATCACTAGATACTGATAAGTTTTCTTGTCTATTTATTTGAGTTTTCAGTGTTTTGATTTCTTCCTGAAGTGATTTAATTTCGTTGCACTGTGTTTCTAAGTAAGCGACTCGTTCAATATTACCTACACGCTTATCAAGCTCAGTTAAGAGTCTATTTTCAACTTCACTTATTTTTTTCATTTAAACGAACAAGTATTCTTTCTTGCAAATATTTAACTTTTCTTGCAAATATTCTGTCGTCATTACTTTGACTATTAGTCATTTTTTTCCGATGTCCTGTTAAATTTGAACAAATTGTTACGCGTCGTCAGAATTAATGGAAAATAGATGAATAGACTTGGGTAATTTCTAATTTTCTGTTTTGTTTCTAAATTAATTTTGAACGAACTCAGTATAAACGTGGTTAAGCGGCAAGATTCGTGGTGTCCGGCTAGCTGTGGCATTAGGATCTCAACCCGTTTTTCTGACGCATAACAATATAATATATACATCTTGCCATAATGAACGAACCACGCGAATGTATATGTGTATATGAAAAGGACTAAAAGAAAAGTTGGTTTAGTAAAACATTAGTGCACAATGTGCTGAGGATTCCAAAAAGTTCTGTCTGAGATAAAGTGAAAAATGTGTGAGATAAGTGAGGTGGTTAGATGGTGGTCCCCCTTCTTGGGTAAGATTACATAACCGCGCAGCAAGGCTTACCTTAACCTGGTTTGCGTCCCTAGCATGCATTGGAAACAGAATTACATAGTTTTCATTTCAAAGGTGGTTTTATTTTATATGAAAGAAATTTTACATTTCAGCGAAATGTTGCTTAAACAATCTATATATATAAAAGAAAGTCGTGTTAGTTACACTATTTATAACTCAAGAACGACTTAACCGATTTGGTTGCAATTTGGTGGAAATTTAGCTTAGAGTCAGGAGATGGACATAGGACACCAAAATGGCGGATACCCCAAAGATGTGGGCCATTCCTTTTATCCACCCCATGATATGGGTATCAAATGAGAGCGATTTTTGAAAAGGAAATATAAAACATAATAAAATTATTTCAAAAAGAATATGGTGGACGCTTCAAAATAGCGGAGCACTACCTTTTTCCATCCACGTGATATGGGTATAAAATGGAAGGGATTTTTGAGAACGAAACATAAAATATAATAAATCCTCTTACGAACAAAAGGGAGCAACACTCCCGTGATATGGGTACCAAATTTAAGAAGTTTTGGAAGTGGGAACACAAAATATAATGAAATATCTATATAGAAACACTTTTTGAGACACGTCCCAAAATGGTCATACGACTACTTTTTATACACCACACGATATGGGTATCAAATTAAAAGGATTATTGAGAAGGAAATTAAGACTAAAGTATAGTAACTCCAAAAAAATCTAAGGGAGAGATTTCTTCTGACTTTATCGATCTGAAAAAAACTAAAAATAAAATCGATTTTGTATACGTTTTCGTTTCGCATTTTCTGTGACGATATATGACTTTCTATATATACACATGAGCAGTCGGATCTTAAGCATTGCTTTTATAGCAAATTTTTATTTTAAATATTTTTATAATTAAGATATATGCCTTTTTCTTTAAAGCAAAAAATATTATTTAACAGCAATCTAAATTTATAAAAGAAAGTCCTGTTAGTTACACTATTTATAACTCAAGAACGACGTTACCGATTTGGTTGCAAATTGGTGGGAATTTAGCTTAGAGTCAAGAGACGGACATTGGATACCCCAAAAAGATGTGTGCCATTCCTTTATATCCATCCCCATGATATGGGTATCAAATGATGACGATTTTTGAAAAGGAAAAATAAAACCTAATAAAATTATTTCAAAACCAATGTATGCGGACGTCACAATATGGTGGACGCTTCAAAATAGCGGAGCGCTACTTTTGTCTATCCACACGATATAGGTATAAAATAAAAGAGATTTTTGAGGACGAATGGTCAGCCAAAAGGGCGGACCACCCCCATGACATGGGTACCAAATTTAAGGAGTTTTGGAAGTGGAAACGCAAAATTTAATGAAATATCAACACTTTATGAGACACGCCCCAAAATGGTCAGACGACTACTTTTTATACACCACACGATATGGGTATCAAATTAAAAGGATTATTGAGAAGGAAACTGTGACTAAAGTATTATATATGTTGTTCAGAAATGCATTATTAATTGAGTCAATAATAAGTTGACTGAAAAGTGTTCACACTATAGCTGACACAATTAGCGTTTGACAGCAGCTAACAAAAGGTGTTGTTTACATTGATGCTTCACTGGCGTCGTTCCATAAAATGCGCTTCCTTTTTGCCTTTGGACCTGTTGTTGTACGAAATAATTTTATTTTTCTTCTCTTTTAATTGTTAATTAAAAAATTTTATTTTAAAAACTCACTCTCAACTTGACTTGCCATTTGTTTTTGTGAATTTGTTTGCATATGAGTTGTCAAATTTCATAAAGTTTGATCAGTAGGCATTATGGTGCTCACTAAACAAACTTTTACAGTGCTGCATTTTAGACCTTGCTCAATTTTATAGACAATTAAGTGTTAATTGATTAATTAGCTAATTAAAATTTTGTATGGGTAATTGAGCTCAATAATGCTGTTAATTGCGATAAACTCAATTAAGGCGTATGTCTGAACAAAATAATAGAGATTTATTATGACTTTATCGACCTGACAAAACTAATATATTCGACTTTGTATTTTTTTCGTTTCACATTTTCTGTGACGATATATAACTTTCTTCACTTCTTGAGCATTCGGATCTTAAGCATTGATTTTATAGTAAATTTTCATTTCAATTAATATAAATATATGCCTTCATATTTAAAGCAAACAATTTTATTTAACAGCAATGTAACTATATACTTAATATAAGAAGGTGTAAACGCAATTAAACCAATTTCTACCCAAAAAACTGGCCGAGCAATGCCGGACGGGCCTACTAGTTAACTATAAAATAATATATTGCAATTAAGCTATTTTCTATTGACCTAAATAATACAACAGTATTGCACCATTCGTTAACGCAAGCAGTATTTAAGTTGAATGTACATTACTGCTGCGCCAACGAATTAGTGCAAAGTATATGTAGGAGGGATGTTCGATAATGCTTCACAACATCCCTCCCCCTTTAATGGAAGAAAACATCTATACAATGATGTTGTTCTAACGGAAGTTTCTTATTCTATGTACAATTTTTAACGCTATTTTTTATGATATATATGTATTTATGTGTATTTTTAGCTGTATAAGCTGTATAAGTGTTGACAAACACAATACACATGAGAACTGATGATGAAAGGGTTGCGTCTTTCGAAAACAGCTGTTCTGCTCTGCTGTGTAAGTTGAATAACTAAAACTGATGTTGACTTGCCTTTGTGCCTTGGAATATTTATCATGTCTTTCTGAGATTTAAATTAAAAATTTCGAACAATTAGCCTATAGAATCTTAATTCAATTTAATATAGCAATATAAAAAAATGTTCGTTAACATTCTTACTACATGGAAGTTTCTTATTCTATGTACAATTTTTAAAGCAATTTTTTATGATATATATTTATGTGAATTTTTTTTCTATTGATTAACTCTTAAATTTGTTGCGCTGGAGTGCTCGGTGCTGGTGGTGGGGGTGGAGTTTTCTGTTCTTGGAGATGGCTTTCCACAATCTGGTTCAAGTTCTCGCTGCGAGTTGGGAACTCGTTATTTATCTTGACCTTTAGCTGACGCCGGTTTCTTCATAACACTAATATCGCCACTATTGTCACTACCGCGACAATTGCTGTCAAGGAGTATCCGATGCTACTTGTAACGTTTTGATGGAATTGAATCTCCTTAATGGTTTCGATATTGCTTATCTGGGCTACTTGTATTTTCTCCAGAGTGGGTTTAATTTTTGTTGTGATATTCCTGTTGTTCCCCACTAGGAGAAATTTCTGGGTTACATCCACTATTTTGCTGACGTAAACCTGCCCACCTATTGTTATACACGGAAAATGCAGCTTTGTGGTGGTTTTAGGTTCTTGAAATCTTTCTCTCCGCTGTAGTTGAAGACTGTTTTATCTAGTTTTACAACGTACTCTCTGGTGGAATCAATTTGATGGTGACTGTCGTTTGGAACGGCTATTATCAATGACCTCTTTAGGCTGACTGTTTCGATGGGCAACTTGATTACGAACATTAGCGTGTTGTGCTTGCGTAATGCCACTCCCATCTGCATTTGTTGTATGGTCTCAATATTTATTTTATTCTCTTCAATTTCCTCAATTGTCAGTAGGGCGGGGTTGAATATTTTCATCCTTGCCAAAGCCACGGATTCTTGTATGATCTTCACTTGACTTTTCATATCAAATAATTTGAAAAGTTGGAAAATCGCGACGTCTCGGTAATGTTGACTTTCTGAGTGCAACTTGATCTGTGTCAAGTCGTTCAGCGTCCTTCTGTTGTCATTTATTGCCTTAAACATTCTGTTGATGGAGGATATAGATATCTGATGGTTCGACTGTTCGATGATTTGGTGACCGTTTGCATCAATTACCTTGAAATGCTGATTTATCTGCTCTCGGTCCTCATCATCCAATGTTCCATACAGCCACTTCATCACCTTCCCTCCAATATTCAGCAATCCCCGTTTTACGCGGCCCGGCAAAAGTGTGTGTAGACCGTCTTCAATCTCTTATTTCCTTCAAAATTAGTTCCCGATAGAGAGTGGGCAGAACTGTCGGCAAGTTACGATGAACCTCGTTTACAGAGTCTGCTATTTGTTGGATGTTGATCTCGTGCAGAATATACTGAAACTTCGACGCCATTTCGACCCATCCCATATGTATCTCCACCAGGGGACACCAGTTTTTCCATCCCCATCTCCTCATTAGTGATGCCTATTCTTACTCCGTCTTATCTTATCCTTCGTCTGTAACCTCCTTTGCTAATACTTGTTTTTCAATTTATCAAAAAAAAAAAAATTGTTTTTAACTTTTACTTTTGGGGTTTTTGTTTTCTTGAGATAATATATTTTTTTTGTATCATTAAAGTGCATCAAATCTTTGAGTTTCGTTTCTATTTATAAAGAAGGAGCTCTACTCCTTGTACATTTTCTTCGTTTTAATTAATTTTAGTTTTTTTTTCTTATTTGCTTTTTTTCTATTTTGTATATTTTTTATTTTAATATTGGTTTTCTAAAGTTTATGCTGTGTAGGTTTTTATTTAACATTTAAGCAACATTTTTATTTTTTTGTTTCTTTTTTATTAAAATTTCAAAAATATTTATGTTTTGTTTGAAGATATTTTTTATGTTATTCAATCAATTTTTTTAAATTTAATTTCTACAAATACATTTAAGTATATAGTGTGGTTTTGCATAGTAATAATGAAATAGTAACGTTTTGTTTTAAGATATATATATTAATAGATGTTTTTTTTTATATTTTGAATTTACGCATAAAATGTATGCAAATTTTTATTTTAAATGTTTTTTATTGCAACTTTAATATAAAAAAATACTTGACATGGTTTTTGTCTCTTGTGAATAATTTACAACCCTTTAATTGCATTTGTTGCTTCATTTGCTTTTTATTAACTGACATTCCACAAGAAAGACATTGACGGAATCATATTACGACAAAAATATTATGTGTACATGTATTAATTGTTATTATATTTTTTTCTTGTTTACTCTGCCTGTAAAATTTTTTTTTCAGTAGCTATATTCATTGGAGTATTCGTAAATAAATTCGCTGTAGTTGCAAAATAGTGTCCCATATTCGAACACTTTATGGAAAATTAGGTAAACATTAAAGGTTATTGCACTCCGATATATGGAGTAAACGTATTTATTATATTTTTGGTTTACCTTCTACAAAACGTCTTATTAAACTGACTGTTCCCTATTTCTCTGTCTCTGTGTGGCCTTACTAAATTTTTATGATATGTATTTGCTTTATTTCTTATTTTCAGTTTTATGTTTACTGGTGTTGGTACATCTATAATCTCATGTGGTCCTAACCATAGAGCTGAAAATTTATTTTTACGAGCTTGGTTCTTTAACCAAACCCTTTGTCCTATTTCATACTCTCTGTATTTTGCACTCTTGTCATAATATTGTTTTGTCCTTAACTTTGCCTTCTCTTGATTTACTTTTACAATTTCGTGTGAACGTTGGATCTGGTATTTTAGAATCTTCTTATAATCCTCCGTGTTGTATAGGACTACAGGGGGCGTTTTCAAACTCATCGGTATCTCAAACTCAAACCCGAATAGAACTCTTGTCGGCGTTTGCTTTGTCGTTGTATGTTTGCTGTTGTTGTATACATGCATTGCGTGATTGAGCCATTCGTCCCAGTTGGTACCATCTAGATTGACAAAATGTCTCAAGAATTCGGCTAAAGGTCGGTGAGCTCTTTCCAAGGCACCATTTGCTTGTGGGTGGTAAGGAGTGGTTAGCAGTTTCTTTATTCCCAGGAGCTTACATGTTTCTTTGAACAATTTCGATGGGAAGTTAGACCCGTTATCCGTTACTAACACCTTGGGAATAAAGTATCTCGAAATTATTTCATTAAAAAAAAGTCGAGCTATTGTTGAGGCCTCTGCATCAGCTACTGCGGCGCACGCAAAAAATTTTGAAAAATCATCCTGGAAGGTGACAATATACTTGTTTCCTCTGGCGGATTCTGGCAACGGTCCTACAAGGTCCAAAAAATTTTTTTCAAAGGGTCTATTTGACGTGCTTGTTATAACCAATGGCATCTTTTCGAATTTTGAGCATTTGTTCTTCTTTTTTTTTTTTTTTTCTTGGACCAGCACTCAGGGGATGACCCCTACATATGCGATGCATTGTGCCAGAACTAGGAAAGTTGGTTATGGGAAGGAGGATAGAGGGAGTAGTGTTTGTGGACGTTCGATTTGAACCTCCCCAAGTTAAAACTGACAGGAAAGACCTCTGCTGGAAGTTTGTTCCACATACGAACCGTTCGGCCAAAGAACGAATTCTCTCTGTAATGCGTGGTGCGATTCACTGACAACTCAACCACAAAAGGATGTGCCCTATGTGAAGAGCGGGTAGCTCGCAGAAATAAACGGTTATTCGGCACAAGCTCCCTTATTTCACCAGAACACATTCCGTTGTAGTATCGGTAGAACAGTGAAATACACCCCACGTTGCGTCGATGCTCCAGTGAGTCAATCGAGTTGGCTACCCTACTGTCACCGATGAGCTTCTTCGCTCTCTCTTGTACGCGGTCGAGCAACTTCAAAACAGACTTTGAAGCACCGGCCCATACATGAGAGTTGTATTCCATCTTTGGTCGGATGTAGGTGGTATATATATTGAGGAGATCAGTTGGGGTGAAGTATGTCTTACACCGTCTTAAAAAGCCGAGACACTTGAAAGCTCCTTTTGAAATATGAAAAATGTGATCTGTCCATCGAACGTCACACTGTATTTTCATACCAAGAACATCAAGAGCTTCTGATTCCCCTATACCTATACCATCCATAAACACGGATGGCGCAGAACCTTCGACCAGCCGCCTATGCGTAAGCACGCAGCACTGCGTCTTATGAGGGTTAAAGTTAACCCTGTTCGCGAGGCCCCATTCGGAGATTGACACGAGATCACTTGTGAGTGACTCGTTCATCCTTTGTCTCCTGGCGTCAATCTCCTCCAGGCTTGGCCGGCTGGTGAAAGAGAAAGAATGGATAATGCTGCTATCATCCGCGAAAGAGTAGATAGGGTTTGAAGTTTGACATAGAAGGTCATTTATAAAGATGAGGAAGAGAGTAGGAGATAGAACAGAGCCTTGCGGCACCCCTGAATTTACCTTGAACTCGTTTGATGAGACCCCGTCTATAACAACTCGTATAGTGCGGTCTCTGAGGAAGCTCGCTATGAAGCGAGAGAAATCATCACCGACACCAAAAGCAGTCAGTTTTGACAGAAGTGCATCATGCCACACTCTATCAAATGCTTTTGAGATATCTAGAGCCACCACCTTACTCTCGCCGAAATGGTGAATCGAATTGCACCATTTTTCTGTTAACAGAGCGAGCAGGTCTCCTGTAGAGCGAGCTCTGCGAAAACCATACTGCCGGTCGTTAAGTAAGGTGTTGGTCTCCAGATACCTTACCAGGTGGAAGTTGGTCATACTTTCCATGACCTTGGAAATTGCCGAACAGACTGCAATTGGGCGGTAATTTTCGGGGTATTGCGCCTCTCCCTTCTTAGGGATCGGCGTTACATTGGCTAACTTCCAACACATCGGAAATTTACCGGCATGATACGATGCACTAAATAGCTTAGCCAATGGACGCGCTAGCGTCGAAAAACACTGCTTCAAGACCAGTGCTGGAATGCCATCCGGCCCAGGAGACTTGTTTATGTTGAGATTCGCTAAAACCTTTTTAACTGCACGTGGTCGAAAGAATATTCTTGGCATAGTAACTGATACTCTTTCCACCACGGGCAATTGCTGATTGCTACCTGGCAAGCAAGAATTCCCTGCAAACATCTCAGCCAAAAGGTTAGCTTTATCAACAGGTTCAGTGAATATTTGATCATCCCTTAAAAGAGTTGGAATTGATGAACTAGCTTTATCCTTTACTCTTTTAACGAATGACCAGATGCTTTTACTACCTCTCGTGGCGGTAAGAACTTTAGCACGAAGGCGCTGCTCGTATAAAGCTTTTTCACGCCTTAGCACTCTGGCACACGAAGACCTCGCTTGTTTGCGCAGCGCATCAGTATTTGCGTTTTTGTTATTCCGCCAAGTACTGAATGCTTCCTCTCTGGATCTGATTGCCTCTTTGCAAGATTGGTTAAACCAAGATTTTTGTCTCGGCTTAACCGAAATTTTTTTGGATGGGATGAAGTATTTCATTCCCAGCAAAATTATATTTCCAACCATTTCCGCCATTAAATCGATATTTTTATCTAAGAAACATAGTTTCCAATTGAAAGTACGATAGAATTCGTTGAGCTCTGCCCAACGAGCTTTTTCGTATACGTATTTTAAACGTTTCGTGGCTGTGGGTGAAACGTTTCGAAGTGCCGAGAACGAAAAAGAAGCGGAGATGATACAATGATCCGAATTACCGAGAGGTGCACTGACGTTCACTTCATACTTTTGAGGGTGTGAAGTTAGGAACAAATCAAGCGTATTTAGTTGGTGCCCTTCAACACACGGTATATGTGTTGGTTCATTCACTAGTTGCGCTAGGTGATTATGCGCGGCGAATAACTCAACATATTGGCCCTCTGAAGTTGTGTGGCTCGAATGGCGAAGCCACGATGAGTTGTGGACATTGAAATCACCAGCAATAACAATTTCACTGTCCGGACAACTTTCGAGGATTTTTGCTATAGAATCGGAAAGAGAATCGAAGCCCGATAAAGTTTGTTCCCTTCCCGCGTTTGGACTTCTATAAAGGAATCCGAAATGCAAACTATGTGCCCTGATCTTGAATTTAGCCCAAAGGCAGCTAAATTCTGGATCATACAAGCCTAGTGATTGCTGGCTTTGGTACACAACATCATTGCGTATATATAATGCAAGACCGCGATGGAAGTTAAAAAGGGACAGAAGTTGATACCCAGGCACATAAAAATCCTGTGGGTCAGCATCCTCAGATACCTGGGTTTCACTTAAGGCTAAAACATCCGGCCGATAGAGACAAACGTGAGCATAAACTGAGAAGAAGTTCGCTCTCAAGCCTCGTATGTTGCAGAAGTCAATTCTAAATCTACCTGTCATGAAATAAGTTAAGGGAAATCCAAATAGTCGTCTATTTTGTTAATATTGATTCCAACGATGGTGATTACTGCTTTTCAGTGGCTACCAGGTGGTCAGTGCTATACCTTCACCACCAGGCAGCCAAACAGCAACCTCCAAGCCGGAATCAACAATACAAAATTATTTTTGTTAGATAGGGGAGGGGGAGAGGCACAATCGCAGAAGTGGACATAAAAGCCCTGAGCTGGTTACTTTGTTCCACGGTGCCATCACTGTCACAGATGACCGTCACTGATTAACACAAAAAAAAACTGCCGTTTATTTTCTTTCAATTGTGTTTTTGTTGTTTTATTTGTTATTAAATTGTATCGATTCTTTTTTTGTTTTCTTGTTTTAAATTTTAATTCTATTTTTTTTTTTTTGATTTGGTATTGATGGTTTGTATGTTGTTTTGCTTTATAAAAATTGTTTTATTTTATTAATGTGCATGGAGTTTTTTGTTGATATTGTTTTATGTTGATATTGTTTTTTTTTTTGTTTCAATTAAACACAAATAATTTGGTAACTATAAATAACAAAACAGTAGACGTGCGGACTACAAAAGGAAAACGCGTGCGGACGGGACGAAGCACAAACACTCACCTTATACCACTCACCGACGACGTTCCTGACTAGCTCACCTGTCTCAGGAGGTCCCAACCCAGTCTTCCGGCCATCGAACGAAACACTAAAATATTCTGTGGAACGCAAAACCTATACACAATACACCACACACAACTTAGGAGACTAGATGTCAGTCTCTTTAATGCCCTCCCAACCATGTTGCAGAAAATCCTCTTCTCCATTTGATCTGCAACCCAATGCTTACCGACCTTCCCTTATGCCACTTACCGGCTCATTATTGCCATGACCTTATTTTAATTAAGCCGACATGTCTTACTATTTTCAATAAAAGGAAGACATATTTATTTTAAATATCTATAAATAAATATATAATAATGCCGAACTAATAATAAAATGAATCACAATTTCTATATTACGACCAACACTTAATTTTCAATTAGGTAAGTATATATATGTATAATCGAACAAATTTTACTTATATATATATATATATATATATTTTAGCTTCGTTTTACCATTCTATATAGGTTTTCTTGTAATCTTCGCTAGTGCTCAAATTATTTGATCCCTAATTCGGGACTCGAAATCGAAATAAATCCCTACCCTTAAAGGAGCTCCCTGAAGAGTAACTGATTTCTAGCTCAATTTTATGCTCGAAAGCACTACTTTCATTCCGCGTCGTCGCGCCTAATTTGAGAACTATTAAAACTATTAACCTAATATTTGCCTAACAGATATATATGTATTTTTTCTTTTGAATAAATTTTAATAATAATAATAATGATTCTTAATACTACACATTTATTAACACTCACTATGCACACAGAAGTTCTCACTATACACTACTCTGGCATACAGTGCATGTTGCTACATAGGTTTTGATTTGCTGGTACATACCGGCCCACTTGTAATTATTCCTGATGCGGGAGTAAGTTCTGTATGTCTCTTGGTGTCCACTCAAAGGTGTATCATGAAACGTTTTTAATACTTTGTTAATATCTTTCACATTTGTCAAATAGACTGCCGTATCCTCTTGTTCCACGTCTCCACTCCTATTCACTTCATCCACAATCTCTTCATTATTTCCCTTTTTATATGCGTTTGCCTCTCGTGCCTTTGCCCTGGTAATTGCTCCTAAACTCATTTTTTCCACTGGGAGACGACTAAGTGCGTCAGCGTTTTGGTTGATTTTCCCCGGCTTATACCGTATCTCGAAGTCATATTCTAAAAGTTTGAGTCTCAGTCGACCCAATCTGCCTTCTTGATCCTTCAAATAGGCTATTCCTTTCAGAGGCTTATGATCTGTAAAAATGGTAAAACGTCTACCAAGCCATCACTTAGCACTCTGCTTGCGAAGTATATGGGTAAATCACAACCTGGCTCTCCTTGAGAAAGTATGTCTCCTAATGCCTCATTGCTAGCATCCGTAGTCAGAATAAATGGTTTTGTGAAATCAGGATACCGCAACAGTGGAGGACTTGTTACTGCAGCTTTTAATTTCTCCATTGCTTGTTGACACTCGTTTGTCCAATTAAAATTTTGCATTCTTCCTTAATAGTTTGTTCAATGGCAATGCAATTTCAGATGACCTTGGTATAAACTTTCTATAATAGTTGATAAACCCCAAAAATGATTGTAGCTCCTTGACATTGCTGGGAGGCGGTATATCTTTTACTGCTTTGAAATTACATTTTTCAGGGTGCAGCTTAAGGTTGTGTTTCCTTAAAACGTCCAGTACTCTTTTAAGTCTTAACTGATTATCCTCTAGATTTCTCCCGTAGCTTACTATATCGTCGAGATATACGAAACAGTCGATTCCCTGTAGACCCGTTAATATTGAATTCATTATCCTCTGAAATGTGGCTGGTGTCCCTGTCAATCCGAAAGCCATACGATTGAACTCGAAATGTCCCATGTTGGTGTTGAACGCGGTTTTTTGCTTATCATTAGGGCTCATCAGAACTTGGTGGTACCCGCTTGCCAGGTCTAGGGTAGAGAAGTATCGGCTGTAGCCAAGTTGGTCTAGGATCTCATCAATTCTTGGTATGGGGAAAACCTGTTTTATTGTAGCCTCATTCAGTTTCCTGAAATCCACTACCAAACGCCATTTTTTCTCTCCGTCCTTGCCTGCCTTTTTGGGTACTAGGAGTATTGGAGAGTTCCAAAGGGAAATACTAGGGAAGATAATTCCATCTTCGATCATTTGGCCTACTTGCCTATTAATTTCATTTCGGTGGGCCTCAGGTAACCTATACTGTTTAGTATTGATTGGGGGCTGAGTAGGGTCAGTTGGTATTTTATGCTTAAGTACATTCGTGAATGTAAGATTGTCCCCGGGTAGGTGAAATACATCGTCGTATGATTTTAAAATAGTCTCGATTGACACCCGCTCTTCCGAGTTCAGATCTGTCCTCAGATCAACCGTGTCTAATAACAATCGGGTTCTATCTCTGTTGTGCGCGGAATCTACTGTATTTATCGATGCTGTTTATGTCTAAATTTATGATGCTGAAATTCTCATGTTTTTCAGCTTTATCGCCTACCGGTTGTGTTTTCCTACATGTTTTTTCATCAGTATGTTTTTCATATATTCTTTTTCTGCGGGTTTTGGAATTCCAGTCAATTAGTTGTGGCTGGGCCGATACTCGTTTCCCGAATCCTGTCTGCCGTTTGTGTACCTGTTTCTATTGCCAGTAGTATTATCATTTCTATTTCTATTCTTGTTGCTACCATTGTTGTCTCTGTTTTCGGGGCAATTGTAGGAAATGTGTCCCTGTCGACCGCATCTATAACAACATTGCTGCTCGTTTTTGTTAATTTGATTCTGCCTTATATTTGAGTTTCTTGCCTTGCATAACTGAGTATTGATTCTGGGATTATGTGGTTGTGGGTTTCTTCTAAAGTTGTGTTCTGCCCGTTCTTGTCGTCTGGCTTGAGTATAACATTCATTCAACACATGTCCTGGTTTGTTGCAAAAACTGTAGTACCTTGAAGAACTCATAGAGGTAAGATGTACATTATTATTGGGCATTGGCTGGTCATATTTTTGTTGGTTCAAAGACAGTTGTCGTACTTCTTTCAACAATTGTTGCACCGTCTCAAATAAGGGTTCCTCGGCTTGCACTGTCATAACATTTGGATATCTCGTATTAGTGCCTAAGAGATGTTGAGCATTCTTTGTAATTTTTAGTAGATTAGCCAACTTGTCATTTTCATGCCTGATGAACTTTGCCACTAACTTGGGATCTCGTAAACCCCTTATGTAGCTTCTTACCGCTGATTGGTCGGTCATAGATTTTTGATGAGAAACATCTTGCCATTGTGTCGCAATAAGTTCTGTTGCATTTCTAAGTAGTCCTTCCAATCTTTCTCCAAATTCATATGCACTCTCTGTTGAACTTTGCTTATTGTTAAAGATCAATTCTTGTATTTCCGTTAGCGTCTTAGTTTTTATAAATTTCTCTTTAATAGCCATGCACAGTGATTCTATTGTAGTGAATTCCTTATTGTGGAAATACGAGTAAGCATTTCCAAAGAGCCTAGTTTTTATGCATTTGATTATGTCAACAACATTACCCGGTTCACCTAGTTTATCCTTTGCTATCATACATCCTTCAATAAATTTATTTGTCTCAGTTGTAAGTTCGGGCCCCTCCGTTCCATAGAATATCGGCACGAAATGAGATATATTTTTCAAAAGTTCCGTAAAAGTTGTCATATTGGTTGTATTTGAAGAATTGTTAACTAAAAGTGTTTTCGTAGTTCCCCCCTGCAACTCTTGTATTTTAAATTTTAGCGTCTCAATTTGCTGAGTTTTTTCCTCAACAACTTTCCTGTTCTCAACGAATTTCTGCAGCTGTTCTGGAGTCAACCTCGTGTTAACGTGTTGCGCGAGCTCTTTAAACGCTTGGTTTTCTTGCTCGCTGTCTTGAATTTGTTGTTCGGCTTCTTCTATGGTTTTCTTCAAGCTTTCGTTCTGCTGCTTCAAGATCCTGTTCACTTGTACGTATTCTTCTATTTCTTTAGATATAACTGAATTTTTCTGATGTTCCTGTAACACTTGTAACTCTTCTAATAAAATATCAATCTTTTCGAACTCACTTATAATTTCCCTGGCTTCGCACCTTATGTTTTACTAACTCTATATACACCTTTGTATTATTGATATACTTAATTAAATTCCACACTCGCTCCGAAATTTCTCTACTTTACACCTGCGTTTTTTTCAATTCTAATTTTAAATCCTCTATATATAAATTTTTTCCTAACTAATAAAAAAACTATACCATTTATATATATTCCTATTACTCTATTTAAAATACCCACACTAAAAAAAATTTCATTTTGCTGTATAATGACTCTAGCAAGGACGGTCATTCGTAGCTTTTACACTTTTTTTTTACACCAATACTTACCATGTATACTGGTTCCATTTGTATCCCAAGAGCATTTTGTTCGTTGTAAAGCTTGCCCATAAAATTTATACAACTGAAGGCAGCTAAAATAGCTAATTAAAACCTTGAGGAGTTAATAATACTGACACACGAAACAACGAATTCCTTCAACAAATACCAAGCACCTATTGAATTGAGCTAAAATAGCTTTCCAATATCAGAATATGTACTTATTCTCTGTTGAAAGATATTAAACAAACAATACTCTGCGAATACCGACTG
This sequence comes from Linnaemya tessellans, assembly GCA_951800035.1. Classification (NCBI taxonomy): domain Eukaryota; kingdom Metazoa; phylum Arthropoda; class Insecta; order Diptera; family Tachinidae; genus Linnaemya; species Linnaemya tessellans. The sequence goes on from OX637532.1 coordinate 78,371,288, forward strand.
CGCCAAATGTAGTAGTGTAATTTAAAAGGCAATAGTTACTTCTTTTTACCAGGAGGGTCCCGTGGGATTCGCAGTTTCTTTATTGGAACTTGGTTTACTACAACTGACTTAACTAACTTAGAACTAGCTATTTATACCATCTCAAAATTAACGATAAAATAATATATTGAATTAAGCTATTTTCTATTGACCTAAATAATACAACAGTATTGCACCATTCGTTAACGCAAACAGTATTTAAGTTGAATGTACATTACTGCTGCGCCAACGAATTAGTGCAAAGTATATGTAGGAGGGATGTTCAATAATGCTTCACAACACGATGGACAGAAGAATATTTACAGAATTTGCATAAACGTTATAAATGGAAACTTCCTGAGCGTGATATAGCTGTAGATGATTTAGTTGCTATTCGTCATGAGCAACTTTCGTCCACTGCCTGGAAGTTAGGTCGGGTCGTGAAAACGTATCCAGGTACTGATGATCATGTTCGCGTCGCCGACGACAATCACAAAACTGGTCATTTTGACCACCTAATATTATCGCATTTACTAAACTTCATTCTTTACCCATTTTTTCGGAAGCTGTATTGCTGGAGGAATACGAAGAGGCGATTGAGGTATCGGGCCCATCATTGGAGGCAACGCTGTCTGAAGGGGCTTCTGCGGTCATTCCCAAGGCGGATGGTGCTGCCTCTTCAACGAATACCATCGAAGTCGTCAGCAAACGCCAGCCTATTGACTACTCCGACTCGTCGTCGTCGCCGAAAGTCGTAGAAAAGGTTTACGCCAAGCAATGCAAACTTTGCAAGAAACCGCATCCCTTACGAGGTCGCCTTCGGTTCAAACGCTTGGCCCATGACAAAAAATTGCGGCATATCCTCCTTACCTTTGGTTACTACACGCGCTGTTTGTCAGAGCACCACACGAGGAAAGATTGTCCTAGCACTCGGAAGTGTAGTAAATGTCAGGGTGAACATAACACTCTGCTGCATTCTCCGGGAGCGAAAGACAAAAAATCCTCCACCATAAAATCGAAGCCAGTGCTTCGCCACGTGATAGCGTTCTCACCAACATTTCAGGTGAAATTGCGCATGGGGAATAAAAAGATTCAATTGCGGGGAGTCATTGACGTTTGCTGCAGCCACAGCTTTATTTGCCAACATTTGGTGCAGCGGTTAAAGATTCCTGTTGCAGATTCATATTGTCGTGTGAATATTGAATCGATTTATGACCCATTAAAGCGGATTTCATTAACCGCTAAAGTTTCTGCGATGCGTGGTGTGAAAACGCCCGTCGAAGACGTATCGCCAACAATTGGAAATCAATTTCCTGATTTCAAGTTGGCGGATCCCACATTTTACCACTCCGGTCAGGTGGCACTGGTTTTGGGGCCAGAAATAGTTGCCCAAGTATTTACAGGCCAATCAACGACGAGTCCGGGTTGTCTGATGGCCCAACACACGATATTTGGGTGGGTCATTTCTGGCCAATCCCCGTTTTAATATCGTGCTTTAACACAGTTCATGGATCTGACCAAAACCATCCCGCACGGCTTCAGTATGTGGGTCTGTGGTAAAAACCATATTCAGTTTATGGATCTGCTGAATACCATGCCACAAAACTCAGTTGATGGATCTGTCGTAAAAACCATTCGCCTTTTGTATTATGAAAAAAATATACCTTGTATTATATCGAAGTATTTACTTTATTATGTATACTTAAAATTCACTGTCTTGCATGTAACTATGTTCCTGCAAGGTGGCCGGCAATGTTCAAGCTGAATTTTACGTTTGATATCTTTGTTTATATTATTAACTTATTAATTTTCCGTCTATGTATTTTATTGGAATTCTCTGTTGGGATCCAAATATTATTCCTTTGTTATCAACATTGTTTGGCTGGAATATTTTCTTGGATTCCAACGAGTAAACCGCTAACGGGTAGGTTAAACATTGTCTTCGCTATCATCAATTTTTACTAGTTACAGCACTTGCTTTGTGAACTTTTTTGGAACCACACATCGCTATTCAAGGTAACAAAGAGTTGAAAAAATAAAGGAACTCACATCACAAATTTTAATTAAAATACTGTGTTTTTATTTTATTTCATAAATTTTATACCACACACACAAACAGTTATTATATACATATGTATATTATATGTAAATTTCTTTCACGCCAACCCCCAGATTGGTTCGAATTGCTAAAAAAATAGTTCCTTGAAAATTTTAGCTCAATCGGATGAGGGGATAGGTTTGCTGACTTTTCTGCATCAACCTTTTCATCGCCTACATTTAGCAATATCGAGCAGTATTCTTACCATATCCCTGAATCAGTGAATTTTAATGTACCCCGTATTGAGCAGCAAACTGTTTTAAATTATATGAAAAATGTAGGGTGTTTGTATAGTTGACCTGTTGTTTAATATGATGAAAAACTTTAGTTCGGCTTAAGGTCCGTTCACAAATAAAAACAAATCAATTTGTTTAAAATGTTGTTTTTATTATTTGTTTCTTCCAATATTTCGGTTAACTTTGTTAACCATTCTCAAGGAATCTAACAAAATACAAATATAATATGTTCCTGGTCCTGATGGTATTCCTAGTAGTATTTTAAAATACTGTCCTCATTTACTAAGCACTCCATTGACCTATTTATTCAACATATCACTCAAATTGAGTTATTTTCCTCCAATTTGGAAGAAATCGTTCATCATTCCGCTGTTAAAATCTGGATCTAAAACTGATATATCAAATTATAGAGGTATAGCTAAACTGAACGCTATACCAAAGTTGTTTGAGCAACTCTTATGCGATACATTGTCTTATCAAGCAACGTCTACCCTTTCTTCTGCGCAGCATGGTTTCTGTAAAGGTCGATCAACTATTACGAATCTCTTAGAATTAACAACCTTAGTTAACGATGGATTTGTCACTGGCAAACAAACAGATGCCATCTATTTTGATTTTAGTAAGGCCTTTGAAAAGGTGAATCACAACTTACTCATTCATAAGCTTGATCGAATTGGATTTGGAACGTCTCTAATAAAATGGATCGAATCTTATTTGAAGAACAGAATGCAGTGTGTAAAGTTCCGCAATATGCTCTCTACTGATATAAATGTTATATCAGGTGTGCCTCAGGGTAGTCATCTCGGCCCACTTTTATTTACCTTATTATTTATTAATGATCTTCCATTCGTAGTTGAAAACTCCAATATACGAATGTATGCAGATGACGTAAAGTTATTCTTATCGTTTGATTCTATTGATCAACAGTTGCGTCTCCAAGCTGACATATACACTTAACCGCTTGGTGCGCTAATAATTTAATGGACCTAAATGTGAAAAAGTGCAAGTATATGATTTTCTCAAGAACACTTCCAATCAATGGACTCTATAAAATGAATAATGCTGTTCTTGACCTAGTGGATTCATTTAATGACTTGGGAGTTATTTTAGATAAAAAACTGAACTTCAGGTGGCATTTAACTTCGACGATTAACAAAGCTACTGGTGTTCTGGGTTTTATTAAACGCTGGGCTAAGGAGTTCTCTGACCCTTACACAACCAAGATGTTATTTACTACTTTAGTTCGCCCAATACTTGAATACGGATCTGTTGTATGGAACCCACAATATCTTTCACATTCAAATAAAATAGAGTCAGTACAAGTGCAATTCTTATTATTTTGTCTTCGTGGTCTTCCTTTGAACTCTAATATAAGATTACCATCTTACGAGAGACGCCTAGGACTTATTAAGCTTCCAACCTTAAGAAGCCGTCGGCAAATGCTAAATGTTACCTTTCTGCTGAAATTAATAAACGGCTGCATCACATCTCAATTTCTCCTGAGCAAAATAAACTTGAATATAACCAATCGTCCAACAAGGTATTATAGATTCTTGAGAATTAAGTTTTACACTGCAAACTATAGTAACTTCGATCCCTTTCGACGAATTTGCAGTGATTTTAATAGACTTTACGATTGTATCGATTTCAACAAAAGTATTGATGTCGTAAAAAATAATATAATTTTACATCTTAACTCATTACAAAATTGATTATAAATAAATGTTTAATTTGTTAAATCGACATATGTTAAAGCCATATTTTTTGTTTTTGCTGTAATTTGTCTTGTTACTATTAAAACAAAGCTTTATAGATTCCATTTATATATGTATGATCTTATCATTTCTGAAACTTACTTAAGTATAGGCGGTACATGAGAAAATATATTATACGTTTAAATATTAATTTTATGTGTGGCAAATATTTTTTGTTTGTTTATGGCTTTGGTTTTTGTTTAGTTAAAAAAGGGTTTCTTTATTGCAATTTGGAAAACATAAACGGTAGTCCACAACAATTTGCAAAATATATTCTTTTTGTTCTTCGCTTCTTGATAAAATGTTATTATAATCCTGTTTTAAACAGTGGTACTGGAAGAGCACAAGCAATGGCTATTTGCAAATCACTTTTTGAATGTGGTCTACAAAATTATGTAAAAGCTTTGGTTTTCGATACAACAGCAGTTAATACTGGACGATACAATGGAACTTTTTCAATAATTGAAAATACGCTAGAGAGGGATCTGTTGTATTTTGCTAGTTTTCAGACCACACTAAACATTCATGCTCCAACGCACAAAATTCAATCTTTCGGATGTGTTTTTATTAATTTGAAACACTTTATTTAATGTAGTATTTCCTGCTGTTGCCTGCTTTTTGATATGGTCACCCTATCAGCTGTTAAATGAAAAGTATATTTTCATTACATAGTTTATTACATAAAGAAAAATTGTTTTTTTTTAAATAATTACAAAAACGAATTTGTTGTTATAAAAAGAACAGTACCGAAGTAATTATTGAGAATATGTAGCAAAATTAATGTCTGTACAATCCGGAATCAAAAGATTACAAATATGTTTACCAAATTTACTATTTGTTTTGTCCATTTCCTTTCCAGAAATTTGCATAAATTTGTTTTCAGGAAAAACAAAATTAGTATCATATATTAAAAAAATAAAAATTTCGATTCCAGGGTTGGATAACTGCAATATTTTGTAGAAAATGGCCAAAATGGTTACACATTTTAAGTTTTTCTGAAATAAAACTATGTCATGCCTCATTAAGAGTTGCATTGGTAAAAGGCAAAAAAAAAATTTAATTTCCTTTCCAGGGTTGGGAAATTGAAATATTTTTTATGAATAAAAGTAACCAAAAAGGCAATTGTTTTTGCTAATTAAAACTGTTTTATAATTCAGGAAGAACAAAATTTGTATTAAAATTTAAAAATATCAAAATTTCGACTCCAGGGTTGAACAAATGAAATATTATATGGTATTTACATGAAGGTGACAAAAAAGTTTAAAAATGATAATTTTTTTGTCAACTAAAACTATGTTACACCTCACTAAGAATTACATTGGTAAAAAAATAAAAATTCTCTTCCAGAGTTGGAAAATCGAAATATTTTTGGTACATAAAAGTACTCACATAAGTTCCAAATTTGGTTTTTTCAGTGAATTAAGCATATTTAATACTTCGTAAGAATTAAATTAGCATTAACAATTTTTAAATTAAAAATTCGGTTCCAGGGTTGGAAAATCGAAATTTTTTGGTATATGAAAGTAACCATATAAGTTCCCAATTTTGGGGTTTTTCAGTGAATTAAGCATATTTTATACTTCTCTAAAAATTAAATTGGTATTAAAAGTGTTTAAATTAAAAATTCGGTTCCAGGGTTTGAAAATCGAAATTTTTTGGTACATAAAAGTGACCATGTAAGTTCCCAATTTTGGGGTTCTTCAGTGAATTAAACTTTTTTTATACTTCTCTAAGAATTAAATTGGTATTAAAAATTTTAAATATTAAAACTTTGGTTCCAGAATTGGTAAATCGAAATTTTTTAGTACATAAAAGTACCCATATAAGTTCCTCATTTTGGTTTTTTGTGAATGAAATCTTTTTTTATACTTCGGAAAGAGTTAAATTGGTATTAAAAACAAAAGAACTTTTTGGGGTACATGAAATGGATATTTTCTTTTTGTTTGTAAATTAAACATATTTAATATTTTTGAAAGACGTTCAGGGGTATTAGAAATAAGAAGAGCCAAACATTTAGCTTCCTAGCCAATAAATTTAAACGTTTCCTTAAATATAAAAGTAACCGATAACTTCATTTTTTTTAATAAAACCTACTTTCTTTCTTGCCTTTTAAGTATCTCATTACGCGTTTAACTGCTTCCCAGTGTGCTTTACCAGGATTACTTGCAAACCGACTTAAGAAAATTACAGCGTAACAAATGTCGGGTCGAGAAATTCGGACTGCAAACAACAAACACCCGATCGCCTGCATATAGGGAACACGTGACATTTGCTGTCTTGCTTCTTCATCTTTGGGGCACATGCTCAAAGATAATTTTTGGTTGTAGTCCATTGGAGTTGATGTTGGGTTGCACTCACTCAAACCAAATCGCGCTAAGACATTTGATATATACTGCGCCTGATCAATTTTGATAGTATCCTTACTTCTGGTTATATTCATACCTAACACTGAAGATACCTCTCCAATGTCTTTCATTTTAAATCGTTTAGTTAACTCGGACTTAACAAAATTAATTGTTACCATATTATTGGAAAATATTAAAATGTCGTCGACATAAATAGCCACGTACAACATCTGATTACCATCTACCTTATGATAAACACAATGATCCACTTCACCTCTTATAAGTCCCATCTTTAGCAACTCAATATTTATTGTTTGATTCCATGCGCGCCCCGATTGCTTCAGACCATAAATGGACTTTTTCAGCAAGCATACCTTACCGGAACCATCATTGAACATTTCTGGTTGTTGCATATAAACAGTTTCCTTAAGTGAACCATTTAAATATGCACTTACAGCGTCCATTTGATGTACATACATGTCGAATATAATCATACATACATACATGTACATACATGTCGAATATAATCATAATATCGAATTGAATCATATCGGACGACAGGTGAAAAAGTCTCATTAAAATCGATTCCTCCACGTTGTGAGAAGCCTTTTGACACTAACCTTGCTTTACATCTTATAATATTACCATGTTCATCTTTTTAGCTTCAAACACCCACCTCGTTTTAACAGCCTTTCGGCCCGGTGGCAAATTTGTTAAGACCCACGTGATGTTTGCTATCAGCGAATCAATTTCTTCTTGCATGGACGCTTTCCATTCGCCTGAATTAACTGATAACATCGCATCTTTTACACTGCTAGGATCATCAGAAAGAAAATGCATAGCACAAAAGTTCTGCGATTGTTGGTATTTGTTGGCAATACGATTTGATCGACGTACGTTATCTAATTCTGATGGAATATTTTGGGCAACGTGTGGAGTCGGAACCCATTCATCGTCTGCTTGAATTGGTGATAGCATAAGCGATGACAACTCATCAGAGTCTACGTATTCACTGTCATCGAAATTTGTGTCTGCCGGTGCATCATCCTCAACTTCATTTGATATACAAGGAGTTAATTCAATAATATCTCCACTCTCCCCTGAATTAACTCCATCGTAATTTTGGACCAGTTCTGGATAATAAAATTCATTTTCAATGTGTAGGCTCATCTTACTTCCTTCCAAGAATACTACATCACGACTTATAATAATACTGTTGTCATTTGGATTAAATAATCTGTACGTCTTACTTTCGCAGCTGCACCCCATCATGATACATTCTGTGGATTTCGTGTCCAGCTTGCGACGCTTTTCCTTAGAAATGTGTGCCAGAGCAGGACATCCAAAAACTCTCACAAAATTTTGATTAGGACGACGACCAGACCAAACTTCTTCAATGCTTCTGTTTTCACCACGGCATGGAACTCTGTTGATTAAATAACAGGCTGTGTTAGCGGCTTCTGCCCAAAAACGCTTATCTAAACCGCTATCAATTAGCATACATCGAACACGTTCCATCAAGTTTCTATTAATTCTCTCCGCTGTTCCATTTTGTTCCAGAGAGTAAGCACACGATTTTTGATGAATTACCCCATATTCCTGGAAAAAATTTTTAAAGTTTTTCATTAACATATTTGCCTCCGTTGTCAGTTCTGAGAATTTTGATTTTGGTTGAACACTGATTTTTCAGCCATTTTCTTGAACAATACAACTGTTTCGAAGACATCAGATTTTCTCTTAAGCGGATATACAAACAATTTTCTGGAATAGTCGTCAACAAACGTTACCAGATACCGAGCTCCAGAAAACGAGTTTACACTTAGCGGACCGACAACATCAGAATGCACTAACTCTAATAATTTAGTAGCTCTTATACTGTCTTCTCTTATTGGCTTTCTAGTTTGTTTCCCTTTTCACAAATCACGCACGGCTGTTTGCTTTTATTTTCAAAATTTACGCCATCTGAGGATTTTTTTTCTTCAGTTAAATTTTTGTCGCAAATGTGTCCCATTCTTCTGTACCAAAGACCAAGTTCTTTAGTAGCAACAAATGCGCTATTTTCTTTTGCTCGGGTTTCACTATTTATTCGATATAAGTCGTTATAGATCTTAGCAGAACCAACAAGTTTACCATTCACGTTCAATATGCGGCATGTTTCACCTTCAAAAATAACTTTCTTACCGCTTTTTGTCATTTGTCTTACAGAGAGCAGGTTTGCACACAAGCTAGGTACATATTCAGCATTTTTCACTGATATTTCTTTTTTTGAATTACCTTCTATGTTATGTATGTTATACATACATTTGCTGTCGTTTATCATGTAGTTAGTGGCGCCGCAGTCTACGTACCAATGCATAAACTTCTCATTGTCTTTGCAGCAAGGTTCGTTTGCGATTGCGTTCAAACTCGTACCCGATGCTATTGAAGAAAATTATCGTTTTTTCTATTTTGCTTACCGTTACCTCTGTTGTTAACGTTTTTGAAACTGCTGTTGATGTTGTTTTTGTTTTTGTTACGGAAATTTCTGGAAATGTGTCCATATTCCTTGCAGTTGTAGCATTCTACCGGCTTTTTCTTCTTATAGTTGAAATTTTTTGAATAAAGTACAGCTTCCTTTTCCCCACTTGGAGCATCAAATTTAGCATCTTGTAAAAGAAGATTCTTTACCTTATGGACAGTCGACTTTTCTTTTGAGTTCTCGACAGCCATTACCAATGGTTTAAATTCATCCGTCAACCCAGCTAACATAAGTGAAGCAGTATTACTAGCTCATTGACATATTCTTGTGTAGAATCATAATTCCGCAGTTTCATGTTCACTAATTGTTTCAACAATTCGACTTTACGCGTAAGACCAGTGTCCTCAAAAGCACTCATCAACGCATCCCACGCTTCTTTTGCTGTTTTAGCTGCAGCAATGTGTCCAAAATTATTTCTGCCAAGGCACGTTCATCCAAGACTGCATCATTGACAACAACCGACCCGGTTTCCACGACTTTCCAGCATCCTTTGATGATCAGACAAGATTTTGCTTGCCTCTTCCACACGTCGAAATTTTCGCGTCCCTTTAGACGCTCCAACGAAAATCCAATAGGAAGGCTCGCCATCTTATTTGCACCAAGGTAAACAAAAACTTTTTATTTAAAAAAAAAAAAATTTTGGTATTTTAATTTTCACCGCGTGACATGTAGCCCATAACCTGTTAATTTGAATATTTATTTAGACTCACTAAGCTTTAACAATTTTCATTACAGAAAAAGCTAATGACAAATAGAATTAATAAACATAAAAATATTAACAACAAGTACATATAATCAAGTACTGGAAAAATACAGTGACTTATTACATTTTTCATTTATTCTCACTGCGTCACTGAGCTATGACCTAGTTGAGTTGATCGTTATAGTGAGCTGAGCGAAATGGGTGCTCACTACAATAGATGATTTTAGCACAGTACTGAGCGCTTTTGTGTCATAGTGCTTTTGTTTCAGTGCGCTTTTGTTTCAGTGCTCTTTTGTTTCAGAGCGCTTTTGCTTCAGAGCTGAGCGGTTTTGATAATTTCTGTCATATATGAAATGATTAGAGTTGTGCCTTTCAGCTCAGTGAGCTGAGCGCTCATTTTAGTTCAGTTCATTTTTATGGCCAAAGTGTATTTGTATTTTGTATGATCTCTATTGTGAGCTAATAAGGCCTAGGTTATTTTAATGACAATAAAACAAGTTTTATTTCATTTTTCCCGACGTTTCGTCAATTATTTGTTGACTTTATCAAGGGTAGGGAAATCTATTTTATTATTAAAAAACATTTATTATTGATTTTACATATATATGTACGGCTAAACATTTTACTGAATCTGCTTACTTACAACTTTGTTAAAACATTTCCATTAATTTTAAATTTTTATAAACATTAAAAATTGAAACTTTCGATTATAACAAAATCACAGCTTAAGTGTACATCACAGCTCATTTTAATGCTACTTTGTAGCTTGTGCTGATGTTGTTCGTATCTTCCTTTAAATTCTTCGTCTTTTCTATCCTTTGTTGTATTCCTAAGCTTTCTACTGTGTATCTTTTCTTTCCAATATTCTCTCTGTCCAAGATCTTGACTCTTTCAAAATCAGCTGTGTGTCCAGGGTCCAGTATATGTTGTGATAGTGCTGTTGATTGTTTATTTTTCTCTATGTGTTTCTTATGTTCTTCCATTCTGGTTCCTAAATTTCTTTTTGTAGTTCCAATGTATACCATATCACAGCTGTTGGTTTTATTTATTTATTTTAAAGTCTATGAATTTAAAATTCGTACAGACTATTTAAATACATGCATATACATATATACAGATTATATTTCAAAGAAAATATAAATTATTGGCTTTTATTTAATGCAAACAAAATATTTCGTTTAATAAAATTTTCACTGAAAGAAAAATCAACATAATAATATAGCTTGTTAAAGTCCTTACAGCATCTAATAAAGGGATCAGAATTAGCTTAATTTGTTCTTAAAAATTTAACATCAAGTAAACAAAAGAAACGAGTAGGACGTTGAGGAACACAAAATGATAAATTTTCAATTAAAAATTCAGAGCAGGTTTTACCGTTAATTATATTTAAAATAAATAAAGTGTTTAACATAGATCTTCGACTACTTAGGGATGGTAACTTAATAATTAATTTTCATAACCTTTGCACTTTATTTCATAGACTACATTACTTTGTTGTTGGTTTTTAATTGGCGCTTTAATTTTTGTAAAGATTTTATTTATTGTTGTGTTTGGTTTGTATGCAAAATTTATGTTGTTGTTTTTTATTGCATTTCTTATGTTTTTGTTATCAGTCAATCTAGGGATGTAACGTAAGCTCTAATATATCTCTTCTTTATTTTCCGTGATGGATTTGTTATCTATTGTATTGTTGTTTAGCTTTATGTTAGTTTCGCTGATCATTTTGCTGATGAGTTTGTTGGGGAAACTATTTTCTGTTAACGTTTTCCTGATGTATTTTATGTTTTTTTCGTGGAATTGTTTGTCGCTAAGATGGAGAATCCTAAAGATTAGGTTTTTGGCAGTGTTGATTATTTGATGTTTCGGTTGTGTGGAGTTGAAATTTATGATTCTGCCGGAAGCAGTATCTTTTTTGTACCAGTCTGTTATTAGTCTGTTGTTGTTCCTTTGTATTTTTGTGTCTAAATAGGCAATAGTATTATTTGTCTTTATTTCCATGGTGAATTGTATTTTTGGATGAAAACTATTGAAAGCCTTTAAAATTTTGTCTTTTTCTTCCGATTTTACAATTGCTAGTAAATCATCTACATACTTTGTTATGTATTTTAATTGGATGTTTTCCACGCTAAGCTTCTGTAGAGTTTCGTTTAACAAATTGTCAAGTACAAGATCCGCGATGGTTGGTGAAAGTGGATTCCCCATGGGCATACCAAATATCTGGTTAAAAATTTCATTTTCATATATAAAATAATTATTTTCACAGAGACAAAACTTTAGTATTTTTACGAACGAGAACCTGGACATCTTTGTGTAGTTCTGGATGATTGTCCATTTTTGCATTATTATATTTATTGTTTTGTTGACTGGGATATTAGTGAATAGTGAAACGATATCTAGTGAGATCAGATATATATATATATATATATATATATATATATATATATATATACCACATTAGGTTAGCACATCATCTAAACCAAAATTTATCTTGTATATTTACAAATTTAATTATTCCTTGTTACCATTTCGCAGCCCTGAGACCGCCGCAATAAATTTCACAACACAATAAAATTTTATAAAAAAAAAACAATACAACTGAAAACCAGACAGAAGATCACGACTTAACACCGAAAACGCTTGGAGGGAGAACATGGTGTTAGATTCTCCACTTTGCCCACCCATCCTAGGACACCTTCTTCCTTACATCCGTTCTATGTGTCCCTCATAACCCACACGCACGCTAGTACACTTACCTACACATCCAACGTACTCGAAACCAAAAACTTAACACACAGACATTCTCATGTATCACTATAAACAAATTCACATATTTATTAAAAAAAACGGGGTATAAAAATAAAACTTACTTAGTAATCACAAATTTTAAAATCTTAATGCTAATATTTTGTTTTTTTAAATTTGTTTCTTACACTAGTATTTTTTTATATCCTATACAATCGTTTTATTAACTTAACAGGGTGCCTAAATATACTAGAAAGATCTACAACAAACTCAACAGTTTCACTCGACAAATTAACATTAACGAATTTTCCCTCACCAAACAAAAAATTTTAATAGAAGGCTAGCTTCTTTGCACTTGACCTACCTAAAAGAGCTCCCTTAGATGGCTATAATGTACATAATCGAAACTAACACAAACAAAAAAACTCTATCACAATCCCTTTTAAACGAAGGAAACAAAAGAAACTTGCAAATTATATTAACAAAACATTCCCCTAACAATTATTGAACATAAACCAAAATTAATATAGAAATTACCCTAGACTTATCACTACACTTAGACTACTTATAACTATTTATTCTAAACCCTATTTCCACACTGCTTTATTTAATTTTATCGTTTTATAAAAATCCCTTAAACGTACTGCCTATTTAAATTTACTGTACAAAAATTTGATTATCTTTCTTTTTTCTAGGACAAATTTTAACTGTGGCGAAACTCTTTTCTTCAGTTATATCTTCCTTCTTTTATTTCTTTATACCGTCACTTCTAAAACCTTCTTATACCGCCGGAGTCTACTGGCGACCTAGGATGTGATCATGCGAATTTTTCACAGCCGGATATGATAGGTATTTAAACGTTTTTACATGTTATTCGCCGGGCTCTAATACTGGTACCTCCTAATTTCTTTCGCTGGCAGTACTTCCCTCCTAGTCCTCTTGCAGACAGTTGTCCAGACTACAAATTTATTATTGTTTTCTTCTTCGTATTTTTTTCTGTACTTTGTATTTACTAATATTTTTATCTTCCGTTTTTTTCTTTTTTTGGCCACCACAATCAAAAAATGTCTAAAAACAACTTTTCTAACGGCAACCTCGCAATCCTCACTCACCCACATTCCTTGGAAAACCCATACCAATCTTCCAAGGACTTCTCCTAACACACACTCACTCACATTCCTTGGAAAACACATACCAATCTTCCAATTACTTCTCCTAACACACACTCACTTTCCCTTTCATCCCATTTTCACTCACGCACTCACAATGATCCATTGGATCGAACTTCCAACACTGATCACTTCCATCCATACAACCCTGCTCACTCTCTCACTCTGGCAAAGCCCTACCTACTCTTCTGCTCTGTGGCAGTACTACCTAGCATCCATTTTTCAATTCACACTTCTTTTTTTCTCACACAGCAAATCACACTTACAAACATCAACAAAACGAAATAAATCCCAACAAAATTATAATCAACAAAACAGGATAAACCAAAATAAACTAAACATCAACAACACCGAATAAACATCTACATCATACGGAACCACCACAAAAAAAACCCAGCAGCACGCATCGCATCCACACAGGCGTGCATGGTAGCCGCACCCTATCCTGGTTGCCCTGAATGCACTATGTCCCCAAATGTGTCGCAACTAAACTCCGGGGATACCACGTAAACGGCAGTAGGACCGGTGTGCGGCAAGACAAATTGGATGAATTGTAGGACTGCTAGTGACACGATAACAACACACAACAAACATACATATACATAGAAGTAATGCGGATGTATCTACTTCCGTCTATACCAATAAAAAAAATGAAAACGTGGGGAACTCCCACACCCTGAAAAGTCTCAGGCCGTGCTACTCAATCATCCAGGTAAGTACCCACCCTATTCAGTGACATATTCTAAAGTCCGGTCTATTTTCCTAGGTACGTGCACATTCATCATCACACCAACCATCGTCTTCACCCAACATACCGCCTGCAAATTAAGTAAATATCAAAAATAATTTTATCTATTTATCTACTAACGTCTGCTAATCAATTGTACTCTATTGACAACTCCCTTGCTTCTTATATTTTTACCAATTAAAATTCAAATTCGAAGCCTTATTCCAGTCTCTCATTTATTTTCCTTCTCGGTTAAACTCATGTATTACGTTGACTCTCATAGGATATCGAAACGGTCTTCTCCACAACCCACAACTCTAAATCCTCGGTCATAAAAAAACAATGTTAGGTAAACCTACATTGGCTAAAAAAACGGGACGGACACTAAATAGACTTAAAACTATATTGCACCCTATCCCTACTGTTCTTCAACCTAGCACTATTTTATTAACCTAGACATCACAGAAAAAAAATATTGCACATGTTTCTACACCTTGATGTCTTTGGCGTGATATACACCGATAGATTTTCCCTGGATGGCCTCTAATTCGAACATGTTATCCCCCACAGGTTTCACTATTCGACATTTTAGGTATTTGGGGCAAAATTTAGCATTCTGGCACCTCTTAAAATTTGAAACTGCAAAATTTTTTCTAAAAACCTCCTGTCCTGGACTGAATTAAATTGTCCTACCCCTATTGTTGTACCTAGATGCACTTTTTTCTTAAGCTTCGTGAATATTGTTCTTGACCCTCTCTCTGATTGTTTCCAACTTGTCGTTCTTCCCCAAATCTTCTATACAGTGTTCGGACATCGACCGAAACTTTTGAGCCAATCTGTAATCCGCTCCATTCGAATATAGATGATATCCGAATAGCGCGAAGAACGGAGGCACACCGGTAGCCGCTTGAACTGAAGTTCGTAATGCACACTCTATCTCCGGCAGGTATAAATCCCAATCCCTATGATCATCCTTTAAATAAGCCCTTATGGCTGATAATACGGATTGATTCACTCGTTCAGCTGCTTTGGACTGTGGTGAATAAAACGCGGTCTTCATGTGCGTTATCTTATACGCCCTTAACATCTCGCAAAAAGCTTTGATACGAATTGTTGTCCATTATCACTGTGCAGTGTCTCTGGTACGCCAAATTTCTAGAAAACTTCCTGTATAAGGAATTGAATCGCATTCTGTGCCGTAGCTTCCTTCATGCCCTTTAAAAATACAAATTTTGAAAAATGATCTACTACGATGAATATGAAAGTGTTTCCATTTCTAAATCGCGGGTATTTGCCTAAAAAATCGACGTATAATTTTCGAAAAGGTCTGTCGGTCACTACTTCACATCCTATGGTCGGCATTGTATTTCGATCCACGGATTTGCTCTCCTTACACGTTTGGCAGTTACGGACATATTGTTGTACCTGACATGCCATTCGTGGCCAATAATATAACCTCCTCAGCCTTTCTAACGTCTTTCTCATCCCTCCATGAGCAGTTGTGACAGACTCATGTGCCTTTTCAATTAACAAGTGGTTAATATCCTGGGGAATCCACAACTTCCATGTTGATTCACTCATGTGTTCCAACCTGTCGAATTTGGTCTTTTTATACATTTTCCCATTATCCACTCGTAGGTCTGGTAGTTTTGACTGATTTTCCATAATATTTTTACCTAAATTCACATAGTCCTCATCCTCAAAAGCAGTCGTTTCAAAATCGAGGTATTCCTCATAATCTATTTGAGCCACTTTCACCGGTATACGTGACAACATGTCAGCCACTACGTTTTCCGTTCCTCGTCGGTGTTCAATGCTGAAGTCATACGCCTGCAGTTGAAGTGACCACCTCGCTAGACGTCCACTCAGGTCCCTCAGCGACATGAGCCATTTCAGACTGGCATGATCCGTGATGACTGTAAATTTCATCACTCTACATATGGTCTAAAACGTTTTATGGCTAACACTGCTGCCAGACACTCCTTTTCAGTGACCGAATTATTTTTCTGACGTTTATTAAATTTTTGCGAGTAAAAAGCTATCGGATTTTCATGCTCCTGATCATTCTTCTGAAAAAGAACTGCAGCTATCCAGTATTCTGAAGCATCACACTGAATATAAAATTGCTTACTAAATTCTGGGTGTCGTAACACCGGAGCCGTAGTCAGAAATACTTTCAAAGTTTCGAACGCCTCAATCGCCTATTGAGTCATTACAAACTTCTTCCCTTTCTTCAAAGTGTCGGTAAGGGCAGATGAGATGGTAGCAAAGTCTCTAATAAATCTCCTATATCATCCCGCTGTACCTAAAAAAATTCTAACTTCCCTTGGTGATTTTGGGATTGAAATTTTCTGTATTCCCGCAACCTTTTCCTTGTCGGTCCTCAACGTACCTCCCCCTATAACAAAACCTAAATATTTGAGTTCCCGGAAACAGAACACTGATTTCCCTAAACCTATGGTGAGATTGGCCTTACTTAAACATTCTGCGACCTGTTCTAAAAGTTTCAGGTGATATGAAAAATCCTCAGAGATGATTAGAAGATCATCTAAATATATAACTACGTTTGCCTTAAGTTTTGCGGGTATCACCCTGTCCATCAAACCACATAGACGCTGAGCAGCGTTGCACAGACCAAATGGCATCACGCGGAATTGGTATAGCGGTCGACCGGGTACCGTAAAAGCCGTGTATGGTTTTTCTTCCTCCTCCAATTCAATCTGCCAGAAAGCATATTTCAAATCGACGCTGCTTTGTAACGCTGTTTATTTTCCCAGCCGAGGTATCCTCAATCTGTCCAGGTTCGTCAAAGGTCTTCTTCCTTTGAAATATGGCCACCACTGTAGTTCAATTCGTGCACTTAGGTTTCGTACTCTAAGCGCCGCAACGTGCGCATAAGGGCTTCGTATATTCGATAGCAAAGTATAAGCGACGCAATGTGAATATGGTTGCAAGACTAATACGAACGATATAAATTCTTCGGATATCGCTCTGCTAAATACGGTAGCAATAATAATAACAATACGAACGATATAAATGCTTCGGATATCGTTCGGCTAACTACTATAATAAAAATAATAAGAGTGATATAAATTCTTCGGATATCACTCGGATAAATACGGCAATAATAATAATAATACGAACGATATAAATTCTTCGGATATCGTTCGGCTAATTACTATAATAATAAGAGTGATATAAATTCTTCGGATATCACTCGGATAAATACGGCAATAATAATAATAATAAAATTAATAATAATACGAACGATATAAATTCTTCGGATATCGTTCGGCTAACTACTATAATAATAATCATAATAAGAGTGATATAAATTCTTCGGATATCACTCTGCTAAATACGGCAATAATAATAATACGAACGATATAAATTCTTCGGATATAGTTCGGCTAACTACTATAATAATAATAAGAGTTCGGGTACCCTCTAATATATACACATGCACTAAAGGAAAGAATCGTATTCCAATTCATTCCTCCCGATTGTAACAAAACCTTGATCACTTATGCACCATAAACTATTAACCAAATGAGAAGTTTAGTTTCAATTGCTAATCAACACAATGTATTGTTCGATATTTGTTTGTTTTGTTTATACGGTGTGTGTATGTTATGCAGAGTGTGTATACGGCGTATGCATGAATGTTTTTATTATTATTGTATTTCTGTTTATGCGGTGTGGGTATGATATGCAGAGTGTGTATACGGCGTATGCATGAATGTTTTTATTATTATTGTATTTCTTTTATGCGGTGTGTACTTGTTGGTTGTTTTTGAATACTGTGTATGTACGTATGTTATATTGTTGACGCGATGTGAAGATGATTTGCTATGTGTATGTATGTTTATTTGTTTAGTTTATTTATACGGCTGTTTATGATCAGTAGTAAGTGTTGGGTTAGTGTATAATTTGAAACGTCATGTCACAGTCACCCCTTTCTTTAGTGGAAAAAAAATTCCTTTGTTCGTCCTAGACATTTCAAAGTGACTTTTTTATTTTTTATAGTCACTCTAACTTCGGCCGGCCCGGGGGAAAAATGTACCACATTTTCCTCGGTACCCCCGGGTCGGTAATGACGATTCCCTCGAAGAGGTTTTCTGTGCTTTTCGTCTCTTCTGGTAGGGATTGTAGCTCTTCTGGAGATGCTAGCCCCATAGTGTCGTTGTTGTAATCGTCCTCTTTGTATCGGGGTGACACCAAAGTCGGTATTTCTTTTGGGAGGAATTGTGTCGTTAGGGGGTGGTGTCGCTGTAAGTGGTGCTAATGGTGAGGACTCCGTTAAGATGTGCTCGTTTCAAAGTGTTGTGTGAGCCCAAACAACTGGCCGTGCTATCGTTGTGTACATCGGCCTGAATCCCACTTTTTCTCTCGTGCGGTACACATGGCTTCCATTGGGGAACATCGGGACACTTGCTTTTACGCAAGGTGTGTTTAACAAATCTGTCCCCTTTTATTTGGAAGTCGTGCTTTTTATCTTTGTTATCTCGTACCTCGGTCAACTTCGTTAGATACTGCTGGTTGGGGCTGGTCTTTGCAGTGCTTATAGCTTCTTTATCGGAGGACGAGAAACTGCCATCCACTAAGGTGTATAGGCGGTGTGCGCGTGTGTATGGTATTTCTGGTGACGTTAAGCAGATTCCGTCTACGCTTAGCATGATTTGCCGTTTCCGTAGGAAGTCCATGCCCAGAATCACCGGCTCGGCAAGATTAGGTAAGGCGGAGGCTAGCAGGCGTGTTGCTTGTCCATTAAAGGTGATGGTTATAGGATAGACGGAGATACCTTTGATACATGAACCGTCGGCTAGCTGCACTGACCTTTGTTGCGATCTTGGCCGGATATGTATACTTTCTAAATGGTCTCGTATGTTGGTACCTAGGTATGTTAACGTAGATCCGGTGTCGACTAACGCGCGGATAGTTCTGTCGTTAATCTGAATGTTTATGTAATATTTATCGTCACCTTCGTTCGTGTTGGTTTGATTACACTAACAGTTACGGGACATGATGTTGTCTCGCCCGTAACGAGAACAGAATAGTCTACGTTTATTTCTGCAACTAGTCCTACGATGGCCGCTTCGTTTGCAATTCCAGCAAGTTTGTTGAATCGTATGGTGTGACGTCCGTGGATATCCCTAAATAGTGACTAGGTTGGGGCCGAGTTTGTTTTATCTCTTCTTTTCGGAGTAGCTCGTATTCATCGGTGACTTCTATAAATTCGTCTAGAGTTTGAAAATCGTTGCGTCGTACATATAGCCGGTATTCATAGCGGAGCCCTTCGTAAATGCGATCGGTATAGTCCAATTTGCGTAGTTCTGGATGTTGGCGGATTAATCTTTGAAGGGTCAGGATGAAGTCTTTGGCCTTTTCTCGGGGTGCTTGTTTCCGATGATAAATCTTTTCCTCCAGGTGTGCCAAATGTCGTCTGGGGAGGAAAAACCGAATTGCCATATTTTTAAAATCTTCCCATGACGTTATATCCGTTCGTTTAATTCGATACCACTGGGCACGTCCTCTTAGTATCTCTAACAGTAACAATGTTAGTCGGTTTGGCTGGATCGAGTAGCATTCTGCGAGCTCCTCTGATCGTTCCAAAAACTCCATGAGGTTTTCGTCTCCCTCATAGGTTAAGTCCCATCGTCGGATAATGGACATAACCTCATTGCCAGTAAGGTTGCTTGACGGTTTTTCGTTGATAGGTTGGACGAAATGTTTAAATGGTTCTTGGTGGGCTGGTTTTTCTTCTTCCGCCAAATTTTCTTCTTCTAATGACCGCCGTAGGTCCTCTGATGATGCTCTAGCACGTTTGCATCGTACTAGGTCGCCTAAGGCGCGTCTCAGTTGCTTCTTCAACCTTTATGCCATGTTGACGACAAACCTCAATGAGTTTGTCCTTTTGTAAAAGGTAGTATTTTTGTTGCCTTGAATTGGGTGGTGGCAAAATGGTGAAGTCGTCCCTTCCCCGGTGGTGGTTGGGTTAATTGTTTTACCACAATGATCGGGCTTGGAAACGAGTCCCTGCTCGGGCGCCATTGTAACGCAGTTAATTTTCCCAGCCGAGGTATCCTCAATCTGTCCAGGTTTGTCAAAGGTCTTCTTCCTTTGAAATATGGCCACCACTGTAGTCCAATTCGTGCACTTAGGTTTCGTACTCTAAGCGCCGCAACGTGCGCATAAGGGCTTCGTATATTCGATAGCAAAGTATAAGCGACGCAATGTGAATATGGTTGCAAGACTAATACGAACGATATAAATTCTTCGGATATCGCTCGGCTAAATACGGTAGCAATAGTAATAACAATACGAACGATATAAATGCTTCGGATATCGTTCGGCTAACTACTATAATAATAATAAGAGTGATATAAATTCTGCGGATATCACTCGGCTAAGTACGGCAATAATAATAATACGAACGATATAAATTCTTCGGATATAGTTCGGCTAACTACTATAATAAAAATAAGAGTGATATAAATTCTTCGGATATCACTCGGATAAATACGGCAATAATGATACGAACGATATAAATTCTTCGGATATCGTTCGGCTAATTACTATAATAATGATAAGAGTGATATAAATTCTTCGGATATCACTCGGATAAATACGGCAATAATAATAATAATAATAATACGAACGATATAAATTCTTCGGATATAGTTCGGCTAATTACTATAATAATAAGAGTGATATAAATTCTTCGGATATCACTCGAATAAATACGGCAATAATTATAATACGAACGCTATAAATTCTTCGGATATTGTTCGGCTAACTACTATAATAATAATAAGAGTTATATAAATTCTTCGGATATCACTCGGCTAAATACGCCAATAATAATAATACGAACGATATAAATTCTTCGGATATCGTTCGGCTAATTACTATAATAATAAGATTTCGGGTACCCTCTAATATACACACATGCACTGTTAAGCGCGGGCTCGTTTGCCTTGCTTAACCTTATAAAATGGGATAACTTGGTGATTCACCAAGTTATTAGAATGTTTAGTGGTTTATTATCCTAGTAGTTCACCAGGATAATGCAATGTCGAATTCAGTCGTTCAAGTGGTACACAAGAATAACAAAAAATTGGCTTGTTGAAAATTAAGTAACAAGTTAATTTTAATGTTGACTGGATGAATGACAATAGTTCAATCACCCATTTTATTAAAACCTTATTGTATTTAAAGAAAAATTACAAATACAAATAATAACAGAATATAAAATTTACAATACAAAATAAAATTAAGAAGTAAAAAAATTGGTTTCATAATAAATAAAAAAATTGCAATGTAATCAATAACATTTTAAAGTGTTAAAATGTAAAATGATACAAAGAATTTTTTAGGCCAGAGACCGTTCACTCTTCTGCTACACTAATTACTTTCCCACCGTTGGCAGAAAACAGATATTGGATTTCATAACCGTATGGCTGGTGAATTAAGTAAACGAATTATTTTCCCAGTAAAAGCCAAACATATATTATATTTCTCCAATATCTGACTTGTTCTTTGCTTTAGCCCGTGTACGAGTAAATAAATATTTTGTTTTAATTTAGAACTGAATTGTGCAAACGCGGTAATTCTCACGGCAAAGTGTGGAAAAATAAAAACGTAAAAAGAGGTACGGATTTTGTTCAAATATTATTAATTCTGTTGAGAGTTTTTTTTTTTATTTTTATTTTTAATACGAAACAAAAAAAAAAAAAAAAAAACTCAAAGGAATTAACATATTGCGGCCCCAAGGGGATTGAAAAGTGCGAATGAGCGATCTCCGGCAATTTATTTTGAAGTGCGTTAAGGTGTTGGTTCCCATGAAACATTCCAGTTGGATCGTGGAGACGGTTGTGGTGCTTCGGGGAGCGGTTCACGACTTCTCTTCATCCTTTGTTTTGCTATCAGGGTAATTATCACTGTTAAAATCAAGGCCAGTCCAACATAGCTAATTGTTAAGCTATGCACTTTATGGGTTGTTGCTAGTGGAACTTGGAGCTTGAATGTGTGGGCATAAGAAAATGTTATGCTCAAGCTTATTGCAGGTACTTAGCTTCAAGTCATCTAGAGGGAAATATTCGTCACGATGAGCGTTGAGAGCCATCATTTTAGTTGTTGGTACGACAGCCATTAAAGAGTTGTTCATTAGCTGTGGTACTGGAGTAATATAGAATAGGTCATATTGCCCTTGATGAGCTAGCGGAATAAACAAAGTGCAAATAATGTGCTGAGTTGAACTTGCTGCCTGAACGGTGACTACACCTTATAAATGAATAATGTCTGCAACTGATAGTGTTAGATCCGTGGGAAGGTTCGCTTTTATTTTATCGACTTCACCCGAAAATTGTTGTGGGGTCAGTAGAACCGGACTAATTCGACCATGGTAAGTGTCCGCTAACAACGTGATCATAGATGTATGCATTTTTTGCAAATTGTTAGCAATTGCAAGTATCTGGACACTCAGTGATAAGATGATTTCCGATCGATGGTAGCTGTCATTGTTTGTGAGGTAGAGTAGTTTGTTTATTTTGTCGTTCATTTTTTCGAAGTTATCTTGCGTGCGTTGTTCAGACTGCTTCATGAGATTGAGGGTCGAATCGAGAAACGATGTTTGATTCCGCAGAAGGCTCTGCAAGTGGGCTTCGTTGTTTTTTATACTATTAATAGTATCGGTCATTTCTGCTGCATATTTGGAGTCTAGAACGCCAAACAAGGAGCTTGCTATATTTCCAACAACGTCTATTGCTCCTCGTCGCTTCCTTCTTATGAAATTTTCCAAACCGTGCTCCATTTCATCCCTGAGATTTTGAAAATGGGATAGAAGTCCGTTGCATTGATGATTAAGGGATGAGTAATCGCATGCCCTTTTCAGCGCAGATGTACCATTCCTTAGAAGCTTTAATTCGTTATAGAACGGAGTCAGTTCGAAATAAATGAGGAGCTTCCATTCAGAGATGACAGGTTTAACTTGGCCAATGTTTTCAAAATGTAATCCAGGGGTACTGATGATTTGGGTGTACGTCACTTGTTGACATAGTATTACAGGGAGAACTAACGCTACGAGCATTAGAAAACCTGTCGTGTTTAGAGTACACCGTTTTGAGGGTGGCTCATTTATGGTTTTGCTCTTGGGTGAATTGTCTCTTTTTCGTGTTGGTTTCTCATCTGTTGTTTCATCGTTAACATTTGTTCCTTGTGGCTCCACAGGAAGAGGAGCCAGCAAGTGAATCGCTCGCTTAACGATACCACCAGATGTTTTTACATCAGCTGCTCTGACGAATCCGTCTTGACCGGGGTATATTTCAGTTACTTTTCCAAGACGCCATTTCATAACTGGTGTGTTGTCCTTAATTATAACTATGGTACCCCGTTGCAAATTTTGAGCCCGGGTTTGCCACTTGTTCCGTTGCTGGAGTTCACTGAGGTATTCCTGCGACCATCGTTTCCAAAATTGATGTTTTATTTGTGACACTAACTCCCATCGCTTTGTAAGAGTGGTTGAAGGTGAACTGGCAGTTGCATCCACTTGTGCTGTAAGAGGTTCACCAATCAAAAAGTGGCCTGGTGTTAGTGCAGCCTCATCATTCGGATTACCCGGCAACGGTGCAATCGGTCTCGAATTAAGGATTGCTTCGACTTCTACGATCACGGTTTCCATTTCTTCATAGGTCAGAGACGCGTTTGCCATTTCTTTCACAAGTAATCTTTTAGCAGATTTGACTGCAGCCTCCCATAGTCCGCCGAAGTGCGGGGCTCGTGGAGGTATGAAATGAAAACTGATGCCTTTGCTGACACACTCTTGTTGAATTTTTTCTTGAGCAGCTGTGGCGAAAAGAGCAGGTGACAACTCTTCTAATTGATTGCGAGCTCCCACAAAGTTTGTTGCGTTGTCACAGTAGAGATGCTGACAGTGACCCCTTCGGCCGATGAATCTTTTGAGCGCTCCAATGAAGGCGTCAGTTGTAAGGTCTGTTACAAGCTCCAGATGCACTGCCTTTGTCGAGAAGCAACAGAATACTGCGATATACGCCTTTTGGGGTCGCTTTCCTCGTGTTTTGAAGTGAACCCAGATTGGACCACAGTAGTCAACTCCTGCATTAATAAAGGGTCTTGCTGGTATTACTCTTGCTTCTGGCAAGTTTCCCATAATTTGCTGCAGAAGTTTTGGTTTCGCTCGTGCACATTGCACATATTTGTGCACAGTTTCCCGAGCCAAATGTTTACCTTTAATGGGCCAAAATCGTTGTCTTACGATTGCTAGAAGTGCTCCAGGGCCACAATGTTTGTTTTCCCTATGTATCGATTCAAATATTAGTTTACTCATTGTATCGTTATAAGGAAGCAACATTGGATGTTTGGCATTGAACGATAACGTGGATGCTTCTAATCTACCTCCGACTCTTAGTATGTTATGTTCGTCTAAAAATGGGGATAAGCTTTTTATTTGACTCGATCCTTTAAGTTCCTTTTTCTGTTGCAGCTGTTTAATGTCTTCTGTGAACGTACATCGTTGGGTGGTTCGAACAATGATGGCAAGCGCTTCGTGAAGTTCAAGAGGCGTCAGAGTTTGTTGGGTTTCTCTCTCGGGCTTGCAAGTTCTGGCGGTTTTGATGAATCTTAAAATGTATCCTATGATACGTTGGAGCCTTTTTAGTGAATTTCGATGGTTGATGCTGTGCAAAAAGTTTTCACCATTGACAGCAATGAGTGAGTTGTAGGATCTTTGCTTCTGTTCAGGGGTGGGCAAATTAGGATCCAGGCCAAATCTGGGAGGCCAGTGCTTCTCGTCTCCATGCAGAAAAAATGGCCCATACATCCATTGGGGTGTATGCTGTAACTGTTGTGGATAAAATCCTCTTGATATGATGTCCGCTGGGTTATCTTTAGAACTCACATGTCGCCATTGCTCAGGTAGCGTGTTTTCTTGAATTGAAGCGATTCGATTTGCCACAAATGTGTGAAATGAAGAAGATCTTGAATGTATCCATGATAATACTATTTTTGAGTCGGACCAATAGAATGTTGGCGTTGTATTCATATCTAAGTCTAGTTTCACTTTTGCAGCTAAGTTAGCACCCAATTGTGCGGCACATAGCTCCAGTCTAGGCAGCGTTTGCTGCTTGAGTGGAGTTATACGTGATTTCGCACATAACAAGTATACTGTTATTGTTTTGTTTGGTAGTATTGTTCTCACATAAATTGCAGCGCCATACGCCCTTTCGGAGGCGTCGGAAAAAACATGAAGTTGAGTCTTGTTAGGAAGAACTCCTTTATAGATATGCCGATGCACTTGAAAGCTTTCAAGTTCACTTAGGTTGCTTCGAAAGGTTCGCCAGCGTGAGTCAAATTCTGAAGGAACTGCCTCGTCCCATGCTAGATTCAAGGTCCATAATTCCTGGATGAACATTTTGGCTCTGGCAATTACTGGCGACAGTATTCCTAGTGGATCAAAGATACGCGCCAAGTCTGACGTGACTGTTCTTTTAGTCACGGCTTTAATTGTTTGAATGTTGACCTTGATTTTAAGAAGGTCATCTTTAGGTACCCATACCAATCCCAGTGTTTTCGTGTAATCAGTTTCGTCGGAGAAGTCAAGACTGACTTCTTGGTCATAACTGGGAATGTTCCGGAGCAGCTGGGCATGATTAGCGCACCATTTTCGTAGATGGAACCCGTACTTAGCCAAGACGTCTCGCAGCTGGCGCTGAGTTTCCAGGGCTGTATTCAAGCTATCGGCTCCACCTAGCCCATCATCGACATAAAAGTTCTTTTCCAAGAAACAGGCTGCTAAAGGAGCTTGCATCTTATTATCCTTGACTATTTCCTTCACACATTTGATTGCCAGATATGGTGCTGGTCTAGTACCATAGGTAACGGTATTTAATTGGAAATAACTAATGGGCTCAGAGGAGTGATTTCGCCAGAGGACAATCTGGTACTGCCGGTCCTTGGGGTGGATATAGATTTGACGGTACATTATCTCGATATCTGTTGTGAATACGAAACGCGGCAGCCGAAATCGCAATAGAACCGTAAATAGATCATTTTGTAGTGGTGGTCCAGTGTGCAGAATATCATTTAAGGATTTTCCTGAGGACGTTTTTGCTGACGCATCGAAGACGACTCTGAGTTTAGTTGTACTACTTTCGGGTCGCAAAACGCAGTGGTGAGGAATAAAGTATTTATGCCCCATTATTTCGTCTATATTGATTTTCGACATGTGCCCCATTGTTTCGTAGTCTTTCATAAATATCGCATATTGTTCCTTCAATGAAGCGTCTTTAGATAATCGACGTTCTAGTGCGAGGAACCGGTTGAATGCAATACTGTGTGAGGACCCTAATAACGATGTTTCAGCACAAAACGGCAATCGTGCTATGAATCGACCTTCATTGTCGCGTGTGGTATGCTGATTGAAATGTGCTTCGCACTGTGTATCATTGGGTGATAAATTTTGCTCTCTTCCTTCAACCTGCTCGAGTTTCCAAAATCGCTCAATAGCTGTATTAATTTTATCCTCTTCAGTTAATACTCCGCAAATTGGTGTTGAGAGTTGTTCACTAGATACTTTTCCCGATACGATCCATCCAAAAGTTGTATTTTGCAGCAGTGGAAGGTCCTTGCCTAATTTAATTTGTCCGATCGTGAGTAGTTGATGATAATATTCCGCCCCTAACAAAATATCGATTTTTTCTGGACGGTTGAAGGTTGGGTCCGCTAATGCTACATTGCTGGGAATTGACCACCTGTCGATTGTAAGCGATTGAGCGGGTTGAGGGGAAATAATTTGCGGCAATACGAATGCTTCAAGCAGTGTTGAAAAATTGTTGAGCCGAGATTGTAGCGTAATGTTGACTCGGTGTTGAACCTTGGTGCGGCTTTTTCCAATACAGTTAATTGAAACAGAAGTAGTCCTTGCTGGGAGTCCAAGACGGTTGACTAATCGTTCTGTGATCAAATTGACTTCTGATCCTGAATCAAGGATTGCCTTGCATTCAGTTTCCAAACCATTAGCCTTGACCTTTACCAACGCTGTACCCAGTAGAACATATGGTCTTTTGTTAATGTAACTTCCCGACATGCTTTCAACTTCTGTTGGTGGGCTGACTAGAGATGTCGCGTGTTGTGTCGAGGAGTTATTCCTGATAACTGCTTCATTGGTTGACTCTGTTTCCCCTTTTGATTTGTTACGCTTCCTGGATATTGAATTCTTTTGCGGGGCCTGTTCCAAGTGTAGTAGGGTGTTGTGCATTTTTCCACATTTTTGACAGCGGCCTGAAATTGTACACTGTTTGGTCAAATGACTGTGACTAAAACAATTAACACATAGTTTATGTTTCTGTATCAAATTTAGTCTGTTTGCGGGGCTTAGCTGGATGAATTCTCTGCATCTATACAATGGGTGGCATTCTTGCTTGCAAACTAGGCATCGTTGGTTCTCATGGCGGGGATACGCCGTAAGCGTGCATGTTTTGCTAGCAGGAGAAAATGTCTTCTCTTTGTGTCCCATTGCCTCCAGAGTATGGAAGTAGTTCTCCAGAAAGGTAAGAAATTGGCTGACTGGTTGCATTTCCTTTGGGTTGGTGATCGATTGCTCATATTGAGTGTAGACAGGTTTGTCCAACTTTTTTACCAGAAGGTGTAGTAGGAGTGGATCCCATGTTGAGACTTCGATCCCCATATTAGAAAGAGCTGCCAGACATTCTTTCGTTGTATCGTGCAATCGCTTAACGGCCATTAATGTCGACGCACCCGATGGTTGATCCAGCAGTCTCTGAACCGCTGTTGCCACTATTAGTCGTTTATTATCATAACGATCCTGTAGTAACTGCCACGTGGCTTTATAATTGTCTGCAGTAACAGCGAGATGATTAATAAGCTTCGCTGCTTCACTAGTAACGTTGGTCTTTAGATAATACATTTTGTAAGCGTCTGACATCCGTTGCTCATGAACAGTTTTCTTAAATAAGTCAGAAAACGATGTCCATTTCATATAATCACCTTCAAATTTAGAGATAGTGATTGTGGGTAAAGGTAGGGTAGATGGTCTAGCCATAGTCTCTGTGGATGAGTGGTGGTTGTTGTTAGCCGTGGTAAGCTGGATGATCGCTAACTGAGCGGCTTGTTCGAGGTGGATGTATCTGCTTGTGTCATAACCAGCGAGGTCTGGATCGGGATATTTATCCAACACTTCATCATTAAGTAGTTCTAGCTGCTGCCATAGTTTGGTGATGGTGGTCTTTTTAACATCGTAATAAGGCCCATCCTGACCTGACTGCAACTGGAGGCCGTCTAGCTGTCTAGCCAGAGCTACCATCTTTCCAAGGGAGCGGCTGATTAAACCATCGTGGCCACTTGTAGGTTGTGGGGGGTTGCTAATGACTTTGGGCTCGTCGCCCACCTTTGACGGTAGGTCATTAGGGTTTTTGGCGATTGCTCCATTGCCTTGGTAAGTGAGCTCGTGTTCCATTAGAGCTATATATTTGGATGCCATTGACTGGATTTGATTATAGCGGTCTGCAGTGAAGTATTCATCTTCCATATGAATATCCTTCAGAGTCCGTAATTTGGTATCTGCCTCATCAAATTCTGTCCAAGCTGTAGTCAGCCGCGACAATCGTTCTTTGTAGTACGTTGGGGTTTTGCGGCTAGCTGAGTCCTTGGTAAAGTTGCGGATGATTGTGGCGATATGCTCGCCGGTCTCCTTCAGTTGGCGAAGAAGCTGCTCTGCGGATTCCATATTGCTTTGTTGATGCCTTTTGGGAGGTTATTTAAGAGTTGTAGTAGGCTGCTTGTTGCTTGTGATGCAACGTTGGTTGTGATTGGGCGCCTGTAGTTTGTGGTTGGTCGCTGATGTAATGGTTGTGAATTGTTCACTTGAAGGACTTTTTGGTTTTCCTAACCTCGTGTCCTGTCACGGTCGCCAAAATGTTAAGCGCGGGCTCGTTTGCCTTGCTTAACCTTATAAAATGGGATAACTTGGTGATTCACCAAGTTATTAGAATGTTTAGTGGTTTATTATCCTAGTAGTTCACCAGGATAATGCAATGTCCAATTCAGTCGTTCAAGTGGTACACAAGAATAACAAAAAATTGGCTTGTTGAAAATTAAGTAACAAGTTAATTTTAATGTTGACTGGATGAATGACAATAGTTCAATCACCCATTTTATTAAAACCTTATTATATTTAAAGAAAAATTACAAATACAAATAATAACAGAATATAAAATTGACAATACAA
The DNA here is from genome assembly GCA_951800035.1 of Linnaemya tessellans. Lineage (NCBI taxonomy): Eukaryota > Metazoa > Arthropoda > Insecta > Diptera > Tachinidae > Linnaemya > Linnaemya tessellans. Next base: position 78,400,860 of record OX637532.1, read on the forward strand.
AATAAAATTAAGAAGTAAAAAAATTGGTTTCATAATAAATAAAAAAATTGCAATGTAATCAATAACATTTTAAAGTGTTAAAATGTAAAATGATACAAAGAATTTTTTAGGCCAGAGACCGTTCACTCTTCTGCTGCACTAATTACTTTCCCACCGTTGGCAGAAAACAGATATTGGATTTCATAACCGTATGGCTGGTGAATTAAGTAAACGAATTATTTTCCCAGTAAAAGCCAAACATATATTATATTTCTCCAATATCTGACTTGTTCTTTGCTTTAGCCCGTGTACGAGTAATTCTCTCGGCAAAGTGTGGGAAAATAAAAACGTAAAAAGAGGTACAGATTTTGTTCAAATATTATTAATTCTATTGAGAGTTTTTTTTTATTTTTATTTTTAATACGAAACAAAAAAAAAACCTCAAAGGAATTAACATGCACTAAAGGAAAGAATCGTATTCTAATTCATTCCTCCCGATTGTAACAAAACCTTGATCACTTATGCACCATAAACTATTAAGCAAATAAGAAGTTTAGTTTCAATTGCTAATCAACACAATGTATTGTGCGATATTTGTTTGTTTTGTTTATACGGTGTGTGTATGTTATGCAGAGTGTGTATACGGCGTATGCATGAATGTTTTTATTATTATTGTATTTCTTTTATGCGGTGTGTACTTGTTGGTTGTTTCTGAATACTGTGTATGTACGTATGTTATATTGTTGACGCGATGTGAAGATGATTTGCTATGTGTATTCATATATGTATGTATGTTTCTTTGTTTAGTTTATTTATACGGCTGTTTATGATCAGTAGTAAGTGTTGGGTTAGGGTATAATTTGTAACGTCACGTTACAGCATATATAGTGCGTTTGGTCTATTCTGCTCAGTATGCCGTCTATGTTTTGCAGCGGATATGCATCCTTTACAGTGACCGCGTTTAGTTTGCGTGCGTCCAAACAACCGCACGCATACACTATTGCCTGAACTGCAGGTGAAATAGGATAATGTTTGTGCTTTACAGGATTTGTCCCTTCTATCAGCTTTAGCTCGTGTTTCTCTATGTGTGTACACCCTAAACCTTTTTCCTCGAACGCTGGAAATTTTCTAATTACCTCTGCTAATTGATTTTGTTGTTCACTAGTCAACTCATGCGCCCTTAGTTTATGCCTGCTATCCTCATCCTCATTAAAATCTTGAACGATTTCCGCAGTTATTGCCGCCGATGACATCAATTGTGGCGCAGTTTCAAATGCCTGCCAGAAATCTATTCCCAGGTATACTTCTTGTTCTAGCTCAGGACATAATACTATGTTCATACGGCAAAGTGAAACACTTGTTTCGCTCTCTGAAACACGATTGTGAACCCTGGTGTTCAGACGATGGTTCTTGTTTCATTTTGATGTTTACATATATATCCTTCTGTACTTTAAAATACGCTTCACTATTTCTTTTTTTCCATTTTTATTTTAATATGTACATATACGCCTTTTTTTAATTTAATATTTTTATATACATTTTTGCACACATTAATTTTCTCGTTTTCTTTGTTTATATATTTTGTGAGAGCTAGTTCAGATAAACTTGCGATAATTTGTTATCAAAATTGGAGATGATAGTAAATTTATAGTGTTTCGCAGCAAGTTTCATAATGAAACATGATGTTTCGCTCTCAAATTTTTGTATGGTGAACCATGATGTTTCAACCGTGTTTGGAGCGCGAAACACGAATGAGAGCGCGAACCCCGGTAATTTCTGTCCGTGTGAACATAGTATAAGTAAAAAGTTATTCTGCTCTTCTTTCCCTCATATTCCACTCCTAGCTCACTTTTACCCAATATCCTGTGCTGCTGACCTGTTGCCGTACTAATGCAACTGCACAAATACTTAATTTTAGCGATTATTTCCCTTGCCGTTTCCCTACAATTTTTTCCTAACCGACTGACTGGTGAACCTGAGTCTAAAAGGCCCCTACACATTTTTCCCTCAATACTGACCGTAGCATATGGTCTAGGATCTAACTTGGAACAACAGCGATTTATTGTCTCCGCTATCAATTTACGTTGTATTTTTCTGTTTATAAAATCGTTTCTTAATTTCCGAATATATTCATGTTGCCTTGCGTTTGTGCCTTGCATTTTCTTCTTCTCCGAGCTTAAAATTTTTTTCTCTTCTGCTTCCGCAATATCCCCTAAACTACTTTCCGAATCATCAGTGATGTGGCAATCATTATTAAATATCCTGTTTGTCGTTATTTCATATTTTCCCTGTCTTAGTGGTAAACTATGCCTATCCTTGGAAAAATCGTTTCCGCTACGCACTATTGTGTCTTCGGGACCGCACCGCTGGAATATGACCCTCCCGTCGCTGTCATGCCCCTCCGAGAGTTTTCCCGGTATTGTGTACATTTTGGGCATTTAGGGGTAACTGTGTTTTGTCTGCCACATCTATAGCAAAATAAAGATATTTGCCTCGAAGCACATTCCTTAAACGTGTGGCCCTCCTGTTGGCAGTTCCAGCATACCAGCTGGTGATTTACTGCTGCTACTTCTTCCAGCCGGTCTTCATCTTCCTCCTCTACATTAATTACCGCCTCGCTGACGTATCGATGTGCTCGCCCAGCCGGTATTGGCACATTACGAGTCTCTCGCCTCGAAAACGTCCTTTCTGCCTCTATACATTCCATCCGCAAATTTTCCACTGAAAATATGGCCATGGGGTAAACTATACGAGCAATGCTCTCCCGCAGATTTCTTTTCGCATCATCTCCCCCTCAGCCACTGGAACCTCTAATCTTGCCCGTAATAAATTAAGGCTGTGAAAGTAGTCGTCAATTGATTCGCCTGGCGACTGTTTTCTTTCGACCAACTCCTGCATCAATTCCCAGTTTGATCGCACTCTTCTGTAGCGGTTTAGTAGTGCCAGTCTTAGCGTTGCCCAGTCAGATATTACGGTAGTTTGTAGCAATGCCCAATACCATTGTTGAACCGACCCAGATACCAAAAGGTGAAAATCCCGCTGTATCTCCTGCCATGAAATTTGGTATTGCCGCTGCATGTGCTCAAGACGAAATATGAACTCCTCTACAGATAATTGGTCGTGCCCACCCTTGAATTCCAGGCCAAACTTATTCACTTTGATTCGCACGTTGTCATGGTTAGGTATCGGGGGCGGTGGAAGGTCTAATCTATGAGGTAGACCATTCTGTGCCGACTGACTAGTTTCCATCCTCACAGGTCGATTCTGCTCCCTTTCGGCGAGAGATCGCACTGCCAGAGAAAATTGTGCAATACTCTCATGAACCTTCTTCATTTCGTAATTAATTCGGTCTCCCACAAAATTATTTATAGCCCTATCTAAGTCACTCTTTATTTCCTCGACGCTTTCCTTCACCACACTTTTTATTGACGGTGACAATTCCTCCGGATTCGGTTCCTTGCTGCGCCTTTCTTTTGGTCTTGCGCCCTGACTCTGAGGATGACTCATAATAGTCCCAGACAAATCATCAATGCGAGGGACACCTGTGGCCATATTTATTGAGTCGCTAAATCTACAAATTTTTTCTTTTCCCTGTGGTGTGAACCTATTCAAATCAAATGAAAAGTTACGTTCCCTGTTTCTCTTGAAATTACTAATTTTTCTTGCAGACTCTCTATCCTTTACACGCGGAGAATCGGCCATAAAATTTTCACTGATATAATTTTCAGTTCCTGCTCTACTTAAATCAGACCCTAGCTTTCTATATTCAACTAAACTGATTAATTATAATTAATTATCACCGGCTCTGGAAGTAAAAAAACTTACCAGTTAATAAAAATTATGAAAATAATAATAATAAGAAAAAGAAAAGGAAATAATTACATATACTATATGACTACAATGTTCACACAAACGTATTATCTAATTCTACAATTATACTCTCCAAAGCAGTTGTTCACAATAAGCCAAACGACAATTATATAACAATTATACAATTAACTTATACTAAAAACACATTCATATTCTAAAACTCAAATATATAATTTTACAAACAATATTTCACAGCTTTCGAGTTCAGTTGTAGTGAGGTACTCAGGTGTTAGCGCGTGGTATTCTCCTATTCTATACTTAAAGTGCTCAGAAAGAGCCTCCCAATGTTGTCAATAAGTCGTTACCTCCAAATGTACTTAGCATATGTGTTTTCAGCATTAACAGAAGCACAGGCATCCATGTACACAAATACGTATGTGCCCACCCCTGCCCTGAGAACTTCGGTCCAAACACATAGCCTGCCTACATCCCTCATAATACAACAGACCCCGGATTCTCTCTCAACCGAGCGGCTTTTATAATTAATGCAGCGTTATTACACAAAAAAGATATTTCCTAAGGAAAATACCAAATTTCCGGACCACAGACCTTCGAACATTATTTCCAAGCGGCTACCGATCATTTGCAATCCCTTAGCAAAAAAAATTTTTCTATATATGGTTTATTTCGGAATCTACTCTACTATGGCATACTATTTTCTAGCTACCAGAAAGGTGATTTCCTCTTTTACAACCCCTCTCAGCTGTAGCATTGAAAATATTATGAGCATACCTATGTTCTATGATAAAACAAACAACAACAAAAAAAAAACTAAATATAGAAATATCAAAACGTCATGTCGCCGACCGTCGCAATAAATATCACAACACAATAAAATTTTATAAAAAAAACAATACAACTGAAAACCAGACAGAAGATCACGATTTAACACCGAAAACGCTTGAAGGGAGAACATGGTGTTAGATTCCCCACTTTGCCCACCCAACCTAGGACACCATCTTCCTTACATCCGTTCTATGTGTCCCCCATAACCCACACGCACGCTAGTACACTTACCTACACATCCAACGTACTCGAAACCAAAAACTTAACACACAGACATTCTCATGTATCACTATAAACAAATTCACATATTTATTAAAAAAAACGGGGTATAAAAATAAAACTTACTCAGTAATCACAAATTTTAAAATCTTAATGCTAATATTTTGTTTTTTTAAATTTGTTTCTTACACTAGTATTTTTTTATACCCTATACAATCGTTTTATTAACTTAACAGGGTAGGGTGCCTGAATATACTAGAACAGTTTCACTCTACAAATTAACATTAACGAATTTTCCCTCACCAAAAAAAAAATTGCACTTGACCTACCTAAAAGAGCTCCCTTAGAAGGCTATAATGTACATAATCGAAACTAACACAAACAAAAAAAACTCTATCACAATCCCTTTTAAACGAAGGAAACAAAAAAAACTTGCAATTTATATTAACAAAACATTCCCCTAACAATTATTGAACATAAACCAAAATTAATATAGAAATTACCCTAGACTTATCACTACACTTAGACTACTTATAACTATTTATTCTAAACCCTATTTCCACACTGCTTTATTTAATTTTATCGTTTTATAAAAATCCCTTAAACGTACTGCCTATTTAAATTTACTGTACAAAAATTTGATTTTCTTTATTTTTTCTAGGACAAATTTTAACTGTGGCGAAACTCTTTTCTTCAGTTATATCTTCCTTCTTTTATTTCTTTATACCGTCACTTCTAAAACCTTCTTATACCGCCGGAGTCTACTGGCGACCTAGGATGTGATCATCCAAATTTTTCACAGCCGGATATGATAGGTATTTAAACGTTTTTACATGTTATTCGCCGGGCTCTAATACTGGTACCTCCTAATTTCTTTCGCTGGCAGTACTTCCCTCCTAGTCCTCTTGCAGACAGTTGTCCAGACTACAAATTTATTATTGTTTTCTTCCTCGTATTTTTTTCTGTACTTTGTATTTACTAATATTTTTATCTTCCGTTTTTTTCTTTTTTTGGTCTTGTGCTCGCCACCACAATCAAAAAATGTCTAAAAACAACTTTTCTAACGGCAACCTCGCAAACCTCACTCACCCACATTCCTTGGAAAACCCATACTAATCTTCCAAGGACTTCTCCTAACACACACTCACTCACATTCCTTGGAAAACACATACCAATCTTCCAATTACTTCTCCTAACACACACTCACTTTCCCTTTCATCCCATTTTAACTCACGCACTCACAATGATCCATTGGATCGAACTTCCAACACTGATCACTTCCATCCATACAACCCTGCTCACTCTCTCACTCTGGCAACGCCCTACCTACTCTTCTGCCCTGTGGCAGTACTACCTAGCATCCATTTTTCAATTCACACTTCCTTTTTTCTCACACAGCAAATCACACTTACAAACATCAACAAAACGGAATAAATCCCAACAAAATGATAGTCAACAAAACAGGATAAACCAAAATAAACTAAACATCAACAACACCGAATAAACATCTACATCATACGGAACCACCACAAAAAAAAAACCCAGCAGCACGCATCGCATCCACACAGGCGTGCATGGTAGCCGCACCCTATCCTGGTTGCCCTGAATGCACTATGTCCCCAAATGTGCCGCAACATCCTCTCCTCTAATATGTTACGTGCTGCCCAAGAAACACGTGACATCATTTTGTTTAAATTTTATTGCGTGTAACAACTTTATTTTATTTTGAAATAAGACCCCAACAAATGACTGGACAGTTATTTAGCACAAATTAAAAAAAAAAAATTTTCAATAAAAAAAGATAACGCAAAATTAATTTCACTTAAAAGTTAGTATTTGGTAGGAAACCCCTTACTATTAATTACAGCTGCACATTTCCTGGGCATACTGTTCACCAGGGCCATGCATCGTTCCTGTATAGCGTACCATGCCTTTTGTATTTCCGTCCACAAATCGCTCAAGTTTTTGGGTTTAACAGCTGTAATGTGTTTCTCTACATCATTCCATAGGTTCTCTATAGGATTGAGGTCCGGTGATTGAGCTGGCCATTTTAATACATCGATATTATTTTCTTCCAAGCAACACTTCACTATGCGTGAAGCATGTTTTGGGTCGTTATCATGCATAAATCGCCACCTAAGTGGCTTATTTCCCTCCGCATATGGAATCATTGTATAAAGAAGTATATTTTTGTAAACGTATTGATCCATTCGTGTACAATTTTGTGTATGGGACCAACACCGTACCCAGAAAACGCTGCCCAAACCATCACATTTCTTTGATGTGTGTACTTTGGGTTGTGCTGCATGACATTTTCCGTCTGATCCAAAAAGAAAAAACTTAGATTCGTCACTCCAGAGAACATTTTTCCAAAAAATCATTGGCTTCTCTAAATGTTCACGCGCAAAAGAAATTCGGGACTTCAAGTTCTTCTTTGATATGAGTGGCTTATATTGTACAATACAGCCACGTAAATTTCTTTCATTTAATCTTCTTCTAATTGTTCTTGACGAGATGTCAATACCAAATTTTGTTGAAAATTTGGTTTTGACATTCATTCGAGGTCTTAAATGGGTCTGCAACTGAGGCCCTATAAATAAAGGAGTCCTCCCTCCGGGTGGTTTTTCTAGGTCTACTACCCTGTTCAACATTTTTGTACGTCCCATAAATCTGAATGTGGCCTAATGCGTTATAGACCATCTTCCTGGAGCAGTTCAAAATGGATGCAATCTCACTAACAGTGTTTCCTCTCGAGCTCATTTCCTGAATTACTTGACGTTGCGCATCTGTGCACCACTAGCTTTTAGCCATGTCTAATTATTATTTTCTGGTTTTTATTCAACCTTTTAAAATGAAGTATTTATAAAACTTACCACTTTAAGATTTTAAAGACGAAGAATAATGAAATATATCAAAAGTTGTAAAATGTGCTAAAATGCTGTCCAGAGCAGATTACTTATTATTTGTAATTAAACAAAGTTAAAATAAAAACCACAAAACGGAACAAGAAAAAAATAACGGTACATATTGATCACACCACACAAAGCAGTTATGGGTAAACACATACATTAATTTATGATAACTAAAAAAAATGCGCTTTCGACTTTAACGTATATGAAGTTTGCTAACCTAATGTCCACCATTGTGTATATGTGGGTGTGTGTGTGAAAATGAATATGTGTACCTATTTCAATAAAGAAAATATAAATTTTATATAAAAAAACTAGTTTATTTTCATAAGTGATTACTTCGTTCATAGCAACTTCAAAACCATGTACATAGATTAAATTAGGGAACATTAAGAAACATTTACAAATATAATATATTCTTATTATTAATAGTTAAAAATAATTGACAATACAAAATTAATATATTTTCTCTCTTCCTATTACAACTGAAATGATTTTTGACATATTGTTTGATTGAAATATACCATGCAATAACAAAGATTTTACTATATTTTTAAACGCAGTAGATAAGTTAAAAATATATCTAAAAAATTACATTATAATTAAGAAACCTTTGTAAAAGCGGTTTCGATAAAGAAAAATTAACTGACTTTTTGAATAAAGTAGCACAACCGGGTTTTATTGACTATATGAAAGCGGTTAAACCAAACTTTGAACATTAAAAAGTTTTTGAAAAATAGTTGTTCGGATAATGTTGCTATGGTATTGGATATGTGGACGGACTCATACAAAGACGGAGCTACATTAATATAAGAATTTTAATCTGCAAGCAATTTGAACCATAGTGCCTAAGCTTAAAAGCTGATGTTTTTCACCACCCTACCAACAAAATATAAATTTCCAACAATATTATAGAAACGATGGTGACTTATGCGATTGAAAGTAAAAATATTGTGGTAGTAAGCGATGGTGGTAGCAATATAGTAGCTGCCATAAAGCTTTTAAGCAAAGAGCGATTAACGCGTTCGAGTCATTCTCCACATCGATTTGTAGTCCATGACGTTTTAAATAATAAAGATTTTACTGTATTTTTAAATGCAGTAAATAAGTTGAAAAAAATATATATAAATGTTTAAATTATAATATAGAAATCGTTGTAAAAATTCAAAGCGGTTTCGATAAAGAAAAATTAACTAACTTTTTGAATAAAGCTGAGAAAATATTATCGGTGGTGGAAATCGAAGATCAGTTTAAAATAGAAGAGAAATATGGTTTTATGAAAAGCAACACCTTCCAAATTTTAATGAATTCCAACGACACAAGATGGAATACAATACGTTATATTTTTAAAAGTTTTATTGAAAACCAGAAGGTTGTTAATGTTGCTTTAGTGGAAATTAGGAAAACAGATTTTGCACTTAATACATTAGAAAAAATGCTAATGGAAGCATTTTTAAAATTTTTAGAAATATTCGAAGATGCAACAAAGTATTTTCAAGGAAGAAAATATTCAACAGTGAATTTATGAAAAAATTATGGACACAATAAAAGAAATGCTGCATTTAAATAGAATATAAACAAGGGAAAGCGTTATATTCGACCGGGTCGAATCTTAAATACATCCCCCCCCCCAAATATTTAGTAAGTGAATTTAAAACGTTGAACTTGATGGGACAGAGTTCCTTTTTATAATATCGCACGTCAACGTCCACTAAAGGGGGTGCGGTTCAAAAATAGACAATATCATGTTTTCCACAGGCGAACGTATGGGCATTGCTAGACCGTCTTAGACTTCATCACTAATCAAGAATATACAAGGGCTATGGGGGAGGTACCAGGTTTCGTCTCAGCTTCGACATTAAAGCTTAAACATTTTTTTCTTAAGAAATGTAGGCTTAAGTAAAACAATTTGTTAAATTTTAATGCTATTTTTGCATATAATAACGCCCACTAAAGTGGGCGGGGTCCAAAAATAATTTTTTTTATGGCTCCAAATTTAAGGCGTTGGATCGTATTTGACATAAAAATATATCATTTGCTTAACAAAATAACCAAACAACTTTAAAAATTATGTTATTTTTTCTGGGTTGGTTTAGTTCTTCTTAGGGGAACTTTCTTCCTTTTTGCCCGATTTAGCCCATCACCGAACTTAACCTGCTCTAGATATATTTATACCAAATTTCAAGAGTCTAGCTCTTTTCGTTTGGACTGAATCGTGATTTCCACAGACGGACGAACGGACGGACATGCTCAGTTCGTCTTAGATTTCATCACTGATCAAGAATATATGTATATACTTTATGGGGTCTGAGATGGATATTTCGATGCGTTACAAACGGAATAACAAAGTGAATATACCCTCCAAATTCTTTTTTGTATAAAACGGACGCTATTGATGGTAACTGGGCTTAGATTTTATCGTCGGGCGGTAATCAGAGACCCTGCCATTGAAAATGCTTCTTCTGAAGAGACACTTGTTGAGGAGATGCACAATATTGCTGCAGCTACTTCGGCTGTATTAGGGTAAATCTGTAAATGTTTTTATATGTGTTTTACTTATATTAATATTTAATTAGGAAGATTATTACCTGTTCATTTTTTCCAAAAAGCGAATGTGTCACATTCATTGTTGTGGCTCGCCTCAAAATAATTTTTGATTTCCCTTTCCAACGGATTCGAATAGCTTTTTTATTAGTGGACGCTACAAACATCACAAGACCACTACGAATAATGTTTTCTTCCAATTTCTAACATAATATTAAAATTTAAAGTCATATAGCATAAATTTAAATTAATTATGACGTAATATTACCTTTTTTTTATTCTGTGAAGATGTTGCATTATCTTCATGAACTGTTGTGGGCTGTGTACCGAGAACATCCTATATTTGTTCATAAACTAACTTATGTCTAGCAATTCCTCCTTCTGCGTCATCATCTGTTAGTTGCTCAAACAGGTCCGTTTTCCTGTTTCCGGGAACTTTCCTCAACCATTTATCTAATCGATCCCAATTTTTTTGAATTGGATCGATCATCGCAGAAACCAAATGTATTTTATAAATTTTTAGTCGTTTTGGAAAATTGTCTAATGCAAACGAGTACATTTTTATACTTTCTTCAAATTCAGCATTTTCTAAATTTTCTTTTATTGTATCCATAATTCTTTCGTAAAATTGTTGCGGCACAATTGGGGGACATAGTGCATTCAGGGCAACCAGGTTGCGACTAATGTTGTAGTGTAGTTTAAAAGGCAATAGTTACTTCTTTTTACCTGGAGGGTCCCGTGGGATTCGCAGGTTCTTTATTGGAACTTGGTTTACTACAACTGTATCTTAACTAACTTAGAACTATCTATTTATACTTTCTTAAAATTAACTATAAAATAATATATTGCGATTAAGCTATTTTCTATTGACCTAAATAATACAACAGTATTGAACCATTCGTTAACGCAAACAGTATTTAAGTTGAATGTACATTACTGCTGCGCTAACAAATTAGTGCAATGTATATGTAGGAGGGATGTTCGATAATGCTTCACAACATCCCTCCCCCTTTAATGGAAGAAAACATCTATACAATGATGTTTTTCTAACGGAAGTTTCTTATTCTATGTACAATTTTTAACGCTATTTTTTATGATATATATATGTATTTATGTGTATTTTTTTTCTATTGACTAACTCTTAAATTTGTTGCGCTGGAGTGCTCGGTGCTGGTGGTGGGGGTGGAGTTTTCTGTTCTTGGAGATGGCTTTCCACAATCTGGTTCAAGTTCTCGCCGGGATTTGGGAACTCGTTATTTATCTTGACCTTTAGTTGACGCCGGTTTCTGCATAACACTAATATCGCTACTTTGTCACTACCGCGACAATTGCTGTCAAGGAGTATCCGATGCTACTTGTAACGTTTTGATGGAATTGAATCTCCTTAATGGTTTCGATATTGCTTATCTGGGCTACTTGTATTTTCTCCAGAGTGGGTTTAATTTTTGTTGTGATATTCCTGTTGTTCCCCACTAAGAGGAATTTCTGGGTTACATCCACTATTTTGCTGACGTAAACCTGCCCACCTATTGTTATACACGGAAAATGCAGCTTTGTGGTGGTTTTAGGCTCTTGAAATCTTTCTCTCCGCTGTAGTTGAAGACTGTTTTATCTAGTTTTACAACGTACTCTCTGGGCGAATCAATTTGATGGTGACTGTCGTTTGGAACGGGTATTATCAATGACCTCTTTAGGCTGACTGTTTCGATGGGCAACTTGATTATGAACATTAGCGTGTTGTGCTTGCGTAATGTCACTCCCATCTGCATTTGTTGTATGGTCTCAATATTTATTTTATTCTCTTCAATTGTCAGTAGGGCGGTGTTGAATATTTTCATCCTTGCCAAAGCCACGGATTCTTGTATGATCTTCACTTGACTTTTCATATCAAATAATTTGAAAAGTTGGAAAATCGCGACGTCTCGGTAATGTTGACTTTCTGAGTGCAACTTGATCTGTGTCAAGTCGTTCAGCGTCCTTCTGTTGTCATTTATTGTCTCAAACATTCTATTGATGGAGAAATTGAATCTGTCATTTATAGATATCTGATGGTTCGACTGTTCGATGATTTGGTGACCGTTTGCATCAACTACCTTGAAATGCTGGTTTATCTGCTCTCGGTCCTCATCATCCAATGTTCCATACAGCCACTTCATCACCTTCCCTCCAATATTCAGCAATGCCCGTTTTACGCGGCCCGGCAAAAGTGTGTGTAGACCGTCTTCAATCTCTTTTATTTCCTTCAATATTAGTTACCGATAGAGAGTGGGCAGAACTGTCGGCAAGTTACGATGAACCTCGTTTACAGAGTCCGCTATTTGTTGGATGTTGATCTTGTGCAGAATATACTGGAACTTCGACGCCATTTCGACCCATCCCATATGTATCTCCATCAGGGATTCCAGTTTTTCCATCCCCATCTCCTCGTTAGTGATGCCTATTCTTACTCCGTCTTATCTTATCCTTCGTCTGTAACCTCCTTTGCTAATACTTGTTTTTCAATTTATCAAAAAAAAAATTTTTTTACTTTGAATTTTGGGGTTTTTGATTTCTTTGAGTTTTTTTGAGTTATATTTTTTTTACTTATTTGCTTTTTTCTATTTTGTATATTTTTTATTTTAATATTGGTTTTCTAAAGTTTATGCTGTGTAGGTTTTTATTTAACATTTAAGCAATATTTTTATTTTTTCTTTCTTTTTTATTCAAATTTCAAAAATATTCATGTTTTGTTTGAAGATATTTTTTATGTTATTCAATCGATTTTTATACCCTCCAAAAAAGAATTTGGAGGGTATATTCACTTTGTCATTCCGTTTGTAACGCATCAAAATATCCTTCTCAGACCCCATAAAGTATATATATTCTTGATCAGTGATGAAATCTAAGACGAACTGAGCATGTCCGTCCGTCCGTCTGTGGAAATCACGATTCAGTCCAAACGAAAAGAGCTAGACTCTTGAAATTTGGCATAAATATATTTTAAAACTTAGAGCAGGTTAAGTTCGAAGATGGGCTAAATCGAACAAGAGGGAAAAAAGTTCCCCTAAGAAGAACTAAACCAACCCAGAAAAAACAACATAATTTTTAAAGTTTTTTGGTTATTTTGTTAAGCAAATGATATATTTTAATGTCAAATACGGTCCAACGCCTTAAACTTGGAGCCATTAAATAAAATAAAAATATTTTTTGACCCCGCCCACTTTAGTGGGCGTTATTATAGGCAAAAATAGCATAAAAATTTAACAAATTGTTTTACTTAAGCCCACATTCCTTAAAAATAACACTTTTAAGCTTTAATGACGAAGCTAAGACGAAACCTGGTCCTACTCTGCCCTACCCCCTCCTTCCCCTTCGCCCCCTAAATGACCCTACCAAAAAAATTTTTTTTTTTTTTAATTTTGTATATAATCATCCCAAGCATTTATCTTTAGAGTTTTATGACTGCCGATTTCTGCCCTACCCCCCCCCCCCCTCTTTCTTTGCCACCTAAATGACCCTACCAAAAAAAAAGATGTTTATTTTAAATTTTGTATATAATCATCCCAAGCATTTATCTTTAGAGTTTTATGACTGCCTGTTGCTGCCATACCCCCTCCTCCCCCTTTGGGATTCCTCGCTAAATGACCCTATTAAAAATAAATATAACTTTTTTTTTATTTTGTGTATAATCATCTCAAGCATTTATTTTTACAGTTTTATGTGTATCTGTTTCTGCCCTACCCCCTCTCCCCCTTTGCCCTTTAAATGACCCTATCAAAAAAAAGAAATTTTAATTTTGTATATAATTATACCAAGCATTTATTTTTAGAGTTTTATGACAAAGGTGAAATGTTTCCCCCACAGCCCTTGCCAGAGCGACCCCGCCAAAATACAGTTTTTATAGCCTCCAAAGAGAATTGTGATGAAGTCTAAGACGGTCTAGCAATGCCCATACGTTCGTCTGTGGAAAACATGATATTGTATATTTTTGAACCCCGCCCCCTTTAGTGGGCGTTGACGTACGATATTATATAAAGGAACTCTGTCCCACCAAGTTAAACATATCAAATTCACTTACTAAATATTTGGAGGGTATTTAAGATTCGACCCGGTCGAATATAACGTTTTTACTTGTTTTATTTAATTTCTACAAATACATTTAAGTATATAGTGTGGTTTTGCAATGAAATAGTAATGTTTTGTCTTAAGATATATATTAAAGATGTTTTTTTTTATATTTTGAATTTACGCATAAAATGTATGCAAATTTTTATTTTAAATGTTGTTTTTTCTTGCAACTTTAATATAAAAAAAACTTGACATGGTTTTTGTCTCTTGTGAATAATTTACAACCCTTTAATTGCATTTGTTGCTTCATTTGCTTTTTATTAACTGACATTCCACAAGAAAGACATTGACGGAATCATATTACGACAAAAATATTATGTGTACATGTATTAATTGTTATTATATTTTTTTCTTGTTTACTCTGCCTGTAAAAATTTTTTTTCAGTAGCTATATTCATTGGAGTATTCGTAAATAAATTCGCTGTAGTTGCAAAATAGTGTCCCATATTCGAACACTTTATGGAAAATTAGGTAAACATTAAAGGTTATTGCACTCCGATATATGGAGTAAACGTATTTATTATATTTTTGGTTTACCTTCTACAAAACGTCTTATTAAACTGACTGTTCCCTATTTCTCTGTCTCTGTGTGGCCTTACTAAATTTTTATGATATGTATTTGCTTTATTTCTTATTTTCAGTTTTATGTTTACTGGTGTTGGTACATCTATAATCTCATGTGGTCCTAACCATAGAGCTGAAAATTTATTTTTACGAGCTTGGTTCTTTAACCAAACCCTTTGTCCTATTTCATACTCTCTGTATTTTGCACTCTTGTCATAATATTGTTTTGTCCTTAACTTTGCCTTCTCTTGATTTACTTTTACAATTTCGTGTGAACGTTGGATCTGGTATTTTAGAATCTTCTTATAATCCTCCGTGTTGTATAGGACTACAGGGGGCGTTTTCAAACTCATCGGTATCTCAAACTCAAACCCGAATAGAACTCTTGTCGGCGTTTGCTTTGTCGTTGTATGTTTGCTGTTGTTGTATACATGCATTGCGTGATTGAGCCATTCGTCCCAGTTGGTACCATCTAGATTGACAAAATGTCTCAAGAATTCGGCTAAAGGTCGGTGAGCTCTTTCCAAGGCACCATTTGCCTGTGGGTGGTAAGGAGTGGTTAGCAGTTTCTTTATTCCCAGGAGCTTACATGTTTCTTTGAACAATTTCGATGGGAAGTTAGACCCGTTATCCGTTACTAACACCTTGGGAATAAAGTATCTCGAAATTATTTCATTAAAAAAAAGTCGAGCTATTGTTGAGGCCTCTGCATCAGCTACTGCGGCGCACGCAAAAAATTTTGAAAAATCATCCTGGAAGGTGACAATATACTTGTTTCCTCTGGCGGATTCTGGCAACGGTCATACAAGGTCCAAAAAATTTTTTTCAAAGGGTCTATTTGACGTGCTTGTTATAACCAATGGCATCTTTTCGAATTTTGAGCATTTGTTCTTCTGGCATACAGTGCATGTTGCTACATAGGTTTTGATTTGCTGGTACATACCGGCCCACTTGTATCGATTCCAGATGCGGGAGTAAGTTTTGTGTGTCCCTTGTTAATATCTTCCACATTTGCCAAATAGACTGCCATATCCTCTTGTTCCTCGTTTTCACTCCTATTCACTTCATCCACAATCTCTTCATTATTTCCCTTTTTATATGCGTTTTCCTCTCGTGCCTTTGCCCTGGTAATTGCTCCTACACTCATTTTTTCCACTGGGAGACGACTAAGTGCGTCAGCGTTTTGATTGATTTTCCCCGGCTTATACCGTATCTCGAAGTCATATTCTAAAAGTTTGAGTCTCAGTCGACCCAATCTGCCTTCTTGATCCTGCAAATTGGCTATTCCTTTTAGAGGCTTATGATCTGTAAAAATGGTAAAATGTCTACCAAGCAAATAGGGCCTAAAAATCTTAGATGCGCACACGATGGCAAGGAACTCCTTCTCTATGGTAGAGTATCGTTTCTCCGTATCACTTAGCACTCTGCTTGCGAAGTATATGGGTAAATCACAACCTGGCTCTCCTTGAGAAAGTATGGCTCCTAATGCCTCATTGCTAGCATCCGTAGTCAGAACAAATGGTTTTGTGAAATCAGGATACCGCAACAGTGGAGGACTTGTTACTGCAGCTTTTAATTTCTCCATTGCTTGTTGACACTCCTTTGTCCATTCAAATTTTGCGTTCTTCCTTAATAGTTCGTTCAATGTTAATGCAATTTCAGACGACCTTGGTATAAACTTTCTATAATAGCTGATAAGCTCCAAAAATGATTGTAGCTCCTTGACATTTCTGGGAGGCGGTATATCTTTTACTGCTTTTGTCTTATGGGAGTCCGGTAATACTCCGTTTTCCAAACATTGATGTCCTAGATAAACTACCTCTCTTTGCAGGAAATTAAATTTTTCAGGGTGCAGCTTAAGGTTGTGTTTCCTTAAAGCGTCCAGTACTCTTTTAAGTCTTAACTGATGATCCTCTAGATTTCTCCCGTAGATTACTATATCGTCCAGATATACGAGACAGTCGATTCCCTGTAGACCCGTTAATATTGAATTCATTATCCTCTGAAACGTGGCTGGTGCCCCAGTCAATCCGAATGGCATACGATTGAACTCGAAATGTCCCATGTTGGTGTTGAAAGCTGTTTTTTGCTTATCATTAGGGCTCATCAGAACTTGGTGGTACCCGCTTGCCAGATCTAGGGTAGAGAAGTATCGGCTGTAGCCAAGTTGGTCTAGGATCTCATCAATTCTTGGTATGGGGAAAACCTGTTTTATTGTAGCCTCATTCAATTTCCTGAAATCTACTACCAAACGCCATTTTTTCTCTCCGTCCTTGCCTGCCTTTTTGGGTACTGGGAGTATTGGAGAGTTCCAAGGGGAAATACTAGGGGAGATAATTCCATCTTCGAACATTTGGCCCACTTGTCTATTAATTTCATTTGGGTGGGCCTCAGGTAGTCTATACTGTTTAGTATTGTTTGGGGGCTGAGTAGGGTCAGTTGGTATATTATGCTTAAGTACATTCGTGAATGTAAGATTGTCCCCGGGTAGGTGAAATACATCGTCGTATGATTTTAAAATGGTCTCGATTGACACCCGCTCTTCCGAGTTCAGATCTGTCCTCAGATGAACCGTGTCTAATAGCAATCGGGTTCTATCTTTGTTGTGCGCGGAATCTACTGTATTTATCGCTGCTGTCGGCGCTATCCGGAAGTTTAAAGGGTTGTCCCAACTCAAAATTACTTTTTCCGTTATACTCACTGCAAAGTCATTGGTGTTCAGAATTGGAACGAATGCTGTTCCCTCTCTGATCGACGTTAGAGTTTCACCCACAAATACGCCTGGTGAAATTTCTACTTTATTTACTATTATGTCTCCGCTAGCATTTTTAACTGCTACTGCCACAATTCCCTGAGATCGTCCTTTTACAAAAACATTATCTGCTATATATAACTGGGGATTTTCCGAAACTAGTGGTAAGGAAGCTATTTCTTTCTGGTTCTCAAAAAATTTTATATTCTTGGTAATTGTATCGGTAATCGACTTATTCCACATCATATCTCTGCCCAATAAACCATCTGCGGGCAATATGCTACCCTTCGGTACTACGTTCATTTTCAAACGTAATCTGTCTACATAGTTATGGTTGACCATTACAGTTCCTTTGGTACTTATGTTTCCTCCAAATGCTCCTGACAACGTCTTCCGCTCATTCTTGTTGATTTCTGTTGTTGCTGCCAAAGCTTCATTTTTTACTAGTGTGGTGTCTGCTCCTGAGTCCACCAATAATAATAGTTTCTCCTCTTTTGCTTCTTTGCAGGGGAAACTTATATATGCATCGTTTATATCGTATTTTTCATTATTAGCATTATCCCTTTTCAGACTCAGTTCCCTTCGGGACTCTAAGTGATATGTGAGGTGTTTTGCAACGTTTTGTTTCTTGCTCACATTCTCTTTTATACTTGTCCATGTCATCATTACAAATTGTAACATTATTGCCATATAATATATTGATTTTCTTAAAATTTCTCTACTGATGTTACAAACATTGTGCGTTGAATTTATGTACCCTGCACCACTTATGATTTTTGTATGAGCCTTTTTCTTCCGACGAGATCTTTTGGGTGTACTTACTGCTTTTTCCTTGATATTCATTTTAATCTCCGGATGCTGATTATCTTCCTCCTCTGTCACATTTATGCTGTTTATGTCTAAAATTGTGATGCTGAAATTTTCTTGTTTTTCAGCTTTATCGCCTACCGGTTATATTTTCTTACATGTTTTTTCCTCAGTATGTTTTTCATATATTCTTTTTCTCCGGGTTTTGGCATTCCAGTCAATTAGTTGTGACTGGGCCAATACCCGTTTCCCGAATACTGTCTTCCGTTTGTGTACGTCTTTCTATCGCCAGTAGTATTATCATTTCTATTTCTATTCTTGTTGCTACCATTATTGTCTCTGTTTTCGGGGCAATTGTAGGAAATGTGTCGCTGTCGACCGCATCTATAACAACGTTGCTGCTCGTTGTTGTTAATTTGATTTTGCCTTATATTTTGAGTTTCTTGCCTTGCATAATTTTGAGTATTGATTCTGGAATTATGTGGTTGTGGGTTTCTTCTAAAGTTGTATTCTGCACGTTTTTGTCGCCTGGCTTGAGTATAACATTCATTCAACACATGTCCTGGTTTATTGCAGAAACTGCAGTACCTTGAAGAACTCATAGAGGTAAGATGTACATTATTATTGGGCATTGGTTGCACCTTCTCAAATAAGGGTTCCTCGGCTTGCACTGTCATTACATTTGGATATCTCGTATCAGTGCCTAAGAGATTTTGAGCATTCTTTGTAATTTTTAGTAGATCAGTCAACTTGACATTTTCATGCCCGATGAACTTCGCCACTAACGTGGGATCTCGTAAACCCCTTATGTAGGTTCTTACCGCTGATTGATTACAATGGTCTGTCATAGATTTTTGATGAGAAACATCTTGCCATTGTGTCGCAATTAGCTCTGTTGCATTTCTAAGTAGTCCTTCCAATCTCTCTCCAAATTCATATGCACTCTCTGTTAAACTTTGCTTATTGTTAAAAATCAATTCTTGTATTTCCGTTAGCGTCTTAGTTTTTATAAATTTCTCTTTAATAGCCATGCACAGTGATTCTATTGTAGTGAATTCCTTATTGTGGAAATACGAGCAAGCATTTCCAAAGAGCCTAGTTTTTATGCATTTGATTATGTCAACAACATTACCCGGTTCACCTAGTTTATCCTTTGCTATCATACATCCTTCAATAAATTTATTTGTCTCAGTTGTAAGTTCGGGCCCCTCCGTTCCATAGAATATCGGCACGACATGAGATATATTTTTCAAAAGTTCCGTAAAAGTTGTCATATTGGTTGTATTTGAAGAATTGTTGACTAAAAGTGTTTTCGTAGTTCCCCCCTGCAACTCTTGTATTTTTAATTTTAGCGTCTCAATTTGCTGAGTTTTTTCCTCAACGACTTTTCTGTTCTCAACGAATTTCTGCAGCTGTTCTGGTGTGGGGTAAAGTTATTAATTTTATAGGAGGAAGATGGTTGTCCTATTTCTATAGTCCCTTATTTATTTTATACAGCTGTTAGGGAGGACCAGCTTAATTGTTAGGCGCTCAAAAGAAGTGCCAAAAGATAGAGACAATAAATTATAACTAGATTGTAAGCCAATTTGCGTTAAAAGTTAAAGTCTGCCTTTATTTAATTTCATTTGGTCTTATATACTACTTATGAAAATAAATCTTAGCCTTTCTAACTTATTCTAGCTTATTGTAATTATGTTCTGTCTCATTCGTCATAATGGAAAATCATGTTACATATTTCAATTGACCTATCATGTAGTCGTTTCTAAAATAAACACTCAATTGAAAGTGAAAGTGTGTCACTCAAATATCTGCTAACGCTGCACATTTGGTTTTGGTTCTTTATTGTTATTCTTTCTTCTGTTTGCTGCACATGCATTGCAGACATGTGTGACACACTACACCCTTACCCTTAAGCGAAAAATTATAAAAATGATTTTTCGTCTCCTCTCCATAATGACATTACAAAATTTAGTTAGAAATATTTTATATAAATTTAAATTTTAGCATTGGTTATAGTAATACTAATTATCTTATTCTAGTAGTGTATTGTATTTTTTTTAAGTTGTTGTTGTGAATTTCTTTTTGTTTTCCATTATAATCTATTGTATTATTTACACCATTTCTACTAATTACTTTAAAATGACCTTTATATGGACTTTGGCCTTTTTTTCTATTCTCTATTTTTATTAAAACTAAGTCTCCTACATTAAAATTAAGTTTATTGTGTGTATCGCTAGCTAGAACTCTTTTCTCTTTTGTTTTTACTATTAAATCTTTTGCTTTGTTTAAGGCAAATTGTAATTTGACTCTTAATTCTTGTACATAGTCATCATAATTATAAATTCTTGTTTGATTATCTAAAATATCAGATGGCAGGCATGGCAATTTTCCATACACTAGTTCAAAAGGCGTGTAACCCGTATCAATTTGTGGCGCCGTATTGTAGGCAAAAGTAAAGTATGGAATCCACTTATCCCATTCGTAGTCATTCGCAGTAGTTAATAAGAATTCATTAAGAACCCTGTGGTTTCTTTCTATTGAACCTAATGTTTCATGATGATAAGGTGTTGAAAATACTTGTTTGATTTGTAGTAATGAACATATGTTTTTCATTAGTTCATTTGTAAATTCTGTCCCTCTGTCTGATTTAAGTACCTTGAATTGACCATATTTCAAAATAAATTGTTCAACTAATGTTTTTGCGGTTACAAGTGCATCTTTCGTCGGCATTGGGTGTGCAATTACAAATTTTGTTAAGTCGCATTGCATTGTTAAAATGTAGCGGTACTCATTTGAAATACGAAGAGGTCCTACAGTGTCAATTGAAATTACTTCGAAACTGTTGTTTGGTGTGGTTGTTAGTGTAAGTGGTTCTTTTGTGTGTTTTGTTTGTTTATTTTTGTTACAATTGTCACAATATGATACAAATTTCTTTACCATCTTGCTCATGTTTTTCCAAATATATCGTTGTTTTAATTTTATAATAGTTTTTCTAATTCCTAAGTGGCCTGCGTGTGTGGTATTGTGGAATTCATCAATTAGAGTGTATTTTAAAATGTCATCTGTTATATTTCTTGGGGCATTGTATATTAATATTCTTAGTTGAGGAATTTTGTTATTTATTTTTATCTTTGTGTACACTTCTTTTAATTCTTCCGTTGTAAATTCTTTAAATACTTCATCTTTATTACATAGCGCTAACTCTTTTATATTTTCTTTGTTCATTTAAGATATCAGTTTCCTCAGTATCGAATCTAGTTTCGCTGATTTATCGCTGAAACTTGCATGCTTATTATTTTCATAACTCATATTCTTGGTATGTGATTTCTTCATGATCGAATCTGGTTTCGATGAATTATCGTCACATCTTTTATTCATATTTTTCTTCTTTTTGGTACATAACTTCTTCGTTATCGAATCTAGTTTCGACGAGTTATCATTATGTCCAACGTGCACAATGTTATTATCAATAACTATATCTTTTTCTTCTATATTCAATATTATTAAATTGCAATTTTCTTATCTTCTTGACGTCACTAATGGATGTGCATTCCCATATTTGAAGTTGATCAGACTTCTGAGAATTACCTTTTTCCATATTATCTTCTTCTACACGTGTTATGTTATCTTTATTATTCTTATTCATCTTATTATTTTCTTCATTATTTGCCTCATTATATTCTTTAATTCTATTTTTCATGGCCCTCGTAGTTACTAATATTTTTCTTTGTTTCTCATCATTTTCTTGTGGTATCATCTCTTTCAATGTCTCTGAGTCTATTTCTATTCTAGAGAGTGCATCGGCATTCGTATTAATTTTTCCTTTTTTATATATTATTGTAAAATCATAATCACTTAAATCTAGTCTTATTCTTGTCATTTTGGAAAAAGGATTTTTATGCGAAAATAGTGAAATTAGTGGTCTATGGTCAGTTACTACTATAAACTTTCTACCATATAAATAAGGTTTAAAAAAAATTTATACTCCAGTGGATTGCTAAAAGTTCCTTTTCTATTACAGGTTTATTAAGGTCATGTTTTTGTAATGATTTACTAGCATAAGAAATTGGTAAATCTTGGCCTATTTCACCTTGTGATAAAACTGCACCTAACACATAATTCGATGCGTCTGTAGTTAATATAAAAGGTTTATCAAAATTAGGATATTGTAATACTGGTGGGTTCATTAATTTTTCTTTTAATTCATCAAATGCATGTTGGCATTGTTTTGTCCATACGAATTTTGTCTTTTTCTTTAAAAGTGCATTTAAGTCTTTTGCTATGTCAGCAAAATTAGGTATAAATTTCCTGTAGTAATTGCAAAATGCTGCGAATCGTCGTACTTCGTCCGCGTTTTTTGGTATTGGATAGTTTTTTATTACGTCATATTTAGATGGGTCTGTCTTTACACCGTCTTTTGTTATTAAGTGCCCTAAATAAACTACTTCTGCTGGTCTCAAGAAACAACATTTCTTTGGATTTAATTTAAGATTGTATTTCTGTAATCTTTCTAGTACTTTTATTAAATTTTGATTGTGATGATTTAAACTACAGCCATATACAATTATATCATCTACATAAAGAAATGCTTCGGATTCTAATCCCGATAGTGTTATAGTTAACATTCTTTGAAAACTATTTGAAGAAATCTTTAGTCCGAATGGAAGTCTTTTAAATTGATAATGTCCTTGTGGTGTTGAAAAAGCGGTTAGTAGTTTGGAGCTTTTATCTAATTCTATCTGATGAAAGGAACTAGTCATGTCGAGTGTCGAGAACCATTTTGCTCTCCCTAATTTGTCCAAAATATCCTCTAATCTAGTTAAAGGAAATTTATCATTAACAATTTTATCATTGAGCTTTCTAAAATCCACCACAAGTCTCCATTTCTTTTTATCTTCAATATTTTTCTTTGGTACTAAAAGGAGTGGAGCGTTGTATGGGCTAACGGAATGTTCTATTATGTCATCATTAAGCATTTTCTGTACTTGTTCATTTATTACGTCAGCGTGTGAATGTGGTAGTCTATAGTTTTTTATATAAACCGGTGTGTTGTCTTATGTCGTGATTTTCTGTTTGTAAAAATTGTTGACGATTAATTTTTCGTCTTCCAAATGAAAAACATGTTGATACTTGTGAAATATTTCTTTTAATTGCTTTTTGGCGTATTCGTCATTGTGTTCTAATTGCAGTTCATTTATTATTCTTTCAAAACGTTGGTTGCTGTTTGTACTATTGTAATTTAATATCTCATAATTTTTAAGTGGGTCAGTCTGGAGTTGAATGCCTTTTATTGTCACCGTTTCGTTTGTTGTGTTTAAAATTTTTATATGTGTCATGCCGCTTTTGGGTGCTATTGAATTACTTAAAAATATTCCCTCTTGTAATTGTTTATTGAAAATTACACAATCTTCTTTTAGCTCTAATTTTATTGCATGTATAATCTCTGTTCTTGGTGGTATTGTGAAATTAAGTGAAGAAAGCGATTTCGTATGCATTGGCAGAATTACGGTATTCTCATTTATTAATAATGAAATTGTAAATGTTTCAAATTCTATTTTACAGAGATATTTCTTTAAAAAGTTTCTTCCAATTATGCCATCTGTTTTTATTGGAAAATCGGCTTTTACCAATTGAAAAGAATGTTGGCATTTTTCTTCTGTTAATGAGAGTTCAAGTTCTACCATTCCTAGAGAAGTTATTTCTTCTTTTGTTATTCCTGTCAATTTGCATTTTTCTTCTGGATTGTATTGTTCACCTTCGAATTCTTCACACATGCGACATAGTGATATGTCTGCGCCTGTGTCGACAAGAAAAGTTAATTGTTTATTTTTATATTTTGCGATTATGAAATTACTGTTATTATTTGATACTCTATATATGCTTACTTTTGGCTTTCCGGAATATTGATGTATTCCGGGCCTGTTGCGTTTCCCGAATCTTGTATAGTGTATATGTGTCTGTTGTTTTTTCTCTGACTATTATAGGTATTATTAGGGTTTCTATTATAATTGTTAGTGTTGTTATTAAGTCTGTTATGTTGATTGAAGTTACTGTTTCTATTGGTATTATTTGCATTATTGCTCATATTATTGTTGAAGTTCGAGTTGTAGTTTCTACCGAAATTGGAATTGTTTCTAGTAGTATTGTATTTTCTATTATTTTGTAAATTTGTATTGTAGTTATTTCTATAATTTTGTTGGTTAGAGGTGAATGTGTTATTGAATCTATTGTGGCTGTATTGAGGATTATGGATTTGTTGTTATTTTAAGTGCAAAACAGAGTTATTATTGACTTTTTGCTCGTTTTCCAGTTCCAATGCTATTTCAGATGCTTCTTGTAATGTAGTTGGTCGAACAGCGTATATGGTCGATTTAAAGTGTTCATTTAATCCCTTTTTAAATGTATCTAGAGCGAGTCTGTTGTTCAAACGAATTATTATATTCTTTTCAGCTTCTGTTGCTGTGTTACCTAATTCTTCTATTCCTAACTTGTTCAGGTTATCTATTAAGCTATTTATATTTTCTTCGTATGAATTAATTGACATTTTTCCTTGGAGCAGTGAATTTAGTCTAAATTGTAGTTCTGGGATTGTTCTATTGCTTTTGTATCTTTTTTGTAGTAATTCTTTTAGTTTTTCAAAATTTTCAGGTTTAGTGTAACTACCAATTGCTGTTCTAACTTGTGATGTTAATTTAGCATGATATACATACTGAAGGAAATCTATTTTTGCATCATTTGACAGAGTTTTATTAATAAGGTCTGCGGTTATTATGAAACTTTCTAGTTCCACATGATTACCAGTGAATAAAGGTAGTGCTTTTGAAACAGTTTCTAAATTGAATGCTGCCATGTTTGTATTTTTCGTTTCTAATTCTTTAGGTGTTTCTATTAAGTATTCTTTAATATTTTTATATATATTATTGAATTCTATTTTTAGAGCAGTGACTTTTTCTTTATCTTCTTCTTCAAGTTCGTTTGTTGTAAACTTCTTTCTTATATCTTCTAAAAGTTCTCTTATTTTGGGTGGTTTGTTCTGTATAGGTCCTTCCTGGATTTTTCTTTAAGGTGATTAATATGTTTTTTATATCAGAAATTTGTTGTTCCGATTCCTTACAAGGTTTTTGCCTATCATTTTCCTTGTACATTGTAAATATCTTTATACTGTGAATATTCTATTAAAATAAGTTTTATTTATTTGTTGCAATACTTTTTAGTAATATCTCAAAAGTTGTTGGTATATATAACTATTTAAGTTTTTAAATTATAATACTGATAGTATTTATAAATAAAAAAAAAAATTTGTTGTTCCATTTGATAGCGAATATTTATTTTATAAACATTTAGATTGATTATTACTTATACATGTACATATTTTATTTAGACTTCTGGTGTAACAGTACTGTTAATATTACTGTGGTTACGTATGTAGTTTTTACAATGTTTAGAAATTTTATATATTCCATATACAGAAAGTATTATTATAATTAAAATTAATATAAGATTTAGTGTAGAATGTTCATTTAAATTGTTATTTGTAATTTGTTTCGGTTTATCTGTTTTCTTTATAGGATTGCCCCAAATTGGGCCTACTGTCTTGATGTAACTATTTTCTTTATACATTTGTTATAATATTGTTGTGACGTTTGTGTTTTAAAACGTAAGCTTTAAAGTAGTTATTAATTTTATAAGCTGTATATAATGCTAATGCTACTATTATCAATGTTATTATTATAGATTTATTGTTTTCAATGTTTCCATTGTTTGCAACGTTTTCTTGGATCTCAACCTTGCTTTGTTGTTTACCCATTTCTAATTATATAATTACAGTGAAGTTTTCAAAAATGACATTAATATATACATATGCATTTTTTTTTCTCAAATACCTTCATACATAACTTTGTTGTTTGTTTTTATTTACTTTTATGTATTTGTTTAACAATTTTTAATTTTTGTTTTACGGCTTGTTTTTCTGTCGTTGTTCATGCCAATGTTAATTCCTTGTAGAGGATGGCTATCTCTTTTCTGGTTTGAATCTTCTTGCCAGCCCTTTTTCGTTTCTTCTTAATGCTGGTGGTGTTGTTACAGTTGATGCTAATTTTTAGTGTTCTTCTTTTATACTCTTCCAAGGATATGGCTTTAGGCCCTTCTGTGAGTGGTGTTGGGATGTACTGTGGAATCTGCACTTTCGTAGTTGTATCCTCCGGTATATATTCCTCTGGACAGTTTTCGTCTATATATCTTTCCAAGCGGGTTATTATTTCATCCACCTCTGTGGTGAAAGGTTCCAATTCTGACATCACCAGAATTTCTTATTTATGTGGCCTGTGAGGGCAGGATCGCCATGTGGGGTAAAGTTATTAATTTTATAGGAGGAATATGGTTGTCCTATTTCTATAGTCCCTTATTTATTTTATATAGCTGTTAGGGAGGACCAGCTTAATTGTTAGGCGCTCAAAAGAGGTGCCAAAAGATAGAGACAATAAATTAAAACTAGATTGTAAGCCAATTTGCGTTAAAAGTTAAAGTCTGCCTTTATTTAATTTCATTTGGTCTTATATACTACTTATGAAAATAAATCTTAGCCTTTCTAACTTATTCTAGCTTATTGTAATTATGTTCTGTCTCATTCGTCATAATGGAAAATCATGTTACATATTTCAATTGACCTATCATGTAGTCGTTTCTAAAATAAACACTCAATTGAAAGTGAAAGTGTGTCACTCAAATATCTGCTAACGCTGCACATTTGGTTTTGGTTCTTTATTGTTATTCTTTCTTCTGTTTGCTGCACATACATTGCAGACATGTGTGACACACTACACTGGAGTCAACCTCGTGTTAACGTGTTGCGCGAGCTCTTTAAACGCTTGGTTTTCTTGCTCGCTGTCTTGAATTTGTTGTTCGGCTTCTTCTATGGTTTTCTTCAAGCTTTCGTTCTGCTGCTTCAAGATCCTGTTCACTTGTACGTATTCTTCTATTTCTTTAGATATAACTGAATTTTTCTGATGTTCCTGTAACACTTGTAACTCTTCTAATAAAATATCAATCTTTTCGAACTCACTTATATTTTCCTGGCTTCGCACCTTATGTTTTACTAACTCTATATACTCCTTTGTATTATTGATATACTTAATTAAATTCCACACTCGCTCCGAAATTTCTCTAGTTTCTACCTGTGTTTTTTTCAATTCTAATTTTAAATCCTCCATATATAATTTTCTTCCTAACTAATAAAAAAAACTATGCCATTTATATATATATTCCTATTACTCTAAATTAAAAACCCATACTAAAAAAAAAATTTCATTTTGCTGTATAATGACTCTAGCAAGGACGGTCATTCGTAGCTTTTATCCTTTTTTTTTACACCAATACTTACCATGTATACTGGTTCCATTTGTATCCCAAGAGCAATATGTTCGTTGTAAAGAAATTTCCAGCGTTTGAGGATAAAGGTTTAGAGTGTGCACACATAGAAAAACATGAAATAAAACTGGTAGAAGGGACGAATCCCGTAAAGGACAAACATTATCCTATTTCACCGGCAGTTCAGGCAATAGTATATGCGGAAATTGAAAATGTGCTAAATTTGAAAGTGATATAAGAGAGTAACAGTCCGTGGTGCAACAGAACGACGGTTGTACGTAAACCGGGGAAGAACCGGTTCTGTTTGGACGCACGCAAACTAAACGCGGTCACTGTGAAAAATGCATATCCGCTGCAAAACATAGACGGCATACTGAGCAGAATAGACCAAACGCACTATATAAGCAGCGTCAATTTGAACTATGCTTTCTGGCAGATTGATTCGGAGGAGGATGCAAAACCATACACGGCTTTTATGGTACCCGGTCGACTGCTATACCAATTCCGCGTGATGCCATTTGGTCTGTGCAACGGTGCTCAGCGTTTATGTCGTTTAATGAACAGAGTGATACCCGCCAAACTGAAGGCAAACGTATTTATATATTTAGATGATCTTCTAATCATCTCTGAGGATTTTTCATATCACCTGAAACTTTTAGAACAGGTCGCAGAATGTTTAAGTAAGGCCAATCTCACCATAGGTTTAGGGAAATCAGTGTTCTGTTTCCGGGAACTCAAATATTTAGGTTTTGTTATAGGGGGAGGTATGTTGAGGACCGACAAGGAAAAGGTTGCGGGAATACAGAAAATTTCAATCCCAAAATCACCAAGGGAAGTTAGAATTTTTTTAGGTACCGCGGGATGATATAGTAGATTTATTATAGACTTTGCTACCATCTCATCTGCCCTTACCGACACTTTGAAGAAAGGGAAGAAGTTTGTAATGACGCAATTAGCGATTAAGGCGTTCGAAACTTTGAAAGTATTTCTGACTACGGCTCCGGCATTACGACACCCAGAATTTAGTAAGCAATTTTATATTCAGTGCGATGCTTCAGAATACGGAATAGGTGCAGTTCTATTTCAGAAAGATGATCAGGGGCATGAGAATCCGGTAGCTTTTTACTCACAGAAATCGAATAAATGTCAGAAAAATTATTTCGTCACCGAAAAGGAGTGCCTGGCAGCAGTGTTAGCCATAAAACGTTTTAGAACATATGTAGAGATGATGAAATTTACAGGCATCACTGATCATGCCAGTCTGAAATGGCTCACGTCGCTAAGAGACCTGAGTGGACGTCTAGCGAGGTGGTCACTTCAACTGCAGGCGTATGACTTCAGCATTGAACACCGACGTGGAACGGAAAACATAGTGGCTGACATGTTATCACGTATACCGGCGCAAGTGACTCAAATAGATTATGAGGAATACTTCGATTTTGAAACAACAGCCTTTGCGGATGAGGACTATGTCAATTTAGGTAAAAACATTTTGGAGAATCAGGCAAAACTACCAGATGTACGAGTGGATAATGGGAAGATTTATAAAAAGACCCAATTCGACAGCTTGGAAAACGTAAGTGAATCAATGTGGAAGTTGTGGATTCCCCAGGACATTACTCACTTGTTAATTGAGAAGGCACATGAGTCTGTTACAGCTGCTCATGGAGGGATGAGAAAGACGTTAGAAAGACTATGGAGGTTATATTATTGGCCACGAATGTCATGTCAGATACAACAATATGTCCGTAGTTTCCAAACGTGTAAGGAGAGCAAATCAGTGAATCAAAATACAATGCCAACCATAGGATGTGAAGTAGTGACCGACAGACCTTTTTAAAAATTGCGACGGTCTCAGGGCTGCAAAATGGGTTGGAACCTACCCTGTGGATGCCATTGAGCTAGCTGGCTCACCAACTGCAGCGCCCGAAGAGACACGTAACAAAATACAATATTTGAATTCACTGTTGAATATTTTCTTCTTTGAAAATACTTTGTTGTATCTTCGAATATATCTAAAGATTTTAAAAATTCTTCCATTAGCTTTTTTTCTAATGTATTAAGTGCCAAAGCAACATTAACAACCTTCTGGTTTTCAATAAAACTTTTAAACACATAACATATTAGCCCAGTTCACAATATCGAGCAAGTAGTCTAGCATCGTAGCATGAGCAAAATAATTGTACTCTACACCAACAAAATACATTGAAAATGCTCTCAAATACTCTCTCAATTTGCAAATGCTATAATGCAAGACTATTTGCACAGGATTGTGAATTATTTGTATTATAATTTAAACATTTATATATTTTTTTCAACTTATTTACTGCATTTAAAAATACAGTAAAATCTTTATTATTTAAAACGTCATGGACTATAAATCGATGTGGGGAATGCCTGGAACACGTTAATCGCTCTTTGCTTAAAAGCCACAGAATACGCACAGAACACGCAAAAGTGACAGTTCAATTTTGCCCGTATCAGATTTTCTTACTGGGAAGTCAAGACGAGTACAAAAGATAAACACTTTGCTGTTTTTCGTATGTTAGAAGAAATGGCTATACATACTATGTTTGAACATACGTTTTACAATTTTAATCAAACAATTGTGGTTGAAAATAAAACAAAAATTTTCTTTTAGGGAAAGATGTGAAATAATTCATACAAATAAGTGTGAAGTGTTTTTAAAAATATATTAAACTGTTTCTAAACAGTAAACAACGATCCTAAAAGATCTAAATAGTGGCTGGCGGTCAATGATGTTAAGAAATCAACATAAAAACGTGCCCAGAATCTGGGCCCAGATTTGCAATGAATTGAAATTCACACAGGTATTACTTTTGAAACAAGTACATCCGGATACTGGCATCTCATCAAAGGTCATGAATAGCTTTATGAATGGTATTTTTGAGCGCATTGCTGCCGAAGCATCACGTTTATCTCACTACAAGCGTTCATCAATTATCAGTCGTGAAATTCAATTTTCTGTCCGCCTACTGTTGCCTGGTGAATTGGCTAGGCATGCTGTCAGTGAAGATACTAAAGGCGTAACTACATATATATACCAGTCCCAAGTAAATGCCAATGAATGTTTATATTAACAAAAACCCGGAGAGAAAACACAAACAGCCCTTTTCAGGGCTACAAAATTAATTTCAAAGAGAGGTAGCCGATTTTGTGTCTACAAATAATAAAAATTTTATATTGTGAATTGTTTAGTTTCAGGTTGTTTGTAAATTGAGCTCTTTTAAAATATATTGTAGGCCTTAGAAGGGCTTTTTTTAATTTCGATTGTCGAAAAACAGTTTAAATTGAAGCGAAGGCAATTCACTTGTTTCATGGGGTCATTTTCGCTGATGGTTTTTTGTAAGGGTCATCTTTTTCGGTTTCGCTTCTATAGCACGTTAAGCTTTGGGTGCTTTTGTTTTGGTTTCTGGTATCTTTTTGGTGGGTTTTGCGTTCATGGTGCCAGTCTTTCTGGTGGATTTTGCTTTGCTGCTTTACGAAGGTGAACATCAATTGTAATGGGATATTCACCTTAAACACCAGTCTGGCTCCTGATGAAACGAATGATACAAATTTTGTAATGCATTCTTGAGTGTAGAATTTTTTTTATAAAATATACACAATTGACTCACCTGGTCGGTTCTTTCCAGAATATGTGTAGCGTCTGTCCTACCTTGCATTCCATTACGCATTTACGGCTCCTGGAAGATTTAGAATTATAAGTTTTATAGAAATTAATATGCACAATTTTTACTTACATTTTGTTGCTGGTACCGCTACTTTGTAACTCATTTTATTGCTCTTCTGTGCTTTTGTTTATATTCGTACTATATTGGTAATTAGTGGATGAATCTGTAGATGATATTTCATCCATAAATTAACAACTTTGAGCAATAAATTTGTCGGAAAATGTATAATTTTCCAATCTGCGCCAATATTCCTGCCCAGAAATTTGTCTGTGTTCACACCATGAAAGTCTTATTTTTAAGATTCTTATATATTCTTCTTTGAACTATCTTCGGCGTTCACACAATGAAAGTCTCATTTTTAACTGAATGTATGCTATGCATGGTTGTGGGTATGCATGTGTGCGTTACGAATAAGAAAACAAAACGTATCGACAGTACATCATAGAGTGTACTCGTTTCAGTTCCCCTCGCCTCTCTTGCCTATAAACTAGCAATCTTAAAAATAAGACTTTCATGGTGTAAACACAGACTTTCATTTTTATGTAAACAAAAATGAAATGTCAAATTACTACGAACTAATAAAAGAGATAGCAACAAATAAATTTGTTGTCCCTCTCTTGACTTCCCAGTAACGCACATCTCTGTATTTGAGAAATTTAGCACCTCTGTCTTCTAGTTGTCGTGTCTATGTTAGCCTATGTTAAAAGCTTTATGGCAGCTACTATATTGCTACCACCATCGCTTACTTCCACAATATTTTTACCTTTAATCGCATAAGACACCAATGTTTCCATAATATTGTTGGAAAGTGATATATTGTTGTGGGGGTGGGGAAAACATCAGTTTTTAAGCTTAGGCCAAGGCAGATTTACCAGGTACTCCCACTGGTACAACAATTAACAACACCAAAAATCACACGTATATTGTTGGTAGAAAATGTAAACCTAATGTCAAAATTAAAGAAGAAGAAGCATCATTAACAAGGGAGATTTAAGAAAAAAAAACATTCTATGTGGCTTGTATAGAAACTTTTGACAGTAGTTCAACACGCACCAAGGAAAATTTAACACACAGCTGCGCTACTGAGAGTACCTGGCAAATTTGCCTTGGCTTAGGCAAACTGGTTCAAATTCGTAGCAGAATAAAATTCTTATATTAATGTAGCTCTGTCTTTTGTATGAGTCCGTCCACATATCCAATACCATAGCAACATTATCCGGACAACTATATTTCAAAAACTTTTTAATGGCACTATTATATGTGGCATACACATCTTCCAGTGCAGACCGACTCAAAGTAGTTGTGAGAGGCATTGAAAGGTTTGGTTTAACCGCTTTCATATAATCAATGAAATCCGGTTGTTCTACCATATTGAAAGGGCGCAAGTCTCGACAGCACACCTGAACAAGCAAACGTGCGTTAGCAAATTTGCTCGTTTCTGGTCTTTCTAGTGTCTGGGGTTGTTTGCCAGAGAGATTGTGTTCGTTTCCTGTTCATTTCAATCTGCTTTGAACTTGCGTCAACCCAATGGGCACTACGCAAGTGATTGGTAAGGTTGGATGTCGAAGTAGGTACGCTAAACATAAAATTAATTTCGAAATTTTGTTATCATAGTTGTTATTACGTGTATTTACTCAAAAGGCTAGTTATTTCTTTTAATAAAAAATTTTTATGTTTGTCTTCTTCTATGAAACACACACATATATATCTATATATATATATATATATATATATATATATATATGTTTTTTTTTTTTTTTTTTTTTTTTTGTATAGAACCGGAGGTGGGAATCTTCAAAAGATACTTATGTTCCCTCATAAGCATGCACGATTCACCATCACTGGTGCCTACGTACTAAACCCACCCCCTGTTTCCTTCGACCACTCTCCCTCCGCGGGACTGCCGTTAGGTATTACTTCGCGGAGGGCTGGTTAGCGATTTCGCTTCATCTTATGTACGCTCGTTCGATCTCTGTCTCTCAAGCCTTCGTAGTTCCTGCATAACTACAGATATATGGTGGTTACACTCGTTCCATTTAATCTCGGAACCCAAAATCTCGACTAGAAGCTGGCGGGGATTAATATTCAACTCCCAAGGCCCCCTAAATCTCGGGCAGCAAAATAAAACGTGCTGAGCGTCCTCATCTTCTTCAACACAATTTGGACATGTTGGGGATCTATCGTGCCCAAATTTGTGCAGATATTTCCTGAAACAACCATGTCCACTCAAGAACTGCGTCATATAAAAGTTGGGCTCGCAGTGTTGTGCCTCCAGCCAGGGAATTATGATGGGCAGAAGATAATAAGTCCATCTGCCCTTCGAACTGCATTCCCATCTAGACTGCCAACTGCAGAGAGAAACACTCCTCTCCTCTCTCCTTATTGTAGCAATCTGCCCTGGATCCTCAAGACGACGAAAGTAGATTCGCCTCATTTCATCCGCCAGTATATCTATAGGTATTGCTCTTGCCAATACCATTGCAGCGTCATCGGATATTGTCCTGAAACCACTTATTTGTCTTATTGCACTTAGACGGTACACCGAGGATAGTTTTCTTCTTGTCGTCTCCTCGGAAAGTGCTACAGACCATACTGGGCAGGCATATATTATTATCGAGGTCACAACCGACGATATTACCCTTCTTTTAAATGACGTTGGTCCTCCAATATTTGGCATTATTCTTGCCAGAGCTGCTTGTGCGCCGGATGCCTTTTTGACAATGAACCTTACATGTTCCTTGAAATTTAGCCTGTCATCGATCATTACGCCTAGGTATTTTATGGCCCTTTTCGATTCTATTCTTGCATCGCCAACTGTTACAGTCATCTTTTCTACTGTTTTTCTGCTACTTATTAAGACAGCCTCTGTTTTATGGGCAGCTAGTGTCAACCCAGCCCCATTAAGCCACATTTCAATCCTTTCGACTGCCGCATTTGCCTTCACCTCCACCTCCTCTACGGTTTTTGCCACTGAGACTATGGCAATGTCGTCCGCAAAGCCAATAATGGAAGTCCTATCTGGTAAGGATAGTCGCAGTATTCCATCATACATTATGTTCCAGAGCAGAGGGCCAAGAATAGAACCTTGCGGTACACCTGCAGTGACTTCATATTCTACTTCGCCATCATCGGTCACATACAAAAGTTTCCGATCCCGAAAGTAGTCGTTCACCAAATTCATTAGGTACGGCGGCGTACCCATAATGAAAAGGGCCTTGGCAATATTCCCCCAATTCACGGAATTAAATGCGTTTTGAATATCCAGGGTGACCACCGAGCAGTATTCCTTGGAACCAAATCTCCATCTTCCACCTTCTATTGCGTCTTCTGCTATGTCTACTATTCTCCTAATCGCATCTACAGTGGAACGGCCTTTCCTAAATCCATACTGCAGGTCGGAGAGAGCTCCTCTGGCTTCAGCGCAGGCTAGAAGTCTATTGTATATAATTCGCTCGAGAACTTTACCCATCGTGTCAAGGAGACAGATTGGGCGGTACGAAGATGGTTCACCCGGAGGCTTGCCGTGTTTCGGGATAAGTACCAGTTTCTGCACCTTCCAACTCCGGGGGAAAATACCCTCGACTAGGCATTTCTGGAACATGGTGGCAAATATGTCCGGCCTATGTTGAATAGCCAACTTGAGCGCTCTGTTCGGGATTCCATCTGACCCAGGCGTTTTTCTATCGCCAATTTTAGCGCATGCCGCAAGCAACTCCCCTTGTGTGATCTCTGGGATTGTGTTAGTCGCCGCCGTCTCCGTCCTTATAATCGTATACGGTTGACCTCGTGGAAACAGGGTGCCAATAATCTTCCGAAGCAAATTTGGGCATCCCAATCTGGGATGTTTCTGCGCTCCTATGTTTTTGAAAACTACCTTGTATGCTGTTCCAAAAGGGTTGATGTTAGCCTCTTGGCATATTTGTTGGAAGGATAGCTTTTTACTTCTCTTTATGGCTTTCCTTAATTGGGTGCGTAGATCTTGATATCTA
This sequence comes from Linnaemya tessellans, assembly GCA_951800035.1. NCBI lineage: Eukaryota > Metazoa > Arthropoda > Insecta > Diptera > Tachinidae > Linnaemya > Linnaemya tessellans. Next base: position 78,436,447 of record OX637532.1, read on the forward strand.
ACTTGATAATCTTCCCATGATGATCTTCCTCTGGAACGTTGGGCCCTTCTTCTTGCTCTAAGGCATGCTGATCGTAACTCTCTTATTTCATCATTCCACCAATAACAGGGAGACCGTCCTCGAAGCGTATATCTTCGAGGCATAGCAGCATCGCAGGCAGTGTAGAGCATTTCGTATACGCTTTGCACCCTATCATCTACTAAGTCCCCGGTTGCGGTAAAGCTAGACAGTAGCAGCTTAAACGTGTCACCATCAAAGCATGAGTCTTTCCATTTAGGCCCAGTGAACTCAAGCATTCTTGCTGTGTCAGTGTTCTGCCCAGCAATCGTGATTACAATTGCCTGATGATCGCTATTTGTGAAGTCTTCAGTGAGTCTCCACACCGTTCGCGAAACAAGGCTGTCGCTGGCAAACGATATATCTATCGTAGAACTGGTATCTGATCTCCTAAAGGTACTCCTCATTCCATCATTTAATAACGTGACCCGCAGGGATGCGAAAGCTTCTAAAATACTGCGACCTCTTGCATTAGTCCACCTACTGCCCCATTCCATCGCCCAGGCATTAAAATCGCCGCATATGATGATCGGTGAATTTAAGTGTGCATTCGCAACTAAGCTCTCTAGCATATTCTCAAATTCGCCAAGGGACCACCTTGGGGGAGCATAGCAACTGTACAAAAAAGTTCCCTTTATCTTCGCCATTACGAAACCTTTATCCAATGTATGGGTCTGTTGGAAAGGTAATGAGCCACAAGTCCAAATAGCTGCCGTTGTTGACTCATCGGCGATCCAGGTGCTATTTTTCGGTACTTTATATGGCTCGCTTATGATTGCGACATCGAAGTTCTCTTCTAGGACTCTCTGGGCTCTCTGGGCTAAAAGATCCTGGGCAGCCTCACAGTGTGTGTGTGTGTATGTGTGTGTGTTTCATATATACATATCTGTGGACTTTTGACAAAACGACAAACCTCTTTCTAAAACAGCAATTATAAAGGGGAGCGAAGAAGCTTCTTAAATACCTCAAAACTATTTTTAAAAAATAATTGATAAAAATGTAATATTAAAATGGAAATCTACACTATTTTTAATTTTTGCCAGTTATTTTTTAAAAATAGCTGTGAGGTATTTAAAAAGATTTTTCGCTCCACTTTAAAATTGCTGTTTTAGAAAAAGGTTGTTTTGTCATACATACATATGTATGTATATATATATATATATATATATATATATATCTATATATATATATATATATATATATATATATATATATATATATATATATATATATATATATATGTGTATATATATATATATATATATATATCTGAAACACACACACACACACACATATATATATATATATATATATATATATATATATATATATATATGAAGTTTGGAGTTTCCTCGAAACATAGTTTACATAAATAAAACTTTTTCAACACTAATTTTTTGTTTACATATAGTTCTCCAAAATAGTTCCAGACATAATCTCGAATATCTGATTCCAACCCAGTCAAGCAGAGTTCACTAGAGCTGGAATCAGAGTCTTGTGAAGCATTTTCAATCACTTTAAAAAAATTGTGTAATTGCCCGACATTATTAAATATTTTTTTTAAGAAGGTACTGCTGAACTTTCACTTCCCGCATTACTTACACCCATACCTAAATACGGGTGGAAAGCGTAACGTTTTTTTCCGCTGACTGAAATGCCATACCTAAACAAAAGCGGCAGTGTTATGTAAAAAAGCAATAAAAACAGGGTTATCAAACAAACAAATTAAACAACCCTGATTATTTTAACAGCTGGACGGACGACATTTGTGATTTTGTTATTGAAATTTTGTACAAATTACAAACGTGCATACATATGTATGTATATAATCATATTGGAAATAGTTTCTTACCACCATTTTCTAATACGAAGTGCACAAATTTTTTCTTTTATTATATATTTCACTTTTGTAAATCTTTGCTCTTTTTCTCTGGTTACAATTCTCTTCTTTTGCAACCAACTTCATTAGAAAACGCTCTGCCAAAATCGGATTTTCCAATAGCAAAGCGTTGCCGCCGCGTTATTTCGGTATGCTCCATACAAAATGTATGGACATGAGAACTTTTGACAGCTAAAAAACGCTTGCCGCCCGTATTTAGGTATGGGAGTTAGTGTTGTTAATACGTTTTGCAACTCCGTGCTGCGTTGCCAGATATACATAAAAATTTGATTTGGGGATTTATTGCGGATAATATTTATACTATGAATATTAAAAGATTTTTTTTTGGGGTTTTCATCTTACAAGACGTACATATATATTTTCTTAAAAGATTTTTATCATATAACATATTTTAGTGTAGTATTCATAAACTATTTATTAATGGCAATTTTTGCAGCAAACCAAATCAATGAGCACTTGAAAAATAAATTTGAAAAACAAGGCTAAGTCTCTATCCAAAAACTTCAGCCATTAAAAGTATTGAGATTAAAATATGTTCTTGATAATTACAGGAATATTTCATATATAGGCAAACTTCCAAACTTGGAAAAATTTATTTCTTCAAAGATTTTTCTGATATTAGAGAATCAAACCTATTAAAAACCATAAAGCTTTTTTGAATTAGAATATCAAAAAAACCATCGACGTATGCCACAAGAGATTTATTTTTATCAATCATAGTGGAGAATATGAAATGGTCTTTGTTTTTATTATTGAATTTAACTGATTTGTTAGAATCAGTGCGAATAAAGTATAAACTAGAATAGAACTTTCAATTTTGTTAAAGGGAAGTACTTCGCCACAAATTTGTCTGAGTTTTTTTCTTTCTTTGTTACTCATTTACACTGCGACCACACGAGCAACATTTCGTGTCTTGATGCAAGCAATAACGCCGGCAGAAACGCGATGTCAATTGATAATGTTCTTGCTTGTATAACTTGTAGCGAACACGTACAAATCTTAAAACATTATAAACAGTGTTGTTTTCTTATAAGACAAAAATTTCAATCAAATGACAATTCAATTTGACAGCATGTGTTAAAAGATTGTTGCTCGGCAATGTATTATAACATTTGTTGCCGAATATATGTTCTAACATATATTCATGCGGTCCACACGTTAATATCTTGTGTCGGCAATCAAATTTGACGGTTGCCACGGCAATAATTGCCAAACTTATTGCTCGTGTGGACGGGTAGCTAACATGTATAAATTAATATTGTATTACCAATTGATCACTTATGTTTTGTTATACGGAAGTAAAGAAATGAATTCGCCAAAGATTTCATTCATGATTGGCCATTCATCAAATTATAGTGTAACGTAGTTTATTTTTCCAGCTGAGGTATGCCTCAGCCGCTCCAGGTTCGTATCAAAGGTCTACTTCCTTTGACAATAAAAACACGAATATTTTAGGTGATGTGTATATTCGGGAACAAAATGTTTATTGAAACGAAACTTAAACTACTTAGACGATCTTAAAGCTAGTGGGTTAAATTTCTAGTGTCGGGGCTGCGCTGATTCCTCGGCTACACCGCTCTGGTACTTAGGCTGATAACACTCGACTGTGGTTCGGGCTACTAATGGAGTGAGACAGGTAATATTCAGTTGTATTCGGGTTAGAAATTATCAACTACGAACTCAAGAGTATTCGGAGGCTCGAGCTCGGTTATGGCTTAGTACGATTACAAGAGTATTCGGAGGCTTGTAATCGGCAACACTACGAACTACGAACTCAAGAGTATTCGGAGGCTTGAGCTCGGCTATGGATTAGTACGACTACAAGAGTATTCGGAGGATTGTAATCGGCAATACTACGAACTACGAACTCAAGAGTATTCGGAGGCTTGAGCTCGGCTACGGATTAGTACGACTACAAGAGTATTCGGAGGCTTGTAATCGGCAATACTACGAACTACGAACTCAAGAGTATTCGGAGGCTTGAGCTCGGCTACGGATTAGTACGACTACAAGAGTATTCGGAGGCTTGTAATCGGCAACACTACGAACTACGAACTCAAGAGTATTCGGAGGCTTGAGCTCGGCTACGGATTAGTACGACTACAAGAGTATTCGGAGGCTTGTAATCGGCAAAACTACGAGTTAATTTGGTTAACTATTAATACTTGAACAAGAATCGGTAAAGCTCTCGGACGACAATTCAAGAATATTCTTCTTGTAATTATCGTTCGTACGATATCGTTAATTGCTCCCCGATTGTGTGCAAACCTTGTCTACTTATCCTTGTTATCATATGAAGCCACTGAGAATTATAGCAATGTTATGTTTTGTTTGCTTACATTTGCTCGTTTGTTGTTATGTATTTTGTATGAGCGTGCATGTGTTTACTTGTTTTGTGCTGGTTAGCAATGTTCTTTGCTTAGTTGTTGTTAGGTATGTATGTGCGTGCATGTGTTTTCTTGTGTTACTTGTTTTGTGCTGGTTAGCAATGTTATTTGCTTGGTTGTTGTTATGTATGTATGTGCGTACGTGTGTTTTGTTGTGTTACTGGTTGTTATTAGGTAAGTGTACTTGTTCTTGTTTATGCAGTAGTGCTAAGCAAAGCGTTTTATTGTGAGTACATGCAATAAATATACTAACCAGCATACTGTACTGGTGGTATTGGTTGGGGGTATTTGTAACGGCACGTTACATTCCCTTCCCACTTTGGGAAAAAAAATGCGCTTGAAATACTCGGGGCCAGAATACTTATATATATATATATATATATATATATATATATATATATATATATATATATATATATATTACTTCAATATGTGGTTTTTTTTTGCTATTTTTGTTGTTGTTGTTTTTTTTGGTCTTCTTTTTTTTGTTTGTTTTTGTTTTTTTGTTGTTGTTTTTTTTTTGTTTTGTTGTTTTTTTTTATATTTATTTTTTATAATATTTTTTTTTTATTTTGTGTTTTTTTTGTTATTCTTTTAATATAATTTTTGAAATATAGTATATAAAACAAATTATTTTGTAATTCTTGGAATAAAAAGAAAAATAATAATAAAAAAAAAGCCTATATGTTCTTGAAACTTAAATATCATTTCTATTGCCATATCTATTAGAGTTGTCCATACCCCCGTTGGTTTAGTTCTCTAGGGGAAATGTTTTGGTCTTCCCTTGGCTCTTCAAGTGGACCATTCCCTTTTTTATTTGGACCGCTATTTTTGGTCGTCCTTTGGGGTAGATCATCCAGCGTCCATTCTTGGCTGTTTGCGGTACGCTGATTTTAATCCCTCTAAAGGGGTCATCGTCCGCCTCGTCTTCGCTAATCTCGGGGGTGCTTAGGCTGAGGACGTCGTTGTGGAGGTCTAGTTCCCTCTGCGTTCTTGATTCTTCTGGAATGGTGTCTGGTGTTAGCGGTGTCAGTGGTGGCATCTGGTCTTGGTGGTTGGCTGGGGTGTATACGGCTGATGTTGAAGGCCGTGACGTCAAAGGTGCTAGCGGAGGCGGTTCACCGGCGTAGTTTAGCGCATGAACCGGTGCAGGCTTGCTCCTTTGATGCCATATTCGCTGGGCTAGCATATTGGCTTCCGGGTTAGCACTTCCAGCAATCGCAGATGTTTCCACTGCAATGATTTTTGGCCGAGCTTCGGGTGGCGGCACATATTCCGTAATGCGCTTGGGCATGCTGGTGTTGCGCAAGTAATCCCTGATTTTTCCTGGTGGTATCGGTCTGGTTGGCTTGCGATTCATAACGATACTGGTAAAGTGACGGCGGTGTGGTGATCCTTTTATAGTTTTCTGTTGATATGAATTATTATGATTATTAAGATTTTCCTTTAGGCTGTTCGCTCGTGATATTTTTTCAAATCTTGTAAGTGGATAATATCGTTGTTTTATAGGATTATTGTGCCTCATGCGAATCACATGTTCGCCTATACTTGACGGTCCGGTAATTGCTGCAAACGTTCTTCTGGCCATGGCTAATATGTTCTCCAATTTCTCCTCTTGCTGATTGGTTAAGTTGCCTCGTTGGCTAAGCTGGTGCAAGGTATGAAGGGGGGTTTCTGGTGCGGATGCGCAAAGTTTTATTTCTATGCCTTCCAGTGATAAAATGGCCTGACGGCGCCGTAGAAAATCCATACCTAGTATAACGGGCTCGGCTAGATTGTCCAATGCGGATGCTAGTAGTTGGGTGGTCGATCCATTAACGTTGATAGCGATGGGATAGACTTTAACGGTGGAGACACAGGAGCTATCAGCAAGTTGTATCGTTCGATGGTAGTTTCTAGCCCGGACTTTATGCTCTTCCAATAATAGTCGTACTCTTTTGCCGATGTAAGTTAGTGTAGAACCGGTGTCTATAAGAGCTCGTATGGGAGTGTCGCATATTTTAATGGTAATAAAGTACCGATTGCTAATGTTTGTTTCGGGTGACGTACATTGGCAATTTCGTGACATAGTGTTGTCCCGGCCACAGTGGGAGCAAAATAAACGAGGCGTGTTAGTACAAGTCCGTCTCCGATGGCCAGGTTGTTTGCAGCGCCAGCAGTGTGTCTCGCGTTTGTAGGTTTTTGAATCTGTCGGTTGGTCCACGTAGTGACTCGGTTGTGGTCGACCCTGTTTTCCCTCTTCTCTTCGGAGTAGGTCATACTCGTCAGCGAGCTCGATTAATTCATCTATAGTGCGAAAATCTCTTCGGCGGATATATAATTTGTGGTCATATCGTAACCCATCATATATGCGATCAATATGGTCGCGTTTCTTGAGATCGGGATGTTGTCGAATTAGGGCTTGTAACGACAGAATGTAGTCTTTGGCTTTCTCACGAATTCCTTGTTTTCGGTGGTAAATATTCTCCTCTAATTGGGCAAGGTATCGCTTGGGTAGGAAGAACTGTATAGCTTGTTCTTTAAAGTCTTTCCAAGACGTTATTTGATCCCTTTTAATACGGTACCATTGCAACGCCTTGTCCTCCAGGATTTCTAGCAGTGAGAAAAGCAGCTGCCTATGGTGATATCCGTAACACTCTGCTAGCTCTTCGAGGCGTTCGAGAAACTCCGTTAAATTATCACCGCCACTGTAACTTAGTTTCCACCTGCGGATCGTTGCCATAACTTCCGCGTCGTTTGCGGATGAGTTCGTGGCTCCAGGATGATTGCGAGGTGGAACTGATATTGTTGTTTGGCTTTCGGTGACGTACTCGCGATCTTCCGCCAACACCTCTGCCTCCAGTGTGCGCAAAATGTTCTCCGATGATTTACGTTGCCGTTTCGCTCGTATTAACTCGCTTAGTTGTTTCCGAAGCTGGCTCACAGTCGCCCCGTCGGTGATCGGAATACTATGTTCTCGGCAGACGTTTACTAATTTATCTTTCCGAAGAAGATAAACCCAGCTAAGTGAATCAGTGTGTAGTAAAGTTTCGTTTTCTTGTTCCTGACTTGATTCAAATCCGTTTGTGGCTGTAGTTAAGGTTTTACCACCGGTTTCGGCTTTTGAATCAAGTCCCTGCTCGGGCGCCATTGTAACGTAGTTTATTTTTCCAGCTGAGGTATGACTCAGCCGCTCCAGGTTCGTATCAAAGGTCTACTTCCTTTGACAATAAAAACACGAATATTTTAGGTGATGTGTATATTCGGGAACAAAATGTTTATTGAAACGAAACTTAAACTACTTAGACGATCTTAAAGCTAGTGGGTTAAATTTCTAGTATCGGGGCTGCGCTGATTCCTCGGCTACACCGCTCTGGTACTTAGGCTGATAACACTCGTCTGTGGTTCGGGCTACTAATGGAGTGAGACAGGTAATATTGAGTTGTATTCGGGTTAGAAATTATCAACTACGAACTCAAGAGTATTCGGAGGCTCGAGCTCGGTTATGGCTTAGTACGATTACAAGAGTATTCGGAGGCTTGTAATCGGCAACACTACGAACTACGAACTCAAGAGTATTCGGAGGCTTGAGCTCGGCTATGGATTAGTACGACTACAAGAGTATTCGGAGGCTTGTAATCGGCAATACTACGAACTCAAGAGTATTCGGAGGCTTGAGCTCGGTTACGGATTAGTACGACTACAAGAGTATTCGGAGGCTTGTAATCGGCAATACTACGAACTCAAGAGTATTCGGAGGCTTGAGCACGGCTACGGATTAGTACGACTACAAGAGTATTCGGAGGCTTGTAATCGGCAATACTACGAACTCAAGAGTATTCGGAGGCTTGAGCTCGGCTACGGATTAGTACGACTACAAGAGTATTCGGAGGCTTGTAATCGGCAATACTACGAACTACGAACTCAAGAGTATTCGGAGGCTTGAGCTCGGCTACGGATTAGTACGACTACAAGAGTATTCGGAGGCTTGTAATCGGCAACACTACGAACTACGAACTCAAGAGTATTCGGAGGCTTGAGCTCGGCTACGGATTAGTACGACTACAAGAGTATTCGGAGGCTTGTAATCGGCAAAACTACGAGTTAATTTGGTTAACTATTAATACTTGAACAAGAATCGGTAAAGCTCTCGGACGACAATTCAAGAATATTCTTCTTGTAATTATCGTTCGTACGATATCGTTAATTGCTCCCCGATTGTGTGCAAACCTTGTCTACTTATCCTTGTTATCATATGAAGCCACTGAGAATTATAGCAATGTTATGTTTTGTTTGCTTACATTTGCTCGTTTGTTGTTATGTATTTTGTATGAGCGTGCATGTGTTTACTTGTTTTGTGCTGGTTAGCAATGTTCTTTGCTTAGTTGTTGTTAGGTATGTATGTGCGTGCATGTGTTTTCTTGTGTTACTTGTTTTGTGCTGGTTAGCAATGTTATTTGCTTGGTTGTTGTTATGTATGTATGTGCGTACGTGTGTTTTGTTGTGTTACTGGTTGTTATTAGGTAAGTGTACTTGTTCTTGTTTATACAGTAGTGCTAAGCAAAGCGTTTTATTGTGAGTACATGCAATAAATATACTAACCAGCATACTTTACTGGTGGTATTGGTTGGGGGTATTTGTAACGGCACGTTACAATAGGGATGCCAGATCAACAAAACTAAAACTTTAGTAATACTACTCCAGCGTTTTCGGTTTTAGCGAGGTAAATTTTCCCCAAAATCCCAGACACCGGCAGACGTGGGATTCCGGGAGTGGTTGGGTTTGTCGTGTGCAGAGGCTATCAGCTGTTTTGGTTGTGTTGAATAGGCAAATGGTTTGTTTGTTTTGTTGGGTCTTTTGTTTACGAATATGGGAAAGGGGGAGTTTTTGTTTATATGTTTGGAAATGAATGTGGATAAGTGGGAAGGGTTATAAAAGGAATTTTGTTTACTTGGAAGAGGCCCATTTTGAATTCGAGTTTATGGGATATAGACGTTTTTGGAACTTTTTGGTGTTTGGAGAAGTGGAGTTAATTTTAGAACATAATAATTATAAAAAAATATAATAGTTATAAGAAAAATAATAATTATAAGAAATATAATATAATTATAAGAAAAAAATTAATCATTATAAGAAAAAAATAATAATAATTATAATAAATGTAAAAGGAAGTTGTGAAAAAAATGAGAAGAGAAAGAAACTTAAAATTTTGAACAGACAAAAGAACAAAACGATGGTCTGGTGGAAAGTAAATGAAAGCAAAAAGACCACGTCGTGTAACGACACGTTTCCGCTGGTTGCTGGGGTAGAGGTCAGCGGCGTCCAGGGTCAGTTACATAAATTTGTTGATATCAGGGAGAAGTCTTGATGGCCAAGTTAAACACCAAGATTCGAGTATAAGCGTTTATTGAGCAATAGTAATAATTATGCTTCAGCCTGGTTCTTGGCGACGTGGTCAATTATGGGATAAGGAGGCAATTTCAATACCAACCGTATGTGGTCAAAGTGACCAAGACGAAAGTAAGATAAAGACGCTGTGGGAAAAGCCAACGGGCAACCAAGTTAACAGTGCTGTCGCTTAGATTGTCGTTCACCCCTACCACACTATAGTTTTAGTGATCTACAAGAATGTGCCTACAGGTTAACAGTACTGTCGCTTAGTAGACAAATTCTGTGATCGCCTTTGGACTTCAAACCTAACCGAAATAATTACTATATGTGGTCAACGTGACCAAGACGCACGCAAGATATGGCAAGACGCTGTGGGAAAAGCAAATGTCCAACGAGATTAACAGTACTGTCGCTTAGGTTGTCATTTACCCCTACTACACTTTAGCTTTAGTGGATTACAAGAATATGCCCACAGGTTAACAATACTGTCGCTTAGTAGACAAATTCTGTAATCGCCTTCGGACACTAAAACTAACCGAAATAATTAAGACTTAATATCAAGACCAAACAACTTACCTCCACGCCGGCTGGCCAAAAACTAAAGACTCATTTAGCCGAACGTTGAAATCGTAAATGTTAGGTAAATGTGTCAGCTGATCCAAACAGTAATATAGCAACAGCCATACCTAAATACGGGCGGAAAGCGGAACATATTTTTCCGCTGAGCTTTAACGCTTAAATGCATACCTAAACAAAAGCGGCAGCGTTATATAAAAAAACAATAAAAACAAGGTTATCAAACAAACAAATTAAACAACCCTGATTATTTTAACAGCTGGACGGACGACATTTGTGATTTTGTTATTGTAATTTTATACAAATTACAAACGTGCATACATATGCATGTATATAATCATATTGTAAATATTTTCTTACCACCATTTTCTAATACGAAGTGCACAAATTTTTATTTTATTATATATTTCATTTTTGTAAATCTTTGCTCTTTTTCTCTGGTTACAATTCTCTTCTTTTGCAACCAACTTCATTAGAACACGCTCTGTCAAAATCGGATTTTCCATTAGCAAAGCGTTGCCGCCGCGTTATTTCGGTATGCTCCATACAAAATGTATGGACATGAGAACTTTTGACAGCTAAAAAACGCTTGCCGCCCGTATTTAGGGATGACAGCAAGTTATGAAAACGCTTACAGCCATACCTAAATACGGGCGGCAAGCGTTTTTTAGCTGTCAAAAGTTCTCATGTCCATACATTTTGTATGGAGCATACCGAAATAACGCGGCGGCAACGCTTTGCAATTGGAAAATCCGATTTTGATAGAGCGTTTTCTAATGAAATTAGTTGTAAAAGAAAACATTTGTAACCAGAGAAAAAAAGCAAAAATTTACAAAAGTGAAATAAATAATTAAAGAAAAAATGTGTGCACTTCGTATTAGAAAATGGAGATTAGAAAATATTTACAATTTTAATACATCACTAAAATGCAATTACAGAGGTATTGCAAAACTAAGTGATTTACCCAAGCTGTTCGAAAAATGTATGATTGATTGTCTAACCCATCAAATTTATCCTATTTTATCCCCATTACAACATGGTTTTCGTAAAGGATGTTCCACTGCAACCAATATTCTCCATCTTACAATATTAGTAAACTAAGCTTTCAATAATGGCTACCATACTGACGCAATATACACCGATTTTAGTAAAACTTTTGACAAAGTAAATCATGTTCTTTTATTAAAAAAATTAGTTTTATTGGGTTTTAGGAATATTTTCATCTCGTGGATAAAGTCATATCTTGTATGCAGAACGCAATCCGTTAAATTTAATAATGCAGTCTCAAGAAGTATTCAAGTTAAATGTGGTGTGCCACATGTCACCTTGGCCCAATTCTATTTTTACTGTTTATAAATGATTTACCGGAGGCAATTAAACACTGCAACGTATTGATGTTTGCTGACGACGTTAAGATATTTTTAAGTATTAAGCAGCCAGCTGACCATCTTCTTCTACAGAATGACCTGGATAATTTTTACAAATGGTGTAAAATTAATTTAATGGGGTTAAACTTAAAAATATGTAAACATCAAAATTTTTCAAGAGTTCGGGGTTCTGTATTTGCTTACAAGTTCGATTTGTACCGCTTAGAAACTGTTGAAACATTTATGGATTTGGGCATATTGTTAGACTCAAAATTAAGTTTTGTCCAACATATAACGATGTCTGTGAACAAAGCGCGTAGCGTTTTAGCTTTTGTGAAATGATGGTCGAAGGAATTCAACGATACTTTCATAACAAGACAGCTGTACATATCACTCGTAAGGCCAATTCTAGAGTATGGTTCCATCATTTGGGATCCTTACTACCAAATACATATTGATCGCATTGAGTCTGTTCAAAAACAGTTTCTTATTTTCTGCTTAAGAAACATTTAGCATGACCTAACTCAACTTCCGCAGTATTCAACAAGATTAGCTGTAATTAACCTGCCTACTTTAAGAAGCCGTAGAATAATGCTCAATGTAGCTTTTTCTTTTAACTTCATAAATGTTAGAATCTGCTCCGAGTTTTTATTGAGCAATGTCACGTTTAACATTCCACAACGCTCATTACGATCATTTCAACTTTTATATTGTTACGTTTTTAGACCTTTTCGTAAAAACGCTTTTTTACTTATCCTTCAAGGATTCGTTTAATTGCATCAAATTAAAAACACAGACAATTAACTTTAGAAATATAATGCGGCAACACTTTATTTACTACTTTATTAACACGAGTATTTGTACTACTAAACACTTAGCGATGTAAACACGTCTAGATTTAAAATCACACTAATCCCGCTGTTCACTGGCAGCGACTTTATATAGCAAAATGACGTCGTCTGGTAACTTCGCGAAGCATCTGGTCATGGTTGTTGTTGGTTGTGCTTTACTTAACATGTAGCTATATACGTGTGTTTGTATATATGACAATGCTGTCTTGTGTTTTGTTTATTGTAACTATGTGTGGTTGTATGTATGAGTGCTCTGTGTGTTGTGTAGTTTTGTTTCTTCTTGTGCTATGTGGGCATGTTGCTGTGTATATTTGTGTGTATGTTGCTGTGTATATTGATGTACATGTTTAGTTTTTATTAGCAGCGAATACTTGCGTACAAGATCATTAAGAATAACATCATCATCTCTTAGCATTGATGTTACTAGGTTTTTCGTTATTGTTGTTTACACTTATTATTGCACAGCCTCGAATGATCTTGTATATTCTCAACGATGTATCCGGAATATTCCATTTCCGTTAATTCAAATATTATCTGCATGGTGTTGACCAGGGTTGTAACATTTTGACATCTAGAGATGAGTTTGATAGTGCTGCCAAGTACATATAGCCACATTGTCGTTATATTTGAATCTATTTTTAAACTTTGTAACACTGCCGCCCACTTAAGCCTGTTCGACCCGAATAGGCATACAATCACCTCTTCCATAGTGCGCCAATCGTTCGAGATGTACTATCTTCATTTTCGACCTTGGGCTATTGTGCTTCTGTATCCGGTACACAACGTCATTCAATCTCTTAATCACTTTATACGGGCCATCCCAGTGAGTCTGTAATTTTGGGGACAATCCTTTCTTCCGTTGTGGGTTATAAAGTAGAACTAATTGACCTTCCATAAATCCCTCTGAATTTGCTGCGCGGTCATATCTAGCCTTCATCTTGTCACTGACCATCTTGATTCTATTACGCACGAAATCATGCAGCTCGTTTAAGTTCTCCTGCTCTTGGGACGTAGTGGCTCCTTCTTCTACCGCTGGCTTAACACCAAATTCCAAGTCACCAGGCAGTTTTAATTCCGTCCCGAAGATAATTTTAGCTGGCGTTCTCGATGTGGAGTCGTGTACAGCTGACCTATATGCCATCAAAAATTTGGGAATGTGCTCGTCCCAATCCCTCTGATGGTTGCTTACCACTTTTCGCAGGTACTCTTCTAAGGTGCGATTGAACCTCTCTACCATGCCATCAGACTGTGGATGCAAAGGCGTTGTTCTGGTTTTCTTTATCCCATATAATTCGCACATTTCCCTGAATATGGCAGACTCGAAATTCCTTCCTTGGTCGGAATGTAATTCTATTGGGACACCATAGCGACATACCCAGTTGTTGACGAATGCATTTACAACTGTCTTTGCTTCTTGGTTAGGTATGGCATATACCTCTGGCCATTTACTAAAATAGTCCATTACCACAAGAACATAACGATTTCCGGCTTCAGTGACGGGAAAAGGACCTGCTACATCCATTGCGATCCGCTCGAATGGTGCTCCTGAGTTGTATTGCTGTAGCTGTCCCCGGCTTCTTCTTATTGGGCCTTTGGCTGCTATGCACTGTGGGCAGTTTGCTATCCAATCGGCTACGGCTTGTTGACATCCAACCCAATAAAAACGCTGCTTCAGTTTCTCAAGTGTTTTTGTGACTCCAAGATGACCGCCACTAGGTCCATTGTGAAATTCTTGCAAAACTTTACTTATCTTGGAGCATGGCACAACTACCAAATTTGAAGTTGTTTTGCCATCTACACTTTCCCATACGCGGTATAGGCACCCTTCTATTACCTTGAGGCTGTTCCACTGAGCCCAATAAGATTTGGCGAGTGGGCTTTCAGCCGAAATTTCATTCCGGGACGGTCTTCTGTCCTCCTCTTTGGCTGCTATAATTTTCCCAGTATACTGTCGTCCCTCTGTGCCGCTGACCAGTCTTCATCAGAGTCGATGTGCATTAGCCGAATATCAACAACGCCTTCCTTTTGTTCGGTTCTAACGCAATGTTTACACTCTAAACAGCAGGGTCTTCTCGAAAGAGCATCCGCATTGTTATGTTTTGTGCCCCTTCTATGCTCAATACTGAAGTCGTAGCTCTGCAGGCGCTCAATCCACCTTGCCAGTTGCCCTTCAGGATTTTTAAACTGCAATAACCATCTCAGTGCAGAATGGTCAGTCCTTAATGTAAAGTGTTGACCATACAGGTACTTATGGTAATGTTTAATGCATTCCAATACTGCCAGAAGCTCACGTCGTGTCACACAGTAGTTCCTCTCAGGTTTTGAGAGTACACGGCTATAGTATCCTATGACTTTCTCAGTGCCATTAACTACTTGGGACAGCACGCCCCCTATGCCATAGCCGCTCGCATCAGTATCCAGCACAAATTTTTCTCCAGGTATGGGATACGCTAGTACTGGTGACGTACACAATAATCCTTTAAGTTTTTGGAATGCCTTTTCCTGTGGCTCACCCCAATGGTATGGTCTCGACTTCTTTGTCAGCTCATGCAGGCTTGCAGCTACACTGGCAAAATTTGGCACAAAGCGTCTGTAGTATGTACAAAGGCCCAAAAAGCTGCGCAATTCATGAAGATTTTTAGGTTGATGCCAGTCCTTTACTGCTTGTATTTTATCTTCATCTGTTGAGATTCCGTCTGCTGTAACACGATGCCCCAAATACTTCACTTCTTTCTGGAACAATGCACATTTCTTCAGGCTGAGTTTCAATCCAGCTGATGATATCCGTTGAAGAACTTCTGCCATGTTTTTGAGGTGTTCATCAAAAGTTTTCCCCATCACGATTATGTCATCCAGATATACCAAGCATGTCTTCCAGTGGAGTCCTTTCAGTACCTTCTCCATTAGGCGTTCAAATGTGGCCGGAGCATTGCAGAGACCAAATGGCATAACTTTGAACTGCCATAATCCGTTACCGACGCTGAAGGCAGTTTTCTCCTTGTCTTTCTCTGCAATCTCCACTTGCCAATATCCGCTTCGCAAGTCTAGCGTAGAGAACCATCTCGTACCAGCCAGCGTGTCCAAAGTGTCATCGATTCTGGGGAGCGGATAGCTGTCCTTCTTGGTTATGTCGTTGAGCTTCCTGTAGTCTACGCAGAATCTAGTACTGCCATCTTTCTTTTTAACTAAGACTACTGGCGAACTCCAAGGACCAGAAGATGGCTCAATTACGCCTTCACGCTCCATTTCTCTTACAAGCTCTTTGACTTCATCTCGCTTTGCTAGGGGTACACTTCTGGGTGGCTGTTTAATCGGCCTAGCTTCGCCTGTGTTTATTTCATGTTTAACCAATGCAGTTCTACCCTGACTTTGGTTTCCCATGGCGAAGATACTGGCATGTCTTTTTAGCAACTGTTTGGCTTTATTTCTATCTGTCGCTGACAGTCCTGCTACCCATTTTCCTACGTATTCCTCAAATTGTTCACGTTCTTTGGCGGACAAATTGGTAGGCTCTATCTTCCTCTCACAGTTTATTATTGCCTCTGCTGGGGTACACTGGCCAATCTCGCAATTTTCTTTGATGAATTTTTCATGGTCTGCCAAGTTAAGTACTCTTATAGGGACTATTCCTCCTTTACTAGTTTTTACTAGAGCTTTTGCTGTTATAAGCTCTCTCTTTAGATCTGCTGGTTCTACAACCCACAACCGATTGTCCTCACAATCTCCCTCCATACGCGCCCATATAACTGTTTCAGACTGCGGCGGTAACGTCTGACTCTCAATAGCAAATACTTTTCTTACTTGCGGCTTGCTGTCATACCCAACATCAAGGGGTATTTCCACATTACGCCAAATCATCAGCTGTTGCCCCATATGTAGATTAATGCCATGATTAATCATAAAATCGGCTCCAATAATTACCTCATCGACAATATCGGCAACAATAAACACATGCCTCACGCTGATGTTGGCTATAGTCACCTTCACTTCAATCTTACCATAGACAGTGGCAGGCTCTCCAGTAGCTGTACGTAGCCGTATATTGCTTAAACGATCGCATTTCCCCTTTACTATATCGGGCCTTATTATTGACTGCGACGCCCCTGTGTCTATGGTAAGTACGTGCTTTTCCCCGTTGATGTGTCCAGACGCAGTAAGATTGCTATTTTTCTGCTGCATAACTGATATGGAGATTGTGGGGCCCTCGTTTGTGGGAGCTAGCTCTTGCCCCTTAGCGCTAGCTCGTTTTAGTTTAACGGGGACTCTTGTGCTGTTGTTTGGTTCACCCGTTTGCTGTTTCTTGGTGGCGAAACAGATCTACCTCTTTTTCTTGGTGCTTTGCAGTTGCGCTGAAAATGACCGATTTTTCCGCAGTTAAAGCATTTAGGCTTTTCTTTGGTAGCACCTTCCACCAACAGTTGTCGCATTGCCTCCTTAAAACTAGCAACTAGGCTGTTATCCTCCTCGGGCAAAACCTCCACATTCCGCACTTTACATATCTGTGGCTTGAAAACCATCCTTGCAGTCTCTTGAGCCAGCGCAAATGAAACAGTCTCAGCGAAAGTGGATTTCTGCGTTGCGCACACAGCCAGTTTGACATCGGAGTCGCGAATGCCATTAACGAACGCCTCAGTTTTAAAGTGATCCAGGAACGGGTGACTCTCGCCTGGATATGTGAGCTGCACTAAACGCTCGATTTCCATTGCGAAATCTTGTAGAGACTCGTTAGGCTTTTGAACTCTACATCGCAATTCCATTCTGTATAAATCGCGCTTGTGCTCACCACCATACTTGCGCTGCAATGCTGCCATTATTTCATTATAGTTGTTTCTGCTGCTTACTGGCACGGTCTCAAGTACCTCTGCGGCTGTACCCTTTAAGGACAAAATCAACTCTATGGCCTTTTCTTCAGCATCCCATCCATTTCTACTAGCGACCGTCTCGAACTGGAATCTAAAGATGCTCAATGGTACGCTGCCGTCAAAGCATGGCGCTTTTATTCGCGCAGAAACCTCCGCAACTGCTCGTACTGGCCCGCCACTACACTCAAGGTTATGCACTTTGTCCTCTAGAGCATGCAATTTTTCTTCGAACTCTTTTGCATGCTGTTCCAGGCCACCGCTTTCTAAATGTTGGACTCTATCTGCCAGCTCTGAGAATTTATTCTCAATAGAATCCACCCTCCTATTAATGGCCTCAGAAACCTCTACCAGAGTCTCGTTCGTGGCTCTATTTGACTCCAACAGTTTTGTTTCCACTCCCAGTATTCCGGCTACAAGTTTCTCAGTGCTGATTTCTGAGTTCTGTTTAATTGCAGTTATTTCGGCTACAAGCTTTTCAGTGCTGATTTCTGAGTTCTGTTTAATTGCAGTTATTTCGGCTACAAGTTTGTCACTGCTGATCCTTGATGCCTCTTGCATCTGCTGGGAGTTCTGTTTTATTTCGATCATCATAGCAGCGAACATTGAATTTATGTCCATGCTGCTGGTCGTAGCAGGAACACATACCTCTACATCGTCTTTGTCCTCAAACTCGTATGTCCCGATGTCCATGCCGCGATTCTTAAACTCATCTATCAGCCTCTTCTGCAGTTCAGCCTTGTTACCTACTGTTGGCAATTCCCGCTTACTAAGCTCCTTTTTTAGCTGTTCAACTTTTAGCTCATCAAATTTCATGATTATTTATTATAATTTAATATTTTTAATGTCCTTTTTTTTTCTCCTTAAATTGCAATGTCCTTTTTAATTATTTTTGCAATCCCACTTCTGACACCAATTGTTACGTTTTTAGACCTTTTCGTAAAAACGCTTTTTTACTTATCCTTCAAGGATTCGTTTAATTGCATCAAATTAAAAACACAGACAATTAACTTTAGAAATATAATGCGGCAACACTTTATTTACTACTTTATTAACACGAGTATTTGTACTACTAAACACTTAGCGATGTAAACACGTCTAGATTTAAAATCACACTAATCCCGCTGTTCACTGGCAGCGACTTTATATAGCAAAATGACGTCGTCTGGTAACTTCGCGAAGCATCTGGTCATGGTTGTTGTTGGTTGTGCTTTACTTAACATGTAGCTATATACGTGTGTTTGTATATATGACAATGCTGTCTTGTGTTTTGTTTATTGTAACTATGTGTGGTTGTATGTATGAGTGCTCTGTGTGTTGTGTAGTTTTGTTTCTTCTTGTGCTATGTGGGCATGTTGCTGTGTATATTTGTGTGTATGTTGCTGTGTATATTGATGTACAAGTTTAGTTTTTATTAGCAGCGAATACTTGCGTACAAGATCATTAAGAATAACATCATCATCTCTTAGCATTGATGTTACTAGGTTTTTCGTTATTGTTGTTTACACTTATTATTGCACAGCCTCGAATGATCTTGTATATTCTCAACGATGTATCCGGAATATTCCATTTCCGTTAATTCAAATATTATCTGCATGGTGTTGACCAGGGTTGTAACATTTTGACATCTAGAGATGAGTTTGATAGTGCTGCCAAGTACATATAGCCACATTGTCGTTATATTTGAATCTATTTTTAAACTTTGTAACAATATGTTAGAACTTTTCGTGCCAACTTTGCTATGTCTGATCCACTAAGAAGATTATGTTGTTGCTTTAATGAAATGTATAATTTTATCGATTTTTCGTTAGATACATATACTATTAAAAGGAATATAATATTATTTTTAAATAACTAAATTTTAATACCACATTTCTGGTTTATTGTAAGGAATTAATCCATAAACTAAATAAATAAATATGTGATTATATACATACATATGCATGCACGTTTGTAATTTGTACAAAATTTCAATAACAAAATCACAAATGTCGTCCGTCCAGCTGTTAAAATAATCAGGGTTGTTTAATTTGTTTGTTTGATAACCCTGTTTTTATTGTTTTTTGACATAACGTTGCCGCTTTTGTTTTGTTTCAGCGTTAAAGCTTTGCGGAAAAAAACGTTCCGCTTTCCGCCCTTTGATAACCCTGTTTTTATTGTTTTTTGACATAACGTTGCCGCTTTTGTTTTGTTTTGTTTCAGCGTTAAAGCTTTGCGGAAAAAAACGTTCCGCTTTCCGCCCGTATTTAGGTATGGCTGTTACTTGACTTTAGAAAAATGTTGCCGTAACGTTGCAACCTGCAGAAAATAGAATTTTGTTCTAAGGTTACGTGACAGTTGTAGACAGTGATGGCATGTATGTATGTTGAATGAGAATGGGGCACAAAAGACCTCTTTTGGTACTTATTTCTCTTTTGATATGTTTAGTTAATAAATATGTATAAGGACATGATATACGCATTTTATATGTTTAAGTTTCTAAATAAATGTTTTATTCTCAATGAAATATCGCATGTCTGTATGTGGTTGTTCGTTTCAGATGTATTAAACACTCGTTTGAACGTATATATAAACATGTTGCAATATTGCAAAACATATAATATATATTGTAATATGGAAAAAATGTGCCCATTTTATTAAACTTATGCCAAGGGATGACTTATTATACTATTAGTTGTGTATATTGGTGTTTCTGATACCTCTTTGTACCATTTAATTAATTTGCGTACTTTTTCAACACGAACCCCAATAACATTAACATATTAAAGTGCCATCAATGTTTTAAACAGTTGCATACAGTTTTATTGTATTTATTTTTGAAAGTGATGCGCATCAGATTTTTTGTGATAAACATATCTTCCACATCCATTATATTTTATTATTTTCTTTATTAAATACACTCAATCGATATAGCTTACAAGAAACACAATATTTTGGGAATTTTTTATGATTTTGTTTTTAAAAATAATTATTTGTTGTTTGGTTTTGTCAAAAACATATGACACGATTTTAAGCATTCTATAAGTGTAGCAACATTTACATTTAGCTCACATTTACGATATCAACGTTCGGCTAAATGAGCCTTAAGCCTTCTGTTCAGCATTACTGCGCCTTATATAGGCTGGCACAGCTTACATACATGAGCGTGGGTATGTATGTACGCGTGCCTTACCAAGAATGATAAAATAAAGATTACGCCAACAAGCTGAAATAAAAATACTTTTCTGCGCATGATGGAGCTCTGACGTCACTCAACATGTGCTCTGATTGGCTAATAAAATTCAGTTGGAGAACTATTATGTTATTGTAAAAACATGACAGTGGGACAAATTGTTATTTTTCTACCTAAATTTTTTGAAAGCCAACAAATTCTTTATAATAATTCCATATATAGATTTTCATTACTTTTAATACAATATTTCACTATTGCTGCAAATAAAATATAGTTTTCAAAAAGAAAATTTTTTATAGAGAACAAACGTCTCAAGGCCTTCTCAAGATCAACTTTTGCAAAGCTTAATTTCTGAATACGACATGATAAATTTTTTATAATGACATCACACTGACTTTTTGCTATTTTCAGCCTAAAATTTTCCTTGAGAAGTGCATATCTAAAAACGATTCAAATAAATATTTGCTTAATGTTAAAAAATGTACATACATTTTCATTTCCAAAGTTTTATTGTAAGTTTGGATGCCATATTCTTTTTCAAGATCTTCAAGATCAGTCGGCCGTGGAGCATTTTCCGTGACCAATTTTTCTTCAAAACTATTCGATATATCATTTTGTTTTTCAGTTTCACATAGTATTTCATATACTTTTGCAACTTCAGTGTCATTAGCAGTTGTCGTTTCAATTTCAATAGCACTAGTGTCTAAAGAGGGAACTGCATGGGATTTTAATATTTTTGCACGCCGTTTGCTAAATCCTATTCATAACGCCTTAGTAATGTACTGCAAGAATTAATTTTGTTTTAACTTACCCATTTCAAATTTCAAGTTACTTTCAAAATCCTCTTGCTTGAAATGTAAAGCACAAATTATTTCTTTATCCACATTTACAGGCTTCACTCTTTTGCAATAGATTACCCATAACTTCCTTCGAGCTTCATCTTTTGGAAAATAGTAAAACGATACAGCTTTTTGAAAACACAAACGTTTTATTAAAAATACTCAAAATATTAGGTTTTAACATAATTTCTCACTTGTTTTTTTGATGTTACTTTGTTTGCATTTGCCCACTGCACATTTCATATTTGCTCTCTTTCTTATCTCTTCACTTTATTTTGTTTTTTATTTTACTTAGTTTTGCAGCTTTTAAACAACCAAATTTAAACACTTTTTTATAATTTTAATTATTTTAATATTTTTTATATGTATTTATTATAAAATATGACACGAAATTCGTTGTTTATTAAGCACCGATGAAATACTTTTTTTAAAACTCTCTGAGTAAATTAATTACAGGGCTGCCAACTATTACAAAATACATACATTTTTTGTAAGAAATTATAAATTTCTCATATGATACAGACTTGGTAACCTTTGCGAGGGGGATACTACGTCATCAAACGGTAAATCATGCGCAAGGCGTAATCTTTATTTTATCATTCTTGTGCCTTACAATGTTTCTGCTTAGCATCTACTTGATATTATCATATACATACATATGTACATCACTATGTACTTACATGTGTACATGCCAACTGTACGCGATTGATGTATGAAAAGCAAAGCATAACAAATGGAATGCAGCAGCATTATATTTAAGAACAAATTAAATGTAAAAACAAGTTTTCTTACGGTAGATCGTTGTGCATGCACATACAACGTGTGTAAATGGTTATCAATACATATGTACATATATACCGCCAATGTTTACTTAGTAGGCAAAGCAAAATATAATATACATAAATTCCAATACAATTCATTTCGTTTGTACAAGTAAATAATATAAACAAGCGAGTAATAAAATATAAAGAATAAAGCATATTATTATGCTTACATGTGAGCAAAAACAATCGTGCGCCTTTTGCTCGTTACAAGTTCAAAGGAATTTAAAAGTTTGGTGAAGAAATAGCACACTATATAGAAGCCAACGAGTATATGTAGAAGTTTTTCCTGAAAAAAAGGTTACAATTTAAAGACGTACAGAACAAAGAAAAAACAGGAAAAAGAAACAAATTTTGTTAAATATAAAAGCGAAGACAAAGGAACGTTGAGAAAAAAGATAGCTCTCCGAAGCCGCAGCCGTGGGGACTAGCAAGCTAAGCCGAGTGGGAAAAGATTAGACGTAGCCTGTGGAGATAGTTCTGGGGAAGACAGCAAAGAAATCACATAGCACCAGACAGGTATCGTTCCATTTTTTTTATTCTTACCCGTACAGGACGGAAACTGTGACGGACGATTATACGTATATGTATGTAATTTTTGTATGTTTCTTTTTGTGGAGGAAAAAGTGGAGGGGACTTACCTTTTTGCCGTGTTTATTATTTTTTTTTTTTTTTGCAAAAAGGGCGCGGAAGTTAGGTGAGCTCTTCGGAACAGTCGCGATCGGTTTAAGTTCCGAAATAATTACATTCACCGAAAGTAAAATAAATAAAAAAAGATTTTATTCTTACGTCGTGATAGAACGCGAATGTGGTGATGTAAAAGGAAAATTCTTTTCCCTGCTTGAGATATGAAAGATCATACCCAAGGACTAAACAATTATTATACATAAGTGACATTGTGTTTAAATAAAATTTGGTAAATGAATAAAAATAAAAATTGCAAAATCAGTAACTCTGAAGATAAATAAAAATCATAAAATTTAAAACTTAAAATCTATGAACGCATTAGTAACTCCACAATAACCTGAGAAGGAAGTATTTGCTTCATCTTACATAAAACTAAATAATAGACAAAAGATTGCTCAAGAAACTTTCAGGCAGAAGACTGTCACCACGAACAAAAAAACACATATGTTACTCTGTGCTTTTATGGACAAAGAATTACTCTAATCATCAAAAACTTAAACTTCTTGGAAAACCTTGATCAACAGGACATCCAAAAAGACCACAACAGCAATACCATCTAAAAGTATACATCTAGAGAACAAGATATTGAAAGATTGCAAAAATTTTCACGCGAGATAAACCTGATTAAATTAAATGTAAGAAAATTATATTTAAGAAATAAAAGAAAGCAACACAATAGAATTAGAATTTAAGACGAAATGACTCAAATACAATGTGATCTTATTAAATATTTGGGAAACCTCCCCGAATTGAATGGTGATTAAAACAGTGCTACAAAATAATTTCGGTGACGGACTAAGTTGCGACGAACTCTTTGACTTACTCAGGGCAACTACGTTTAAAACAACCAGCCTAGACTTCTTCGATGAAATAAATAGTAAACTTAGGCGCCTTAACAATAAAACCTTATTTGTACTTGGACAAGAATCAGGAGCAGCAAACACCGTCGCTCAAAATAACTCCCGTACAGCCCTTAACATTTTCAAATCCAAAATCCCTGAACCCATGAAAAAAATTTTAGCTTGCAGAAACCCGGATACTTTAGAAGGAGCAATGAACATTCTCTTTGAAGCCGGATACGCTCACCTCCGAGTAGACAATCAGTAATCTTTTACGTGAAACAAACCCGAACAAAATAAATCTAATTTCAGACAAAATCATCACCAACAAATTCTAATCAAAACCTTAACCCACAAAATAATTCAAGCTTTAACAACCATAGGCAAAACTTCCAACAACGAGATTTTAACCAACAAAATCCTAACCAGAATTTCAGGTCACACAATAATCCAAATCCAACCACAGAATACTAACCCTCATAACAACTCAAACTTCAATAGACAAAACTTTACATCCCAAAGTAGAACTTTTAATCGTTTTCCATTACCTGAACCAATGGATTTAGATGCTAACTTTTCATACGTTGGAATCAACACTCCAAATTTTAATCCACAGCGAAACTTCGCTCATAATCCATATAACAATCTTCCATTAACGGAACCCGCCAACATAAATGAAGCAACCTACAATCAAACTCCTCCTGAAAATGTTCATCCTTCTGCCTAGGAGGATTACCCTTTATAAAAATAGAAACTAAATTAAAACCTATAAAACTAATCATAGATAATAGTGCGACCAACTCAATACTAAATCCAGGTATTTGCCACCCCAAATGGATCCACCAAACTAACCCTCTTCCAATAAAAACCCTTCAACACAAGATCTACACAGATAAAAAAGTTAAAATACCATGTTTCAAAGAATTCGGAAAAACCTTAGATTTTATAGAATTCTATATCGTACATTTCCATGATTATTATGATGGCTTAATTGGTAATGACCTACTTAGACCATTAAATTCGTGCATAAATTATCAGGACAACACGATTAAATTAGGAGGACAAATATTACCAATCTTCTTAAAAACCAAAGAAGACTACAACTATAAGACAAAAACAGCGCCTATTACAAAAGCACTCAACCAAAAAAACCCCGCATCAATTAATAATACCTCGCAGAAGAGACTTGTCGTCGATTACCGAAAGCTCAACGAGGTAACCACCGATGACAAATACCCGATCCCAAACATCCCCGAAATACTTGATAAACTGGGAAGATGCCAGTATTTCACGACACTCGAGCTCGCAAAAGGATTTCATCAAATTGAAATCGAGAATGATGATATCCCTAAGACAGCCTTCGGTGTGGAAGGAGGTCATTATGACTTTTTGAGAATGCCGTTTGGTCTGAAGACAGCACCAGCGACATTCCAAAGACTCATGAACAATATCTTAAAGGACTATATAAATAAAATTTGCCTAGTTAACTTGACGTAATAATTTTCTCCAATTCATTGCAAGAACATATCAACTCCATTAACTAAATATTCAGTCGCTTAAGGGAAGCAAATCTTAAGCTTCAGTTAGACAAGTCAGAGTTTTTAAAAAGGGAAATGGAATTCTTAGGTCACATAGTGACACCAGCAGGAAACCCGAAAAAGATAGAAAACGTCAAAAACTTTGCCATCCCCAAAACCACTAAACAAATAATGCAGTTCCTTGGCCTAACTGGATATTACAGAAAGTTCATTAAAGACTACTCCCTAATCGCCAAACCAATGACTAGATATTTAAAAAAATATACTAAAATAAATATTTGTGACCCACCCTATATAGATAGTTTCAATACCCTTAAATCCCTATTGACACATGACCCAATATTAGCGACCCCGATTTTTCAAAGAAATTTACTGTAACAACAGATGCTAGTAACTTCGCACTAAGTGCAGTTCTCTCCCAAGAAAACCACCCGATTTGCTACGCGAGCCGTACTCTTAACCAACACGAGATAAATTACAGTACGATAGAAAAAGAACTATTAGTAATTATCTGGGCTACTAAATACTTTCGACCGTATCTATTCGGACGAAAATTCATAATCGAAACTGACCACAAACCCCTCACTTGGTTATTTTCCATAAAAGAACCAAATTCGAAATTAGTAAGGTGGAGATTAAAACTCTCCGAATTCGATTACGAAATTAAATATAAGAAGGGAACAAAAAATAGCAATGCTGACGCTTTATCAAGAATAGAGCCATAGCCTGCTAATATCTATTCATTAGAATCTCACGAATCAACTATAACAGAATCACCTATTAATATATTTGAAAACCAAATGATTATAAAGAAAATCACATCTGGAGCAGCTAGGATAAAGAATGAAAAGATATTTAAAAACGTAAGGAAAACTATAAGTTTGAAAGAATTTGATCGAGAAACCGAAATTACTTTACTAAAAAATCACTTCAACCCAAATCTTTTAAACGAAATTCTAATAGAGAATGAATTTTATGACACCTTAAAAAATACGTACCAAGACCTGTTTTCAAATAATGACAAATTTAAGATTATAAAATCTACAAGGATACTAATAGACGTAGACGAAGAAAATAAACTAACCAATATAATCGAAAAAAACGCTTATGTAAGAATCAAAAAGGCATTCAAGCGGTATACGAGGAATTGAAAAACCAAATTTATAATCCCCAGTTAAAGTTAAGGATTACACAATTTATTAACAATTGTGAAATATGTACTTTAGAAAAATACGACCGAAAACCACCCAAAATACCTTTCAAAGTAAGCGAGACCCCCTCCAAACCACGCGAAATTATACACATTGACGCATTTTATACACTAAAAAAATAACTTTTTTTGACGATAATCGATAAATTCACGAAATTCGCAGTAGCCTTTAAAATTAATGGTAGAAGCTGGACAGAATTAAAGACCAAACTACTTCACTATATTAACACATACGGAGAAATTGAAAGAATAATCGTAGATTCAAAGCAAGAATACCTTAGAGAAGAAAACATCCGTATACACTATACTTTAAACAGCAACCACATTTCCAACGCGGACATCGAAAGAGTCACAACACTATCAACGAACACCTAAGACTTTTAAGACATGACGACAGAAATAAAAACGAAACAACAGAAGAAAAAATGTTAAGGATAATAGGTTTTTATAACAACACAATCCACAGCACAACTAAAATAAAAACAATTGATTCCTTACATGGGAAAATTCACGAAGACATATACAAAGCGATACATGACCTGATATCTAAAAAGAAAGAAAATTACATAAATAAATGAAATAAGAACAGAGTTGACGTAGAGATAGAGGAAGGGATAAATTATATCAAAGAAATCAGAGCAGGTAAAAACCATAGGAAGTACAGGAAAATAGATACCAGAAAAATTGAGGAAGATTACGTAGAAAATACAAAAACAGGACATAAGTAAAAACAGACATATAAAACAAAATAAAAAATACCAGGACAAGAATAACCCTAAAATAAAGGCTAAATGACGAACAAATCAATATATTGGGAGTAGTGTTCTGTCTCTCGTGCCGTTAACACGTATTTCGTCTTTATGTCTGTCAGTGCGGGATG
Organism: Linnaemya tessellans; assembly: GCA_951800035.1. Lineage (NCBI taxonomy): Eukaryota > Metazoa > Arthropoda > Insecta > Diptera > Tachinidae > Linnaemya > Linnaemya tessellans. The sequence continues at coordinate 78,463,800 of OX637532.1, forward strand.
TGTTTTAGTTATTTGAGAAAATTAAATTAAAAAGTCAAAGCATATAGGCAAAAATAAAAACAGAAATATAAAGATAATATAAAAAATAACAATCAACAGAAAAAGAAATAATAAAAAAAAGAAAAAAACAAGAGGAGATCAAATAAATAAAAATTTAAAAAAATCACATACCAACCAAAAATTAAAACGAAAAATAAATAAAATACAAAGCATTACAATAACAAACTACATAAGCAATAACCCAAATAAGAACAAGTAAAAACGTTATATTCGACCGGGTCAAATCTTAAATACCCTCCAAATATTTAGTAAGTGAATTTGAAATGTTTAACTTGGTGGGACAGAGTTCCTTTATATAATATCGTACGTCAACGCCCACTAAAGGGGGCGGGGTTCAAAAATATACAATATCATGTTTTCCACAGACGAACGTATGGGCAATGCTAGACCGTCTTAGACTTCATCACAATTCCCTTTGGAGGGTATAAAAACTGTATTTTGGGGGGTCGCTCTGGCAAGGGCTGTGGGGGAAACATTTCACCTTTGTCATAAAACTCTAAAAATAAATGCTTGGGATAATTATATACAAAATTAAAATTTCTTTTTTTTGATAGGGTCATTTAGAGGGCAAAGGGGGAGACGGGGTAGGGCTGAAACAGGTAGACATAAAACTCTAAAAATAAATGCTTGGGATGATTATACACAAAATTAAAAAAAAATTTTATTTAGTTTTAATAGGGTCATTTAGCGGGCAAAGGGGGAGGAGGGGGTCAGGCAGTCATAAAACTCTAAAGATAAATGCTTGTTATGATTATATACAAAATTAAAACAAAAAAAATTTTTTTGGCAGGGTCATTTAGGGGCCAAAAATAAAGAGGGGGGGGGGGGGTAGGGCAGAAATCGACAGTAATAAAACTCAAAAGATAAATGCTTGGGATGATTATATACAAAATTAAAAAAAAAAATTTTGTCGGTAGGGTAATTTAGGGGTCAAAGGAAGAGGGGGGGGGGGGGGGGGTGGGAGGTAGGGCACAAATCGGCAGTCATAAAACTCTAAAGATAGATACTTGGGATGATTATATACAATATTTAAAAAAAAAGTTTTTTTGGTACGGTCATTTAGGGGGCAAAGGAAGAGGTGGGGGGGGGGGGGGTAGGGCAGCAATCGGCAGTCATTAAACTCTAAAGATAAATGCTTGGGATGATTATATACAAAATTTAAAAAAAAAATTTTTTTGGTAGGGTCATTTATGGGGCGAAGGGTAAGGAAGGGGTAGGGCAGAGTAGTACCAGGTTTCGTCTCGGCTTCGTCATTAAAGCTTAAAAGTGTTATTTTTAAGGAATGTAGGCTTAAGTAAAACAATTTGTTAAATTTTTATGCTATTTTTGCCTATAATAACGCCCACTGAAGTGGGCGGGGACAAAAGATATTTTTCTTTTATTTAATGGCTCCAAGTTTAAGGCGTTGGACCGTATTTGACATAAAAATATATCATTTGCTTAACAAAATAACCAAAAAACTATGTTGTTTTTCTGGGTTGGAAATTATGTTGTTTTTCTGGGTTGGTTTAGTTCTTCTTAGGGGAACTTTTTTCCCTCTTGCCCGATTTAGCCCATCTTCGAACTTAACCTGCTCTAAGTTTTAAAATATATTTATGCCAAATTTCAAGAGTCTAGCTCTTTTCGTTTGGACTGAATCGTGATTTCCACAGACGGACGGACGGACATGCTCAGTTCGTCTTAGATTTCATCACTGATCAAGATTATATATACTTTATGGGGTCTCAGATGGACATTTCGATGCGTTACAAACGGAATGAGAAAGTGAATATACCCTCCAAATTCTTTTTTGGAGGGTATAAAATAGACAACATAACAACAAAACAACAAAATAATCTGTACATTCCATACCATCAGTGACGACACCCATACCAGTTTGGCACTATGAGCCACTATGAGAAAATGTAAGTGGACTAGACCAGGGCTTTTATGACCTGTGTTTCGGCAGTGTTATGCGCCTCCCATCCCTCTTCCCATAAATAAAATAAAACTCTACTTTTTTGGTGCGGTGTACTGATAGCGGCTGGATCATTCGCTAGTGAAGGCAGAACACTGGCTAGTGAATGGTCACTGCAGTTGTTGTCATTGCATCGTATTTGCTAATCTAGAGTTTGGATTTCGGTTTTTTTCTTTCATCTTGTGATGGTGGGTAAGTTTAGAATCGACTTCTGTTACATACGTGAGAAAATTTATTTTCTGTATATGCTCACGTTTGTCTCCATCGGCCGGATGTTTTCGCCTTAAGTGAAACCCAGGTACACGAGGATGCTGATCCACAGGATTTTCATTTGCCCGGGTATAACCTCCTGTCGCTTTTTATTCTTCATAGGGGCCTTGCAATATATGTACGTAATGAAGTTGTGTACCAATGCCAGCAACCATTAGGCATGTCTGACGCAGAATTTAGCTGTCTTTGGGTTAAATTTAAAGTCGGTACACACTTTTTACATTTCGGGTTTCTGTATAGAAGCCCAAACGCGGAAAGAGATGCTACCATACATAGCTTCGATACGCTTTCCGACTCCATATCGAAGATTCTTGATAGTTGTCCGAGCAGTGAAATTGTAGTTGCTGGTGGTTTCAATGTTTATAACACATCTTGGCTTCGCCATTCGAGCCACACAACCTCAGAGCGCCAATTTGCTGAGTTGTTCGCCGCGCACAATCACCTTGTGCAATTAGTTAATGAACCAACACATATTTCGTGTGTTGAAGTGCTCCAACATAATACGCTTGACCTTTTTCTAACTTCACATCCTGAAAAGTATGAAGTTACCGTCAATGCACCTCTCGGTAACTCGGATTATTGCAACATTTCCGCAACCTTTCCGTTGTCCAAACTTCGCAACGTTTCGCGTGCAGCCACGAAGCATAGTAAATATATTTACGAAAAGGGTCTTTGGGCCGAGCTCAACGAATTCTTTCGGAATTTTAATTGGAAACTATGTTTTCTTGACAATGATGTCGATTACATGGCGAAAATGGTTGAAAACACTATTCTACTGGGGATGAAAGATTTTATTCCCTGTAAGCAAATTTCGGTTAAACCTAGGGCTAAGTCTTGGTTTAACCAGGCATGTAAAGATGCGTTGCGATCCAGAGAGGAAACATTCAGTACTTGGCGTAATAACAAAAATGCCTTTACTGATTTGCTACGCAAGAAGGCAAGATCTTCGAGTGCCAAATTGTTAAGACGCGAAAAAGCTTTATACGAGCAGCGTATTCGCACTACAATTCTCACTGCCTCCAGGGGTAGTAAGAGTTTTTGGTCATTCGTCAAAAGTATTAAGGAAAGTGCTAGTTCTTCAATTCCGACTCTTTTGAGGAAAGACCAAATATTTACTGACGCGGTTGATAAAGCTAATATATAGGCTGAAATATTTGCAAGTAACTCTCACTTGCCTGATAGCTCTCAACCACTCCCCGCGCTCGAGAGAGTATCCGTAACTATGCCTAAGATATTTTTTCGAGCGCGTGCAGTTAAAAGGGTTCTTGCGGATCTCAGCACAAGGAAGTCTCCTGGGCCGGATGGAATCCCTGAACTGGTCCTGAAGCAGTGCTCTTCGACGTTAGCACGTCCATTAGCCAAACTTTTCAGTACACTATACCACTCCGGTAAATTTCCAATGTGCTGGAAGGTTGCTAATGTAACGCCAATCCCCAAAAAGGGAGTGGCTAATAACCCTGAAAATTACCGCCCGATTGCAATATGTTCTGTTATATCGAAGGTGATGGAAACTATGCTTAACTTCCATCTTGTGAAATATTTGAAGTCCATCAGTTTACTAAACGACCGCCAGTATGGTTTCCGCAGACGGTGACCTATTGGCACTTCTTTGGGAAAACTGGTGTAGTTCGATACACCGTTTTGGCGAAAGTAAAGTGGTGGCTCTAGATATTTCTAAGGCGTTCGATAGAGTGTGGCATGGAGCACTCCTGTCCAAACTTATTGCATTTGGTGTCGGAGACACCTTTTCTGGGTTTATATCGAGCTTCCTCAGGGATCGCTCTATACGAGTTGTTATAGATGGGGTCTCATCCGATGAGTTCAGAGTCATCTCAGGGGTACCGCAGGGCTCCGTTCTTTCTCCTACTCTATTTCTAATTTTTCTTAACGATCTACTTTTCCAAACTTCCTGTCCTATTTACTCTTTCGCAGGTGATAGCAGCCTTTCGCATTCTTATTCATTTAACTGCAGGCCGTCAACGTCTGAAGTCGAGACGAGGAGGCAGTTTATGAATGACGTTCTGGATAGTGACCTCGCGAAAATTTCCGAATGGGGTCAGGCGAACAGGGTCGATTTTAATGCCCGTAAGACCCAGTGTTGTATGCTTACGCATCGACGTACGTATGACCATGCTGCTTCATCTGTTTCTATGGGTGGTGTAAGTATTATGGAGCCCCTGACTTGATGTTCTGGGCATGAAAGTGCAGTGTGATGTCAGATGGAGGGAACATGTCTTTCAGGTCGCAAAAGAAGCATTCAAGTGCCTTGGCTTCTTAAGACGGTGCAAGAGATACTTTACCCCTTCTGATCTTCTTAATATTTACACCACCTACATCCGACCGAAGATGCAATACAACTTTCATGTTTGGGCCGGTGCTTCAAAGTCTATTTTGAAGTTACTCGACCGCGTACAGGAGAGGGCGATGAAACTCATCGGAGACAGTAGGGTAGCCAACTCTATTGACTCTCTTGAGCATCGTCGCAATGTGGGGTGCGTATCGTTGTTCTATCGTTACTATAATGGCAGGTGCTCTGGTGAAATTAGGGAACTTGTTCCTGAAACCCATTCTTTCTTACGCTCAACGCGTTTTTCATCAAGAGCGCATGCGTTTGTGGTCGATATTCCAACGAATCGCACTACGCATTACAGAGAAAATTCTTTTTTTGGCTGAACAGTCCGTATGTGGAACAAACTACCTGCAGATGTCTTCCCCGCCACTTACAATTTGAGGGTGTTCAAGTCGAATATCCACAGACACTACTCCCTTTATCCTCCTTCCCAAAATCTATTTTCCTAGTTCCAGTGCAATGCACTGCATATGTAGGGGTTATCCCCTGACTGCTGGTCCTACTCCTAAAAAAAAATATATTCTTATAGATGATACCCGGGATTTTGATATTCACAATCGTTAGTACAAAGTACAATCTATCGACATTCAGGACTTGACCAACAATAACGTATACGTTCCAATTAAATCGGGAGAACTAGAACAAAAAAATTTTTGTGGCAGGGTCATTTAGGGGCCAAAAAAAGGGGGGGTAGGGCAGAAATCGGCAGTAATAAAACTCTAAAGATAAATGCTTGGGATTATTATATACAAAATTTACAAAAAAAAATTTTGTTGGTAGGGTCATTTAGGGGTCAAAGGAAGAGGGGGGGGGGGGTACGGCAGAAATCGGCAGTAATAAAACTCTAAAGATAAATGCTTGGGATGATTATATACAAAATTAAAAAAAAAAATTTTTTTTGGTAGGGCCATTTAGTTGGCAAAGGAAGAGGTGGGGGGGGGCAGCAATCGGCAGTCATTAAACTCTAAAGATAAATGCTTGGGATGATTATATACAAAATTAAAAAAAAAAAAATTTTTTTGGTAGGGTCATTGAGGGGGCGAAGGGAAAGGGAGGGGTAGGACCTGGTACTACTCTACCAGGTTTCGTCTCAGCTTCGTCATTAAAGCTTAAAAGTGTTATTTTTAAGGAATGTAGGCTTAAGTAAAACAATTTGTTAAATTTTTATGCTATTTTTGCCTATAATAACGCCCACTGAAGTAGGCGGGGACAAAAGATATTTTTCTTTTATTTAATGGCTCCAAGTTTAAGGCGTTGGACCGTATTTGACATAAAAATATATCATTTGCTTAAGAAAATAACCAGAAAACTTTGAAAATTATGTTGTTTTTCTGGGTTGGTTTAGTTCTTCTTAGGGGAACTTTTTTCCCTCTTGCCCGATTTAGCCCATCTTCGAACTTAACCTGCTCTAAGTTTTAAAATATATTTATGCCAAATTTCAGGAGTCTAGCTCTTTTCGTTTGGACTGAATCGTGATTTCCACAGACGGGCATGCTCAGTTCGTCTTAGATTTCATCACTGATCAAGATTATATATACTTTATGGGGTCTCAGATGGATATTTCGATGCGTTACAAACGGAATGAGAAAGTGAATATACCCTCCAAATTCTTTTTTGGAGGGTATAAAAAAGACAACATAACAACAAAACAACAAAATAATCTGTACATTCCATACCATCAGTGACGACACCCATACCAGTGTTGGCACTATGAGCCACTATGAGAAAATGTAAGTGGACTAGACCAGGGCTTTTATGACCTGTGTTTCGGCAGTGTTATGCGCCTCGCATCCCTCTTCCCATAAATAAAATAAAACTCTACTTTTTTGGTGCGGTGTACTGATAGCGGCTGGATCATTCGCTAGTGAAGGCAGAACACTGACTAGTGAATGGTCACTGCAGTTGTTGTCATTGCATCGTATTTGCTAATCTAGAGTTTGGATTTCAGTTTTTTTCTCTCATCTTGTGATGGTGGGTAAGTTTAGAATCGACTTCTGTTACATACGTGAGAAAATTTATTTTCTGTATATGCTCACGTTTGTCTCCATCGGCCGGATGTTTTCGCCTTAAGTGAAACCCAGGTACACGAGGATGCTGATCCACAGGATTTTCATTTGCCCGGGTATAACCTCCTGTCGCTTTTTATTCTTCATAGGGGCCTTGCAATATATGTACGTAATGAAGTTGTGTACCAATGCCAGCAACCATTAGGCATGTCTGACGCAGAATTTAGCTGTCTTTGGGTTAAATTTAAAGTCGGTACACACTTTTTACATTTCGGGTTTCTGTATAGAAGCCCAGACGCGGAAAGAGATGCTACCATACATAGCTTCGATACGCTTTCCGACTCCATATCGAAGATTCTTGATAGTTGTCCGAGCAGTGAAATTGTAGTTGCTGGTGGTTTCAATGTTTATAACACATCTTGGCTTCGCCATTCGAGCCACACAACCACAGAATGCCAATTTGCTGAGTTGTTCGCCGCGCACAATCACCTTGTGCAATTAGTTAATGAACCAACACATATTTCGTGTGTTGAAGTGCTCCAACATAATACGCTTGACCTTTTTCTAACTTCACATCCTGAAAAGTATGAAGTTACCGTCAATGCACCTCTCGGTAACTCGGATTATTGCAACATTTCCGCAACCTTTCCGTTGTCCAAACTTCGCAACGTTTCGCGTGCAGCCACGAAGCATAGTAAATATATTTACGAAAAGGGTCTTTGGGCCGAGCTCAACGAATTCTTTCGGAATTTTAATTGGAAACTATGTTTTCTTGACAATGATGTCGATTACATGGCGAAAATGGTTGAAAACACTATTCTACTGGGGATGAAAGATTTTATTCCCTGTAAGCAAATTTCGGTTAAACCTAGGGCTAAGTCTTGGTTTAACCAGGCATGTAAAGATGCGTTGCGATCCAGAGAGGAAACATTCAGTACTTGGCGTAATAACAAAAATGCCTTTACTGATTTGCTACGCAAGAAGGCAAGATCTTCGAGTGCCAAATTGTTAAGACGCGAAAAAGCTTTATACGAGCAGCGTATTCGCACTACAATTCTCACTGCCTCCAGGTGTAGTAAGAGTTTTTGGTCATTCGTCAAAAGTATTAAGGAAAGTGCTAGTTCTTCAATTCCGACTCTTTTGAGGAAAGACCAAATATTTACTGACGCGGTTGATAAAGCTAATATATAGGCTGAAATATTTGCAAGTAACTCTCACTTGCCTGATAGCTCTCAACCACTCCCCGCGCTCGAGAGAGTATCCGTAACTATGCCTAAGATATTTTTTCGAGCGCGTGCAGTTAAAAGGGTTCTTGCGGATCTCAGCACAAGGAAGTCTCCTGGGCCGGATGGAATCCCTGAACTGGTCCTGAAGCAGTGCTCTTCGACGTTAGCACGTCCATTAGCCAAACTTTTCAGTACACTATACCACTCCGGTAAATTTCCAATGTGCTGGAAGGTTGCTAATGTAACGCCAATCCCCAAAAAGGGAGTGGCTAATAACCCTGAAAATTACCGCCCGATTGCAATATGTTCTGTTATATCGAAGGTGATGGAAACTATGCTTAACTTCCATCTTGTGAAATATTTGGAGTCCAACAGTTTACTAAACGACCGCCAGTATGGTTTCCGCAGACGGTGATCTATTGGCACTTCTTTGGGAAAACTGGTGTAGTTCGATACACCGTTTTGGCGAAAGTAAAGTGGTGGCTCTAGATATTTCTAAGGCGTTCGATAGAGTGTGGCATGGAGCACTCCTGTCCAAACTTATTGCATTTGGTGTCGGAGACACCTTTTCTGGGTTTATATCGAGCTTCCTCAGGGATCGCTCTATACGAGTTGTTATAGATGGGGTCTCATCCGATGAGTTCAGAGTCATCTCAGGGGTACCGCAGGGCTCCGTTCTTTCTCCTACTCTATTTCTAATTTTTCTTAACGATCTACTTTCCCAAACTTCCTGTCCTATCTACTCTTTCGCAGGTGATAGCAGCCTTTCGCATTCTTATTCATTTAACTGCAGGCCGTCAACGTCTGAAATCGAGACGAGGAGGCAGTTTATGAATGACGTTCTGGATAGTGACCTCGCGAAAATTTCCGAATGGGGTCAGGCGAACAGGGTCGATTTTAATGCCCGTAAGACCCAGTGTTGTATGCTTACGCATCGACGTACGTATGACCATGCTGCTTCATCTGTTTCTATGGGTGGTGTAAGTATTATGGAGCCCCTGACTTGATGTTCTGGGCATGAAAGTGCAGTGTGATGTCAGATGGAGGGAACATGTTTTTCAGGTCGCAAAAGAAGCATTCAAGTGCCTTGGCTTCTTAAGACGGTGCAAGAGATACTTTACCCCTTCTGATCTTCTTAATATTTACACCACCTACATCCGACCGAAGATGCAATACAACTTTCATGTTTGGGCCGGTGCTTCAAAGTCTATTTTGAAGTTACTCGACCGCGTACAGGAGAGGGCGATGAAACTCATCGGAGACAGTAGGGTAGCCAACTCTATTGACTCTCTTGAGCATCGTCGCAATGTGGGGTGCGTATCGTTGTTCTATCGTTACTATAATGGCAGGTGCTCTGGTGAAATTAGGGAACTTGTTCCTGAAACCCATTCTTTCTTACGCTCAACGCGTTTTTCATCAAGAGCGCATGCGTTTGTGGTCGATATTCCAACGAATCGCACTACGCATTACAGAGAAAATTCTTTTTTTGGCTGAACAGTCCGTATGTGGAACAAACTACCTGCAGATGTCTTCCCCGCCACTTACAATTTGAGGGTGTTCAAGTCGAATATCCACAGACACTACTCCCTTTATCCTCCTTCCCAAAATCTATTTTCCTAGTTCCAGCGCAATGCACTGCATATGTAGGGGTTATCTCCTGAGTGCTGGTCCTACTCCTAAAAAAAAATATATTCTTATAGATGATACCCGGAATTTTGATATTCACAATCGTTAGTACAAAGTACAATCTATCGACATTCAGGACTTGACCAACAATAACGTATACGTTCCAATTAAATTGGGAGAACTAGAAGTAATTGATCAGTACAACAAATTTCTACACCAGTGGTGTTCAGCGCATACAACAATTGTTTAAAAAATTTACACTAATTTGTTATGCTCTTATAAAAATTTTCATTCAGTCGTCGTTGAGCAAGCGATGAGAACACATGCGGATGGTTGTTGTCATTTTATTTCAGAAATTTATTAAGCATTGTTGTTGCTTCTTGTTGGACGAAGCATAGCAAACACAAGCGATTTAATTACAATTGAACACAAAAATTAAACTTGAAATTGAATAAAAGCATACACGTTCACGGAATGAAATGTGAAAAGTATTTTATGATAAATGATGATTTTCATAACATTCAAGTTTTAATCTTACATAAAAAACTGGTTTAAATAGATTTATTTTTGTTTTGTTCTCAATATAACTGTTCTATTTTTTGATATTCCTAACTGCTGCTTACGGTCCCCGATATTTTTTTCTTAAAATTAAAATTACATTCACTTAATAAGTTGTTTATATATGGCAAAAACTCTGTCTGTTTTTCTTATTTTAAGCGTTTGACATTATGTTTGCTGGGAAAAATCTCTCACTAATACATCTTCACTTTTATTTTTGAACACCACTGTTCTACACATTGTCAACATAACTGCCTACACGGACACGTTGAAAATAATTCTCCAAAATATACAATCCCTTAAGGCTAACAGAATTGAAAATAAGGCACTTCTAAATATTGTAAGCAAAAATTTTGCACTACTAAAAGGAAAAATAGTAAATCCACACTTTAGACAAAAAAAAGACTAATAAACGTATTGGGAAAAGGACTCAAGTTTATACCCGGCACAATGGACAGTGGTGACGAAACCGAATTAAGGAGTTCACTAAAAACACTTTATAAAAATGAGGAAGTCTTGACAAACAAATTTAACAACCTGACATTTGTTAGCAATTTCATATCCTCCCAAATACAAAATATTACGGAGGACATAAATCAAAAACAAGCTCTCATAGGAAATTATTTAAATAAATTCAAAAACTTTATGGCAAATAAAATAGCTACGATAGAAGACGAAATTACATATATAGAACAGGTCTACTAAATCAACAACGATATTTCACTGTTACGAAACCATGTCGATGACATTGGACAAATAATATTTTCTAACAAACTCGGAATAATTCCCACGGACATTCTGACCAACACAGAACTCAACTTTATTAACAATTTTGACAGTTACACCAATATCAAAACTGCCGTCGCCATAAACGATAGTAATATAATAATAATTCTCCAAATCCCACAATATTCAAAGGAAGCTTTATCAAAAATTGTATTCGAGCCAATTCATATACAACATATACAACAAATCGATCATTCTAAATAAGTATGAAATACTAGTATATCCTAAAAATAATATTTACGATGCTAATATTAAAGACAATCTTAAGAAAAATTTAATACAAATAACTAAGAAATTCCTTTCAAATATATTGAATTACGAAGAAGCATACTGCGATATGCAAATACTAAATGAATCTGTTGTAACTGAAATTCTACCCGGAATACTAATATTTGAAAACTTCTATTCTAAAATTGAACATAATTGTAATAAAATGAATATTAAAATAAATGGCAACTTCTTAATAAAATTCGAAAACTGTGAGATTTTCACAACAAAGAAAAACTTTACCAATATCAAAATAAAACGTTACGACCAATTTATACTACCTAATGCCATAACTAAAGTGAAAGAAAAATCAAATATGACATTCAATAACTTAAAATTAGAATTACTATGCTTAGAACAAATCAAACATGTAAAATACGTTGAACAAATACAAGATAAAACAAAACAAGTAAAAACGTTATATTCGACCGGGTCGAATTTTAAATACCCTCCAAATATTTAGTAAGTGAATTTAAAATGTTGAACTTGGTGGGTCAACGTTCACTAAAGGGGGCGGGGCTCAAAAATAGACAATACCATGTTTTCCACAGACGAACGTATGGGCATTGCTAGACCGTCTTAGACTTCATTACTAATCAATTATATACATATATACTTTATAGGGTCCAATTCTCTTTGGAGGGTATAAAAACTGTATTTCGGCGGGTCGCTTAGGCAAGGGCTGTGGGGGAAACATTTCACCTTTGTCATAAAACTCTAGAAATAAATGCTTTCGATGATTATGTACAAAATTAAAAATATTTTTTTTATAAGGTTATTTAGTGGACAAAAGGGGGAGGAGGGCAGAAATAGGCAGTCATAAAACTCTAAAAATAAATGCATGGGATAATTGTATACAAAATTAAATTTTTTTTTTGCTAGGGTCATTAAGGGGCAAAGGGGGAGGAGGGGGTAGGGCAGAAATCGGCAGTCATAAAACTCTAAAACTAAATGCTTGGGTTAATTGTATACAAAATTAATTTTTTTTTTTTTTTGGCAGGGTCATTTAGATGGTGATGGTAGGGCAGAGTAGTACCAGGTTTCGTCTCAGCTTCGACATTAAAGCTTAAAAATGTTATTTTTAAGAAATGTAGGCTTAAGTAAAACAATTTGTTAAATTTTTATGCTATTTTTGCATATAATAACGCCCACTAAAGTGGGGGTGATCCAAAAATAATTTTTTTTTATGGCTCCAAGTTTAAGGCGTTGGACCGTATTTGACATGAAAATATATCAATTGCTTAACAAAATAACCAAAACACTTTAAAAATTATGGGTTTTTTCTAGGTTGGTTTAGTTCTTCTTAGGGGAACTTTTTTCCCTCTTGCCCGATTTAGCCCATCACCGAACTTAACCTGCTCTAGATTTATTTATACCAAATTTCAAGAGTCTAGCTCTTTTCGTTTGAACTGAATCGTGATATCCACAGACGGACGGACATGCTCAGTTCGTCTTAGATTTCATCACTGATCAAGAATATATATAATTTATGGGGTCTGAGATGGATATTTCGATGCGTTACAAACGGAATGACAAAGTGAATATAACCTCCAAATTGTTTTTTGGAAGGTATAAAAATCTCATAAACATAAATGTAATAATTCTTTTGACCATCATAATGTTAGCAATATTTACTACATATATATAAGACAAAATTCCCTACCATAGTGCATATTTCGTCGGAGCATCAATCTAACGGTGGGGGTGTTATATCAAAACCCCTTTATGTAATGTAAAATTAACATAATATAAACTAAACCCAACATAATATGAACCTACTAAGTCTGCTACACTTCCGGCACGTGTCAATAAATTTTAACACAATTCTTTGGAATTGTTCCACAAATAATAAATTTATTAATTTGCATTTTTACACAAAATAATTCATTGGAATTATTTCAAAAACAATAAATTTATTGATTTGCAATATTTATTCAAAACAATTCTTCGGAATTGTTTCACGAATAATAAATTTATTAAGTTTGCATTTTTTATTCAAACAATTCTTTAGAATTGTATTAAACTTACTTAGTTGCATTCCGCCACACGCCAATATCTAGATTCTGTGATTGTTTTAAAATACCAAAGCAACTGCCCAAATATGCAAGATAAACATAATAATTAATATAAACAACGGTGGGAAGGTAGACAGAGATTGAGTATACTTGTGAGTGTCAATCGGTCTAAATAAGTTTAGTTTTAATTTAAACAATAAGAAAAAGTAATAAATAAAGTTGAAAAAAATATAAAATAATTTTATTTTCCTTCTAACTTCAACATAAAAGTAAAAATCTCCAAAATACCACGTTAAATAGGAAATATTACTTTATTAAAATAGTTTCGAAAGCAAAATATTTAAATATTTATCTAGTACATAATTACTTATGTTCATTAATGTGTTTATATATTAACGAAAAAATAAAAAGCCATAATGGGTTGTTGTATTTATACAAATACAAATGTAGTTGAAGTATTTAATGTTACTTATCATTGTAAATTTCCGATATATGAATTAATTATTGATTATAAACAAGTAAAAACGTTATATTCGACCGGGTCGAATCTTAAATACCCTCCAAATATTTAGTAAGTGAATTTGAAATGTTTAACTTGGTGGGACAGAGTTCCTTTATATAATATCGTACGTCAACGCCCACTAAAGGGGGCGGGGTTCAAAAATATACAATATCATGTTTTCCACAGACGAACGTATGGGCAATGCTAGACCGTCTTAGACTTCATCACAATTCTCTTTGGAGGGTATAAAAACTGTATTTTGGGGGGTCGCTCTGGCAAGGGCTGTGGGGGAAACATTTCACCTTTGTCATAAAACTCTAAAAATAAATGCTTGGGATAATTATATACAAAATTAAAATTTCTTTTTTTTGATAGGGTCATTTAGAGGGCAAAGGGGGAGAGGGGGTAGGGCTGAAACAGGTAGACATAAAACTCTAAAAATAAATGCTTGGGATGATTATACACAAAATTAAAAAAAAAATTTATTTAGTTTTAATAGGGTCATTTAGCGGGCAAAGGGGGAGGAGGGGGTAGGGCAGCAACAGGCAGTCATAAAACTCTAAAGATAAATGCTTGTTATGATTATATACAAAATTAAAACAAAAAAATTTTTTTGGCAGGGTCATTTAGGGGCCTAAAATAAAGGGGGAAGGGGGGGTTGGGCAGAAATCGGCAGTAATAAAACTCTAAAGATAAATGCTTGGGATGATTATATACAAAATTAAAAAAAAAATTTTTTTTGGTAGGGTCATTTAGGTGGCAAAGGAAGAGGGGGGGGCGGGGGTAGGGCAGCAATCGGCAGTCATAAAGCTCTAAAGATAAATGCTTGGGATGATTATATACAAAATTAAAAAAAAAAAATTTTTTTTGGTAGGGTCATTGAGGGGGCGAAGGGAAAGGAAGGGGTAGGACCTGGTACTACTCTACCAGGTTTCGTCTCAGCTTCGTCATTAAAGCTTAAAAGTGTTATTTTTAAGGAATGTAGGCTTAAGTAAAACAATTTGTTAAATTTTTATGCTATTTTTGCCTATAATAACGCCCACTGAAGTGGGCGAAGTCAAAAAATATTTTTCTTTTATTTAATGGCTCCAAGTTTAAGGCGTTGGCCCGTATTTGACATAAAAATATATCATTTGCTTAACAAAATAACCAAAAAACTTTAAAAATTATGTTGTTTTTCTGGGTTGGTTTAGTTCTTCTTAGGGGAACTTTTTTCCCTCTTGCCCGATTTAGCCCATCTTCGAACTTAACCTTATTTTAAAATATATTTATGCCAAATTTCAAGAGTCTAGCTCTTTTCTTTTGGACTGAATCGTGATTTCCACAGACGGACGGACATGCTCAGTTCGTCTTAGATTTCATCACTGATCAAGAATATATATACTTTATGGGGTCTGAGATGGATATTTCGATGCGTTACAAACGGAATGACAAAGTGAATATACCCTCCAAATTCTTTTTTGGAGGGTATAAAAATCAGTTTAATGATTAATTAAAGCTTAAAATGAGGATTTAAAATTAGAGGTTTTATATATTTAATAACGTTTTTTGAAGTGAAATATCTTATATGCATAGTAAAATTATTTTAAAAATGGGCTGTTGTCATACAAATAACCTTTGAGACCCTCAATTGTATTTGTTTTGAAGTAAATAATTCCAGTTGGATCATATGCATAATATGATTTAACAACTTTTATTTGCTTAGTATTATAACATAGTATTATATGCTTATTCAGTTGTGATTTTTGAAAATAATTTGTAATTTAGAAATTGTGAATCCTCAGATGGTTTTCGGAAGTCTATGCATAAGATAAGAGGTTTTTAACTTTTCAAAACTGTGGTTAAAGTCTACTGATGATTTGGTAAAGCAACAATGAAATGCATATAGACATTGCTTAACCACCAACAAATAAATTTCATTTATATATAGTAGTATTGTGGCAACAATGTGTCAAATAAAAATTTCATAACAGTTAAATTATTTATTTTATTTATTTAAAATATATTTTCTTTTAATGGTTCTTAAACAAAAGTTGTTTTAAAACTAATGAAAAAAATTGACAATGAGAAAATTAATATTTACAATAATATATTCTGTTGCTTGTTTTTTTTATAAAATTACTTTTTATTAAGGTATAATAATACAGATAAAGAAAGGAACAAGTTTGTTAACATACATATATATTATATATTTACATACATATGTATGTAACTCCCCACCCTTTGAGCAAACATTATTCTTGGAATGTGACTATAAAATAAATTTGTGTAATATATAATATAAACATTAATGTACATTTTTTTTTATAAAGATAATGAACAAGTTTATATCATCAATATTAATATTTTTATGAGCATTTCTGGTATAATTCCTACCAGTTATTTTTCTATCAAAATTTATATTTGGTATTTCATTTTGATATTTGTAAGTTCTTTTTACAATATTTCTATCTCTTTTGCAACCTTTTTCATCTATGTAATGAGTTTTTTTTTCTTTTACTTTTTTTACTATATGTTTTGGTTTTTGTTTCAGGTTATTAAATCCAAGATATTTAACAAATTATTTTTCTTTAAACTCATGGCAATTTTCCCTATTATCATTGCATTGTTTTATTCTTTTGATGTGACTCCTAACTTTTCTAATCGCACTGGTTCCTCTAATGTATTCAAAATTTTACCGTAGCGTTGGCCATCTATGGGTATTATAGTGTTTGCTAAAAATATTCCGTTTATTATTTCTTTACTACATGTGACACTGTCTTCTTTTATGTCAATTTTTATAGGTACTATATTCTCTGTTCTTGGGGGTATAATTATATTATGTACATATTCTTTTTGTGGTAATCTTTATTGGGAGTGTTATTTTCTTTCCCTCTATGCAAGTATTTAAAGCCAGTGTTTCATAGTCAATCTGCCAGTTGTATTTACAGAAAAAATCTATTCCTAAAATTCCATCAGTAAGGATTGGAAATGCTTCGTCCACTAATTGAAATCTGTGTGTTAGTGTTTGTTCTCCTAATATTATCTTCAAATCAGTGGAACCTACAGTTTCTTTGCATTCATTTGTAATGACACTTAATCGGCAAATATTGTCAGTATTTTTGTAATAGTTGTATACAATAATGATCAGAGCACATGTTGAGTGACGTCAGAGCTCCATCATGCGCAGAAAAGTATTTTTATTTCAGCTTGTTGGCGTAATCTTTATTTTATCATTCTTGGTTGTATATAACATTTTCTTTACAGAGTGATATCTCTGAACCTGTGTCTATGAGAAGTGTTTATTTATAGCTAATGTTTTTTACTGATAAAAAAGAAAGTTTGATGTTCCAATATGTATTGTATAAACCCTTTTTCCCTGTTCGGAGATTCGTACTGAGTCTCCAGGGTTTGTACGTTTCCCTTTTGTTGTATAGTACGAACATTGGAATAGCTTCTTCCTCTTGAATAATTATTGTATCTGTTACCTATGTTGGATGTATTGTTGTTGTATCTATTGTAATTATTATTGTTGTTGTTATGGTGTCTATTATTGTTGTGGTTTCTGTTGTTACTGTTATATCCCAGACAGACATAGGATTTGTATACCATGATATAAATACTATGGTTTTTGATACTACTTTGGCATGACAGATATGTGGTATATATACTAACATTTTCGTTTTTATTTTCGTGTAATAAAAAAAATGGAAAAAGAAATACTTTTTAGCATAATTGTTAATAATAACAACTAAATTGCATATTTTAAGCGAAAAAAGAAACTGTGTTTTCGCTATTCGTTAATTATGTACAATCGCCTTAAAAGAAGAATATGCTTTTTTCATTCTAAAATAATAAAAAAGAAGTACAGGCGTTTTTGGACACGTGTAAGTCTTTATGGTTTATAAATCCATTATAACTATACATATTCATGGACATTTTTCTTAATTAGGTTGAGGCGTCGAACTTCTCGAAAGTAGAAGTGGCGAAATTGGACGATGACTCATTCCCAATGCAATTGAACAAAGCTAAAGGGTGTAAAATGGGTTAATATATTAGTATACTACGTATATTTTCGTAGTATTGAAACCAGATATAAACCACATTATTTTGTGGTTTAATTGTAGTATAGGTTGACACACATGTAGTATAGAATACTAATGTGGTATAGAAATCCTATGTCTGTCAGCTGTATTTGAGTTTCTGTTGATATTGTTATAATTTCTGTTGTTGTTATAGTTTCTGTTATTTCTATTGATGCTAAAATTTGTATCCATCTGTGGATTAAGATAATTTCTATTTCTGTTAAACCCTAAATTGTTTCTATTTGTGTTATTGTATAAGTTTCGTCTATTATTATTATTTATTTGTAAGGTTGTAAATGTATCTGATAGTTGTAATGATTTTTCTTGTGTACTTGCAATGTCATAGGCTTGTGTCTTATGTAAACCTTCCTTATCCTTATGTCTTTATATAAACCTTCTTGAAAGATTTCTAGAGCGAGTTTTCCGTTCATAGTCTTAATCGTAGAGCGAGCTACTTGATTTGAACTGTCCTCTAGTTCTGAAATTTGTGCTAATGTCAAATCCGCCATCAAAGTGTTAATCCGTTCTTTGTAATTTAGTACACTTCCTTTTTGTTTAGTATTCTTTAATTCAAAATATATGCTGCTTGCCGTTCTTGTGGATTTGAAATATTTTGTTAGAACTGTTTTAAGTTCTTCGAAAGTTTCAGGTGTGTTTTTATAATTAAAATATTCCTGACTCTGTCTACTAATTTTATCGCCAGTACATATGTTATTAGGTTCTTTTTTCCTTGCTCATTTAGTTCAGAATGAACCATTTCTATCATTGAAAGGAAAATATCAATATGTTTTGGCTTTCCGTCGAAGATTGGAATTGTATCCGAATCCTTTTTACTGTTAAAGTCCGACATGATTTCAGGATTTTCAACTTCTTGCTCTATTTCTAATTTTGCTCCATTATGTTCTGTCAATAGCTGAATTGCTGTTTTTCTCAAATCTCTGAATTGAGTAATTTTTTCTTCTCTTAAGGGATTCGCTAAATGCGAACAGATACACATCCCTTAAAAATTCAGGCTCATATGTTGAAGAATTACAGAGTTATAATAATTTAAAAAAAAAGCCCTAACTCATGTCAAAAATTTTTTTAAAGAAAAAGCCCTAACTCATTTAAAGTGAATACATTTTTTAACTTATATTAAAACAATTTTTGGTATTAGAAAAATACAATGATAACCCATAGCAATCAAAAAGGTCTTTCTGCTGTTGTTTTGTCAAATGCTTTGCTCGCTTTTTCAAAAGAAACTGATATATTGATTGAACAAAAGTACTTAATAAGCGGTCATACTCAAATGGAATGTGACGCAACACATTCCCTTATAGAGAAAAAAATGAATAAAAGACAAATAAACTTGCCGTCTCAATTTGTTCAATATATAACTGAAGTGCGCAAAGTTCCAGCACCTTTACATGCGCACCACTTACACTATGATTATTTTTTTAATTTTGAAAGTATTTCTCAGACATACACGTCCATTCGACCTGGTAAAAATTTTATTTAACAAAAGAAATTCTAAATATAGGTATAACCAGTAAATCCCAATTTTTAGGCAGAAACATTGGTGATCCAACAGTAAATATGCTACGAGCCCTAGCATATGATTCGTCAGGACTAATTTATTTTAAACCTAATATCACAGACGAATATGAGCTACTCCCACAGAGATAAAAATCTGCTATTAAAAATGTTTCCCCTGAACAACTTTATAAAGAAAAATTATCAATATAAAAAAAAGTGGGAGCATTTACAAGATTTAAAAAAGTTCCTCCCGGAAGATTGACACCACTTCTATGATAATTTGCTTATAAAAACTTGCACACTTATTTCTACTTCTAAGATTTCTTGTTTGTTAATTTAATTTAATCTTTTTTTGTTTATTTAAAAATGAATTGTTTTATTAATATTATTCGGAAATTAATGTAGGTTAAAAAAACCTAACGTGAATTTTTTTAAATTGAGCAATTAGAAGCCCGATATCACATAACTTTATTAAAAATAGGGAAAAATACAAAACAGAATTGAATTTGTTGACTGTTTTAATAAAAAATAGCTTAAAAAATTTGTGTATTATTTTTAAAGGTTTATTGAGTTTTTCCTTCTTCTGCAAGTAGCCAAAATTAAAGATACCACCTTTCTATATTAAGCGATCGAACAGTTATAACTCACAATAATACAATTGTCTGAAGTTTGTTTATTACATACATTAATAAATTTTTATGTAATGTTTATTATTATCTTTTTTTCCAACTTTGAACTCATAACTCTATATGAATTTTCAACAATTTGAATACCAAAAAGCCCTAAGTTAAATTTCTCCTTAAAATTAACAGAAAATGAAGAGATCTTTTTACAATTGAATTCCTTATTTATTTTAAAAAAAGACTGCATTTACACTTTGTTTATAACTGTTTTATTTTTTATTTTATTAAGTTTTTCCCTTCTCGTGTAAAGTAATAGAAATTCGAGATACGACCTTTCTATATTAGTCCATCGATGTGTTGGTGGTTCTTCAATAGGTGTTCTTTCTGGAACGTACTCCTCGTGTGGAAATTGTTGCCACCGTTTAAAAATTTCGTTGACTTCTTTTTGTGTCATTTAGAAAAAATAAATTTTTTATGTTAGTTTGGCAGGATCGCCATGTAGTGTGTGTGGGTATAATTCTTGTGTGTTCAGTATTTCTAAGCTCTGCAGCCGCTTTTCTTCAGCAGCAGAAGTGCCGATTTTGTTTTAGAAATAAAAAAGATCTTGCGTCCTTGCTTAATCAATTATTTCTGTCTTTATTTACAAAAATTACCCACTTATATACTAACTTATTCTATTGGTCAGCATTATTCTGGGGTACCAACAAATCAATAGTTGATTTGCTGTTCCCACGGTCTGAGCAAATTTTACTTTAGTTCCCATAAACCATTGGCACGTGAAAAATATTATTGCAACAAAGTTTAATATGAAACTCTTTTGGGTGTCAAGCCCAGCAACAAATCAATATAAGAAAATTTCAATATGAATTTCATATTACAATTATTCCCATAGCCAACAGTTCATTAAACTTAAACAGAGTTCATGTTAAAATTTAATTCTCATACAACTTATTTTATACAAACAAAAAACTCAAATGCTTATTATTGCTGACCCAACATAAAATAAATGAAATTCTTAAACTATTACAGTACTTACTCTATATATACATTAGGGTGCGCATTATATGTATGTGACAATTTTTTTTTAATAGATTAGATCGTAACTCCACCCAAGAATGTTCTACGTATTAAAAAAATTGCATTGTGTAAAATTATAAGCAGATTGTAATA